>JAVJIX010000170.1:1150000-1427500 GCA_036785185.1 Paratrypauchen microcephalus
GTGTCCTCCACCTCCTGAGGAGACTGAGGTCCTTTGGAGTGAGCAGGCCTCTGCTCAAGACTTTTTATGACTCTGTGGTGGCCTCTGCTCTCCTCTACGCTGTCGTCTGCTGGGCCCCGAGCAGCACAGAACGGGACAGGAAGAGACTGAATAAGCTGGTCAGGAGGGCCAGCTCTGTCCTGGGCTGTCCTCTGCACCGGACTGTAGAGGAGCTGAGCAGCTCCTTCAGCAGCCGACTGAGGCACCCCCAGTGCAAGAAGGAGCGCTACTGCAGATCCTTCATCCCCACCTCCATCAGACTGTATAATTCTAACATATAGGCCAGACGTGCAATATCCTCTCTTCCATGTTGATGCTTGTTGTTACTACTATTATTATTATTACTATTTCCATTATTATTACTTATTACTATTTTTATTATTACTTATTTTATCCCATTCCTGCCTGCATGCACTTTCTTTCTTGTCCAAATGTCCTGGAGCTACTGTGAAAAGTAAATTTCTCCTGTGTGAGATCAATAAAGTCTTATCTTATCTTATCTTAACAAAAAGTTACAAAATAGTTCATCAACTAAAAAAAGACTTCTGTAATAGATTTGTGTTTCTCTTCACAAATATTTGGACTTATTGCTGTTTTTGGGGTATATTTGCCGTGAGTTTTCTGATCCGGCCCCTTTGGGATCAAAGCCGGTTGGATACGGCCCCCGGACCAGAATGAGTTTGACACCACTGTCTCAATGAATACATCTCTTACCTCATTTATACTCTTCATCATTTATACTCTTCATCATAACAGTATCACCAAAAGTAATTACAAGTTTGTTTTGCACTTATTTCACTTCTCTGCACCTCTACACCACATTTAACGTCTCTTTATGTGATACTTGGTTTGGCTCATGTCAGCACATTATGTACTGGGAATATCATATCATATAAAAATTAGATTTTTGCTGTGCATCGATAAACAGGAAGCATCTGTAGCTAATGTGTGCTAGCTGTGTTTTGCTAAGCTTGTTGCCTTAACATATAAATTGCCATAAGTGGAAATATGTTTAATGCCATAGTTTGGAACATTCCTGCCAGAGCAGTAACAGCTCCATGGTGATGGACCCCACCGGAGAAAAGTGGCATATTAACCTATAGGTGCTGACCAGCGGCTCTCCGCTCTGCAGGTCACTTTGTGGCGGTGGACAGTGTGGAGGACACAGGGGAGAAGAGTGGAGAGGACAGCACACAGACCCAGGGAGTACCCAGCGGGGGGGCTCGGGGGGTGCTCCTCAGCCCTCTCCTAGAGCTGGGGGAGTGGAGCTGTCTGCGGCTGGTGTACCAGGTGAGCGTGGAGGGCAGCCTGGACGTCCTGCTGCGTGCTGAGGGCCAGAGCTTTGACCGGCCCATGTGGAGCACCAGGGCCCCCTCTGAGAGCTGGCTCATCTCCAGTGTGGACCTCAGCAACACCAGCTTGCCCTTCAGGGTGGGTACATTTTCTACTCTGCACTGTTCTGTTAGTAGCACATTGTTTGCAGAGTCTGGTAGTACCGTGTTTTCCGGAGTATAAGTCGCACCAGCCATAAAATGCATAATAAAGAAGAAAAAAATATATAAAAATATATAAGTCGCACTGGAGTATAAGTCGTATAAGAGTATATGTTTTGGGGGAAATTTATTTGATAAAATCCAACACCAGGAACAGACATGTCATCTTGAAAGGCAATTTAAAATAAAAATAGAATAGAGAACAACAGGCTGAATAAGTGTACGGTATGCTAATGTTACATGACGCATAAACAACGAACTGAGAACGTGCCTGGTATGTTAACGTAACATATTAAGAGTTATTCAGATAACTATAGCATAAAGAACATGCTAACACGTTTACCAAAACATCAGTGTCACTCCAAATCACTAAATCTATATTTCACTACTTGCAGCTTGTAATCTGCAGAATATGATTTTTCTCAGTTGTTTTTATAAGTTACCGCCAATGTTGAAATTATCAACACAGGTCAAGAGCGCCCTCTTGCGGTTTAGTGGGAAAATAACATGTGAAATGATATAATAATGTGTTAAAGGTCCCATGGCATGAAATTTTCATTTTCTGAGGTTTTTGAACGTTAATGTGAGCTCCCCTACCCTGTTTAGGTCCCCCCCCCCATGGTTAAAAGTTGCGAAATGTCTAAACTGAGCATTTGCGATCCTTTTCTGCGTTAGAAAAAATCAGAGCTCAAACAGGCGATTTTGAACAAGGAAACTTATTGACGTCAGATCGAAAAAAGAAATGCAAATGCAGTTCCACCCCCGTCTGTCTGTACTCAGCGTCTCTGTAAATCACGCCCAGAGAGTTTGGACTGCGAATGCGCTAGGCAATGCGAAATGCGTTTTTTTATTTGCCTGGAGGCACGTCCGAGTGTTTCTAGGCTCGGAAGTCCTTTATCTGAGCCTCTGGACCTTTGAACAGCAGTGGTTTAATTTTATTTTCTGTGGAAATGTGTTTATTTTTCAATGGAACGCTTCAAATCTCTTCTCCACGCAAAAACGCGGAGATGGATCAGAGGGCACAGCTGAGAGCGGAGAGTTTGGCCACACCCCCACCCTCTACTATAGGCCATCTCTTTTCTCCTCATTTGCATTCAAGCAACAACGCCCATAATGGAGTGTTCAGAGAGAGAAAAATTACTCTTTCTCATCTTATCTCTGTTTCTCATGCACTAAGTGTTGATTTTGAAGAAGGATTCATTTACAGTATTAGGGAACCATTAAGGAGCCATATAAAAGCATCAACAAGTACCATGTCATGGGACCTTTAATAATTTCACACATAAGTTGCTTCAAAATATAAGTTGCACCCCTGGCCAAACTATGAAAAACGACTTATAATCCGAAAAATGCGGTACATACATTATTTTTGATATTTTTTATTACCTGGAAATCCAGAAGGAGATGTAACAGATCCACAGCGATGAGTCTGGATTTTTCCCTGTTTTATAGAACAGTGTACAGTCTAAAGGTGTATAATGTTTAGATCATTTTAGCACAAAATCTGTATATTTACAGCTTTCTGATCACACTGTTCCATATAGCTCATTCAACTCAGCACCCAGTCTTCATATTGTGCCTAAATATCAAATATTGAGAGAAAGACACTGGTGGCTGTGACACAGTGGGATTCTGCCTGTTCATTAGACTGTTACACAGTTCTCGGTCTCTGTGGTTTTCAGGTCTCATTCAGGTCACAGAGAAGAAAGTGGTTTTAACCCCAGACTCTGCTCTGAGTCTGCACAGGAGACGGACAGGCTTATATGGCTCTGCCTCTGCGTGAACTCTGACCGTCAAACTCCATCAGTGCACTGCTAAAGACCCTCTCTGGAAACTGAGCTTTTAGCCATGTTCAAATATTGAATTTCTACATTAAAAGCAGGTGCACACCTCTGTGTCACTGGACTGTGCTCATGGCTGCTCTCAAGTCTGATCTCAAAATGCCTTTACTTTGAAGCAAACAGCTACTTTTTTTTTTTTTTAACTATATGCACATTTTCTCATGCAACCCCTGCTGGGACAGTGTAAGTGTGCTTATTGGGAATCAGGACATTCATCTAGTGTACATGAAAGTACGCAAACATGATTAGGAACATTACACAATGCCATTAAAACACTATATGCACAGTTTGGTTGTGAAAAGGTGGATTTAATGTTTAGTGTACCAACACTGAGCTGTGCAGAGAAGCTGAAAAGGCTTTAAGAATGTTTAACGAAACCTTTTTTTTTAACTGTTCCAAATGGACTGGTCAGACTTGTCAGCACTGAAGCACTTACTTTCTGTTCCCGGTGTGCTATGTTTACTTTAGAATGTATTAATAAGTTTACTCTTCCATATTCTGGTGTGAATGTTGTATGTGAGCTGCTGAGTGTGTGCTAATATGTGGTTTTTATGTTGTTGAATGTGTAAATTGTATAATTTATTATTGTTCCTCAGGGACTGCAGATGGAAACGAGCTGTTTAGCTATAATCTGGTGCAGTACATCTCTTTTATGAGCATAATGTCTCTGTACATTGTCCCTTCAAATAAAGACTAATAATAATAATGACCAAAAGGTAATACATGTAATGCAGCAGGCCCACAGTGTGAGCACAGCCCTCTGTGTGGAGCTCAGACAAAAGTCATTTGATCTTTAACAGTAATGTAAACACATGTGTTAGCTGAGTTTATGCAGACACAGAGTAGAGCTGATCTGTGTGTGCACCTACACGGGACCTGTGGCCCCGGGCACTCAGATCCATCACAGAAGGGCCCCTCGGTGCCTGTGTGGAGCCGCATTAGGCCTGTCACAGAACTATGTGAGCAGGCGTCTGGATAAGGCAGGAGCGCGGTGAGCAGGGTGAGCGCGGTGAGCAGGGTGAGCACGGTGAGCGCGGTGAGCGCGGTGAGCGCGGTGAGCGCGGTGAGCGCGGTGAGCAGGGCTACAGATGGTGGGAACAGTGGGTCATGTACTACACCTCTCATGGGAGCAGTAAGGAGCGGCTCTTATGGGTGTGCCAAGGTTTTCACGGTGTGTGTGTGTGTGTGTGTGTGTGTGTGTGTGTGTGCGTGTGCGTGTGTGTGTGTGTGTGCAGATATAAGCAGTGTCTTACCAGCACTCTAACCAGAACTGACGAAGCCTCTCGGATGAGCGGCGAAACGTTTTCGACCAAACAAACTTTGTCCAGTTGACAAATTGAATTTCTTCTTTTATCATGGATTATGATTATTCAGCCATAAGGGAGTGAAGATGTACACACTATACACTGCATATTATATGGCTTACTGACTTGTGTTACATTTAAAACGTCCATACTAAGGGATTGACTCAGTACTTGACACCAGTTTTGATATCACAATGAAACAATCATGTACTCATAGTAATCATAGTACTCTGTATATCATAGTACTCTGTACATCATAGTACTCTGATAAAAGGAGAAGTTCAATTTGTCAACTGGACAAAGTTTGTTTGGTTGAAAACGTTTCGCCGCTCATCCGCCGCTCATCATCCGCCGCTCATCGCCGCTCAACTGGACAAACAAACTTTGTCCAGTTGACAAATTGAACTTCTCCTTTTATCATGGATTCTACCTGGACGACTGAGGGACTTTTCACGCATCATAGTACTCTGTACATGAGTACTTAAACTTGTTCAGATGAAGCTCAAATGCATCCTAAACTTGTACCGATATCTGCTCAGAAGTTGATCTTGTTTGGATACAGAGCTTGAGTTCATCAGAGTGCTTGTGTCTCAGGTGGTGATTGACGGCGCGTCGGGCAGAGCTGCAGGCAGCAGTGTGTCCCTGTTTGAGATCCACATCAGCCCTGGATACTGCCTCGGTCTGTACACTGTACCTCACACTCTGCCCCCCACACTCTGCCCCTCACACTCTGCCCCTCACACTCTGCCCCCCACACTCTGCCCCCCACACTCTGCCCCTCACACTCTGCCCCTCACACTCTGCCCCTCACACTCTGCCCCTCACCCTCTGCCCCTCACGCTCTGCCCCTCACACTCTGCCCCTGACACTCTGCCCCTCACACTCTGCCCCTCACACTCTGCCCCTCACACTCTGCCCCTCACACTCTGCCCCTCACCCTCTGCCCCTCACCCTCTGCCCCTCACGCTCTGCCCCTCACGCTCTGCCCCTCACGCTCTGCCCCTCACGCTCTGCCCCTCACCCTCTGCCCCTCACACTCTGCCCCCCACACTCTGCCCCTCACACTCTGCCCCTCACACTCTGCCCCCCACACTCTGCCCCCCACACTCTGCCCCTCACACTCTGCCCCTCACACTCTGCCCCTCACACTCTGCCCCTCACACTCTGCCCCTCACACTCTGCCCCTCACACTCTGCCCCTCACACTGTGGGGCCTTTACACTGGAGGTCTGTCCATGTCCATGTGGATTTTTAGATATATTGAATCCTCATGTAAGTTTTTCACAGGTTCAGTCAGCATGAAGTTAAAGAGGTGCAGCAGTTTGTACTGTTAGACCTTTCACACTGTTCCTTATACCCTCAGAGCCTGCCCCTGCTCCCTCCTCACGCTCCCTTTAGTCCTTCAGGTGTTGCCCAGTTGAGCAGTTCTATTTACCACTTAAGGTCCTCATTCACAGCAGATGGCTGGGTCCACTGGGTCACTGGGTCCACTGGGTCCACTGGGTCACTGGGTCACTGGGTCCACTGGGTCCACTGGGTCACTGGGTCCACTGGGTCACTGGGTCCACTGGGTCACTGGGTCACTGGGTCACTGGGTCCACTGGGTCACTGGGTCCACTGGGCTTTCCCTCTGCAAAAGCCCCACACACCTCACACGTGTCCATACGCTTTTGCCACTTTTGGTGTGTTGCAGGATTTCATAATCAGTGTCTGAGTAAACATGGAGATTAGAGACATTTCAAATGTAGATATGTCAAGATGAGTGTGAGCAGAATAAACACAGCTTTAAACACAATGTCTCATACGTGGTGTGTCTGTTGTGACAGAATGTGACTTTGAGGAGTCTCATCTGTGCGGCTACAGTAACCAGTGGAACGCCAACGTCAACTGGTACGTGGGGGGAGGGGCCGTGCAGCTGCTGGACAATGACCTTATCCCTGACCACACCTCGAACTCTACAGGTCAGTCACACCAAACACAACCACATAGAAACATATCTGAAATTTAAACCATTTTCTTGATCTAATATTAAAATGTTCACATCCCAGATTTTGACAGTTTGTGATTTTGGTCCCCATATGGGAGGCAGTGCCGTTCCTCCAGATCCTTGTATATTACATATACAGGAAATTTATATGGAATATGGAATATGTAAAGTAGGATGGCATTGTCAGGCACGGAGGCAGGACCCCATGATGTGAGAAAGATTTTAGTGCCCACACTGTGATAAATACCTGCCCGAGACTTTACTGGCTCGATGATCAGGGCACTTGTCCTTCAGCCACCTCTGGGCGAGTGGGGGAGTTTGGATGCTCTAATCTCTCTCAGGGCAAATGCTACTACAGTGATAGATCACCACAACCAAGTGTGGAGCAAATGAATCACACAAAATGATGAAGCGACTTATTATTGATCAGGCTGGACCACATCAGGTGTGAGCCAGACCTACAGCAGACACACAGGACACAACGTCACCACATAAGTGACTGTAAAGTCTGCATACTCCCCAAGTACAATAAAGACACATGTTGAAAACCCATTTTTGGAAGTGGATTATGACCTAAAGTACAGACGAGGCTGTCTTCTGTGCTGCAGGACACTTCATGTACGTGGACTCCCTCCATGCTGTCACCTTCCAGGAGGTGGCTAAGCTGGCATCTCCCATGACCACAGCACCCATGTCAGGCTGCCTGAGCTTCCAATACCAGCGCAGCGACGCTGGAGGAAACCTGTTCTCTGTGTACACGCGGGACCAGCTGGGGCAGTACGACGAGCTCTGGAGGGCCACTTCAGTGAGCCAGGGACCCGGGGACTGGGTGTCCGTACAGGTGGACCTCAAAGCCCCCTACTCTCTACAGGTAATGTATGGGTTAAAGGTCCCATGACATGGTACTTGTTGATGCTTTTATATGGCTCCTTAATGGTTCCCTAATACTGTAAATGAATCCTTCTTCAAAATCAACACTCAGTGCATGAGAAACAGAGATAAGATGAGAAAGAGTATTTTTCTCTCTCTGAACACTCCATTATGGGCGTTGTTGCTTGAATGCAAATGAGGAGAAAAGAGATGGCCTATATTAGAGGGTGGGGGCATGGCCAAACTCTCCGCTCTCAGCTGATCCATTTCCGTGTTTTTGCACGGGGGGAGAGATTTGAAGCGTTCCATTGAAAAATAAACACATTTCCACATAAAATAAAATTAAACCACTGCTGTTCAAAGGTCCAGAGGCTCAGATAAAGGACTTCCGAGCCTAGAAACACTCGGACGTGCCTCCAGGCAAATAAAAAAATGCATTTCGCATTGCCTAGCGCATTCGCAGTCCAAACTCTCTGGGCGTGATTTACAGAGACGCTGAGTTCAGACAGACGGGGGTGGAACTGCATTTGCATTTCTTTTTTCGATCTGACGTCAATAAGTTTCCTTGTTCAAAATCGCCCGTTTGAGCTCTGATTTTTTGTAGGGGGGGGGGCTCACATTAACGTTCAAAAACCTCAGAAAGTGAACATTTCATGCCATGAGACCTTTAATTTAAGATTAAAGGTCTTATATTACACAAAACTGATTGTTTGTGTGCGTGTTTGTGGGCAGGTGGTGTTTGAGGTGGCCTTCAGCAGTGCCAGAGGAGGGCGGGTGGCTGTGGATGATGTCTCCTTCTCCCCTCAGTTCTGCAGCGCTGACACAGGTCTCACACTCATCACACTCCAGGCTGCTCTACTGCGCATGCTTCCTCCTCCCCTCGTCAACCTTTGAAATGCACCGTCCAGCCCATCTCTACCGCAGCAGCACAACCATCTGCTCTTCAGCCTCTTTAACCCCACCACAGTCTAGATCACATCAGTGTACCACAAACCTTTTATTGCTATTGTGGTACATTTTGTATAATTGTGATAACTGCCTGCACACAGAATCACCATTCTATCTCCTGACTGTGCACACAAAAGATACTTCTGCATGATGTTTTCTTGTTGGTAAAGTACAATATTATAATTATTTTTAATTATCTTGTTTTATTGCATGCTACTTTTTCCTGCTGGTCTTGATCTGTGTGTTGCAACACTGGAATTTCCCCACTGTGGGACTAATAAAGGCATATCTTATCTTAATACATATACATATGTTCTATTCTATCTATCTTGTGGATTTAATTCCCTTTTAAACATTTAAACAGGACAAGTTGGGATAAGTATTGCACATTTTCTAACTTCAAATAATAATACTAATACAAATAATAATACTAATACAAATAATAATACTAATACAAATAATAATACATATGGAAAATAGAAATTACAGCATTGTCTCATTTTGTTGGCACAGGCCCTGGAGCTCCTGCTCTTGCCAACAATGGGAATGAACAAATTGTTCATTCAAGAGTAATAAAGAAATCACTGTGAACACGGCAGAATGAGTCTGGTGATGGTTTAATGCCTTAAAAACTGCACAGGAGAAATCCAGAGTTTTATCTATGACACAACTAAATGGGCAAAATACAAACAGAGCATTTGTGAGCGCTACACAAGGCGACTTTGGATAAATGGATTGATGAAACCAGTGTGAATGAAACAAAATACAATCCATGTATGGTTTTGATAGGGAAAAATATATCATTATAACATGGTTAATAGTCAATTTTACAAAAATGTATTTTTTAAACTGCTGCATCTTCATATTATTTATAACATTTAAACCAGGAGTGTCAAACTCATTTGGGTCCGGGGGCCAAAATGAAAGGGGCCGGATCAGAAAACTCATGTCAAATATACCCCAAAAATAGCAATAAGTCCAAATATTCGTCCAGAGAAACACAAATCTATTACAGGCTGCTGTTTCTTCAGTCCCAGCAATAATTTATTTATCTTCTGTCTTAATTCTCCGTTCAAGTTCTTGTATTGTTTGAAACGCCGTGTCTTGTAGTGACGTTTAAGATTATATTCTTTGAGCACCTCCACTTGTTGCAAACACACCGAGCGTACAGGTTTCCCATTCACCTCCTGAACAAATAGGAATTAGTCTATTTTTCTTGGAAAATCCTGCATTTTTTGACATTTTGCTGATGAGGGTGTCACGGTCACAGTCAAAACGATGCTCCTTTAAGAGCGTTTGGAAAGAGGCGAGTCTTCATTTGTGCTGCTCTGGTGGGAGGGGCCACGTACAGAGGCGCTGGAGACGCTGCTATGCTAAACTGCGCAGAAAAGAGGTGCAAAAAATTTACAATATTTTAACGGAAAATTAAAATATTTTAAAGAAAATCAGCCGAGGCACAGATGAAAGGTCTTGGAGGGCTGGATCGTCGCATGTTTGACACCCCTGATTTAAACCAACATTTTGAATAATGACTGTGATTATTTTGCCCATGGTAAACGTGACACAAAACTCTAATAGTGTCCCATCACTGGCCCTCTCCCTGTCAGTCTAAGCATGTCTAACCCTCCAGCAGACTCCTCCTCACACTTCACTCAGTGTCTGTCTGTCTCTCTTGGTGTGAGATTTGATTCTATCGCCTGAACCTTGTCCTCCATGTGTCCCCACCCCTCCAGAGCCAACCTTCGACCCATCAGTGGGCAGCTGTGACTTCGAGGAGGGGTTGTGTGGGTATGCTCAGGGCCACGGCGCCCCCTGGAGGAGAATCTCTGTCAAGCCAAACATCTTCAGGAACGGAGACCACACCACTGGAGCAGGTACAGGCCACTGCTGCCACTGACCTTCTTCTCAGACTGTGGTCTTCAAAAACACACAGTTTATTTGCAAAAACCAATAAGTGGAATTTGAAAAAGTCATCAGAGACTTTCTTTCTCTAATGTTTTCAAAAGCCAAATGTATTTATGTATAATGTATAACTTTACTTCTACTTACTTCATAAAATACACTCATATTACAGTCATACCTCACCTTACGAAATTTATTCGTTCCAGAAGTGGTTTCGTAACGTGATTTTTTCATAAGTACAGTAGAGTCGCAATGTAAAAGGCCTGATTTGTTCCTAGGCCCCAATACCCCCCTAAACCCTGTTGGAGAGTGTATTTACAAGTGTATTTACGTTTCGGGGGATTCGGGAGGCTGCAAAGCCGAGCGCATTATTTGAATATTTGAGATTTCGCGTTTCGTAACTTTAATTTTCTTTCGTATTCAGAGACGAAAATTTTACGTAAAGGTGTTTCGTAACTTGGATTATTCGTTAATTGGGTCTTTCGTAAGGTGAGGTATGACTGCAAATGTATTGATAAAACCTGTAACGAAAAGAATACTTTCAGGCCATTTTTCCAAATGGACGTATCTATTTATTAATTGTATTCATTCTTTTATTTAATAGGGACAGTGCATACTAATGAACATCTACAACACTGCAGTGTAAATATGCCAGATTATAACAAAAATTCTAATTTCCATCTGTACTCCCTGGGCAGGTGACACCACAGCAAAAACAACAAAAACAATGACAAGCAGCAGGTATACATTAAAAATGTCCACAAGTCTGGTTTCCCTTTAGCCGCTGTTTCAAGTGTGATTTGAAAGTGACTAGTGTTGGAGTCTCTCTTCTTGAAGACGGGAGAATAAGATAAGATAAGTGTGAGGGAAATCACCTCTTTCCTACACACATGTACAGACATTAAGAACCAGGCAGACAGTCAAAGTTATATTTTACTTGCAAGGGGAGAAGTGTAAGCGCTCCAAATCTCCGCTCGCAGTTCTCCGCCGGGGCACTTCAGCTCCTGCCTTTTATTATAAAGCATGAATGGGAGGTTACAGGGGTGGGGCAAAACACATCTTAAAAGTTCACACAGCAGTTAAAAGAAACAACATGATAAAACAAATCTCTTGCACTTGTGCTTCTGCTTCTGTACTAATGATAAACAAAGCTCTTATTGATAACATTATATTTGATAACACCATAGTAATTCTTCCAACAATAAGATAAGATAAGACTTTATTGATCTCACACAGGAGAAATTCACTTGCCACATTAGCTCCAGGCAGTTTAGTGCAAAAGAAAGTTAAAACAAAAAGTGCATATAGACAAGATAAGTAATAATAATAAAATAAGTAAATAAGAAAATTTAGGGAAAAAATGCATGTTTGTACTACAGTGGAGTTATACAGTCTGATGGTGGTGGGGATGAAGGATCTGCGGTAGCGCTCCTTCTTGCACTGGGGGTGCCTCAGTCGGCTGCTGAAGGAGCTGCTCAGCTCCTCTACAGTCCGGTGCAGAGGGTGAGAGGTGTCGTCCATGATGGACGTAAGTTTGTCCAGCCCCCTCCTCTCAGCCACCTCCTCTACAGAGTCCAGAGGACAGCCCAGGACAGAGCTGGCCCTCTTGACCAGCTTATTAAGTCTCTTCCTGTCCCGCTCTGTGCTGCTCGGGGCCCAGCAGACGACAGCGTAGAGGAGAGCAGAGGCCACCACAGAGTCATAAAAAGTCTTGAGCAGAGGCCTGCACACTCCAAAGGACCTCAGTCTCCTCAGGAGGTGGAGGCGACTTTGGCCCTTCTTGTACAGGGCGTCGGTGTTGTGGGACCAGTCCAGTTTATTGTTGAGGTGAACACCCAGGTACTTGAAACTGTCCACAGTCTCTATGTCCTGCCCCTGGATGTTCACCGGTGAGTGAGGTAGTGGTCTCCTCCTGAAGTCCATCACCAGCTCCTTTGTCTTACTGGTGTTAAGCACAGGTGGTTGCGCCCACACCAGTCCACAAAGTCTCTGATGACCGAGTGGTACTCCAGCTCGTTCCCCTCAGACACACAGCTCACAATGGACGAATCATCAGAGAACTTCTGGAGATGGCAGCTGTCCATGTTGTATGTGAAGTCCGAGGTGTAGATGGTGAAGAGGAAGGGTGAAAGGACAGTTCCCTGGGGGACCCTGGTGCTGCAGACTACCATGAAGCCTGGTAGATGAAGCTGTCTTTCAGTCTGCTGGTCTTGGCCCTGAGGGTCCTCAGTCTCCTTCCTGATGGCAGCAGACTGAAGAGGCAGTTGGATGGATGGGTGGGATCACCCAGAGGGCTTTGCGGGTGAGGCGGGTGCAGAAGATGTCCTGCAGGGAGGGGAGAGAGACACCCACGATTCTCTCAGCTGCTCTCACTACTCGGTCTAGATTTTTCCGGCAAGACACGGTGCAGGTGCCATACCACACAGTGATGCAGCTGGTGAGGATGTGACCTATGGTGCCTCTGTAGAAGGTGCTCATGATGGACCTGGGGGGCTCTGGCTCTCTTCAGCTTGCGGAGGAAGTAGAGTCGCTGTTAGGCTTTACTGGCCAGTGATGCAGTGTTCTTTGACCAGGAGAGGTCCTCAGAGATATGCACACCCAGGAACTTGGTGCTGCTTACTCTCTCCACAGCAGCCCCAGTGATGGTGAGGGGGGCGTGCTGTGTGTTCAAAGTTCAAAGTTCAAGTTCAAAGTCAGCTTTATTGTCAATTCTGCCATATGTGTTCAACATACAGTGAATCGAAATTTTGTTTCTCTCTGGTCAGGTAGTGCAAAAAGACAGTGTACAAAATACAATATGAAGACAAAACACAACAAAAAACTATCTAAGACAGAGATCTAAAGTTAAAACTAAAGTCTACGATCTAAAATCTTAAAACAGTGCAACATAATAAATAAACTATACTATATACAGATTTCCAAAGTGTGCAGTGTGCATCAAAAATGTGCAATGGAAGATACAGCAGTGACTTGGTCATGTGCAGTAGAATGTGCATAGGAGTTAAGATAAAATAAAAATAAATGTGCAACAGTAGTAATTCTAGTGCAGTAACAGGAGTAAACAACAGTACTAAAATTCCAGTAGTAAATGTGCAATAACAGTAGTAAACAGCAGTGCAACGGGGGTAAAATTCAATAACAGGAGTAAACAACAGTACTAAAAATTCCAGTAGTAAATGTGTGCTCTCCTGAAGTCTACCACAATCTCCTTTGTCTTCTCCACGTTCAGGAAGAGGTTGTTGTTACTGCACCACTCGACCAGGCGGCTCACCTCGCTCCTATAGTGAGTCTCATCGTCGTTGCTGATGTGACCCAACACAGTTGTATCATCTGCAAACTTGATGAAGAGGTTGGAGCTGTGTGACGGTGTGCAGTCGTGGGTCAGCAGAGTGAAGAGGAGGGGGCTCAGCACACATCCTTGGGGAGCCCCCGTGTTCAGTGTGATGGTGCTGGAGGTGTTGCTGTCGACCCGTACTGCCTGCGGTCTTCCTGTCACGAAATCCAACAGCCAGTTGCACATCGAGGTGTTGATCCCCAACTTGTCTAGTTTGAATATGAGTTGCTGGGGGACGATTGTGTTGAACTGGACAATGTTGAGTGCAGGGCTGTTGAGATTGCATCATCAGTTGATCAGTTTGACCAGTATGTAAATTGAAATGGGTCCAGGGTGGAGGGGAGAGATGTCTTGATGTGTTGCATGACCAGCCGTTTGAAGTACTCCATGAGGATGGGGGTGAGCAGACGGTAGTCGTTAAGGCTGGATGGTGACGACTTCTTCGGCACGGGGATGATGGTGGAGGTCTTGAGGCATGTGGAGACGACAGCTTGGCTCAGAGATGTGTTGAAGATGTCCGTAAAGACCTCTGTGAGTTCCACAGCACAGTTTCTCAGTACAGACCAGGGATGTTGTCCGGACCCGGAGCTTTGCGTGTGTTGATCCTGCTGAGGGATCTCCTCACGCTGTCCGGGGACAGTGTCAGTGACTGATCACCGGGAGGGGGGTGGAGTCTTCTGTGCCGGAGTGCTATTGTGTGCCTCAAAATGAGCGAAGAACTCGTTTAGCTCATTCGGCAGGGAGGTGGAGCTGTTGGCAGTCTGTGGCATTGGCTTGTAGTCCGTTATGGTCTGTATCCTCTGTGTGTCTCTGCTGTTGTTAAAGTGCTATGCTTTCTTCCTAGAGTATTGTCTCTTAGCCTCTCTGATGCCTCGTGACAGGTTTCCTCTTGCTGTTCTTAGGCCCACCTCGTCTCCAGCTCTGAAGGCAGCGTTCCTTACCCTCAGCAGCCTGTAGACCTCCCCTGTGAGCCATGGTTTTTGGTTGACCTGAACAGTGATGGTCCTGGTACCTGTGACATCATCAATGCATTTTGAGACGTAGGCAGTGACAATCTCTGTGTATTCCTGTAGATTTATGGTGTTGTCGTGGGTGGCAGCCTGTTTGAATATATCCCAGTCTGTGGTGGAGAAGCAGTCTTGCAGGACCCCTCTGGCCACACCTGTACCTGCTTCCGAACTGGGTTCAAAAGTGACAAAAGCTTTATGTTGACAATATGAATACAGTGGTACCTCACCTTACGAAAGACCCAACAAACGAAAATTCCAAGTTACGAAACGCCTTCACGTTAAATTTTGGTCTCTAGATACGAAAGAAAATTCAAGTTACAAAACACAAAATCTCAAAAATTCAAATAATGCGCGCTCAGCCACACACATTATACGCTTTTCTCAGACTGGATTTAAACTTTTCTCACATTTGTCTCTCTTTAAACACTCAAACTTTCATAGATTTTCAACCAAATTTATTAATAGTGAAGTGTGGGGGGAAGGGGGAGGGCGGTGTGTGTGCGTGTGGACACGTGTGTGATAGCGCAGCATGACCCGGCGCGGGGCTGTGAGCACGAGACCCGTGCTCAAACCGTGCCTCCTCTAAACCAGGTCTAAACCAGGATTAAACCACCGCGGCTCTTGCGTTCGTTAATGCGCTCGGACTGCGTGCCGTCCCGAGGGGAGGTTCGATTCAAATCTCGGTTCACATGCTACGATTCGATTCAGGGACGATTCATAAAATTAGATCTGGTACGATTCGATTCGATCCGATCCGGTTAATTTCGATTCAATACAAATTGACAACTTTACTCCTAAGTGCTTTAAAGTTATTGAGAAGAAAAAGAAAGAAACAGAAATGAAATTTCAAAATAGTATCCTTTTGTTTATTTAGTGTCCAACAGACAATACACCAGGCCGACTGAAAAACTGGCAATCCGGTTTGTAAAACTCTGCTCATACTTAAAATACAACACATTCCTTCCCTCAAGCAACACAAAACAATAAGGTTAGATATCAAAAATAAAAAAGACGTTATAAAACAAGCAAGTTGCCTATTAAAGGCAATTGATTAGTGCTTTAGTCACTGTGCAACATATCACTGACAAGAAGATAGACATTACTAGGCAGTTATAGAAAACACTAGACTGATAAAAGGAGAAATTCAATTTGTCAACTGGACAAAGTTTGTTTGGTTGAAAACGTTTCGCCGCTCATCCAAGAGGCTTCGTCAGTTCTGGTTCTAGTGCTGGTTAGACCCTGTTTATATCTAGCTGCAGGGAGGAGCTCACTACACTGAAATCGTTCTGAAACTATCTCAACTAATCTGTATCTTTTGTTTTTTGAATTTCTCTGGCGTCTCGTTTAGCATCTCTATTCAGCCCTAGGAGGAGCTCACTGCACTGAAATAGCTCTGAAACTATCTCAACTCATTTGTTCCTTTTGTTTTTCGAATTTCTCTGGCGTCTAGTTTAGCATCTCGATAGGAGGAGACCGGCGACTCCAAGTAGAAGTCTTCAGGAAGCCCACACACACAGACCAATACCTGCTTTTTGATTCACACCACCCACTGCAGCACAAACTGGGTGTTATTCGGACATTACAACACAGGGCCCAAGTGGTTCCCACAAGCACAGAGGGTAAGGAGAAAGAAGAACAACATGTGCAGGAAGCCCTCTCTGTGTGTGGATATCCTAAATGGGCTGTCAACAAAACCAAGAGAGACAAGGGCAAGAAACAAGACAACAGAGAACCTGAACCCAGTAGGAAAGGGGTAGCGATTCCATACCTGGCCGGCGTTTCGGAAAAACTACAGATAATTTTGAGATAATATGAAATCCCATTATTTCAAACCCACAAACACTTTCAGACAAATACACGTCCACCCAAAGGACAAAACACCGAGCCACAAACAAAGCAATGTGGTCTACTCCATTCAGTGTAGTGAAGACTGCAGTGAGCGCTACATTGGGGAAACAAAACAGACACTTCACAAGAGGATGTACCAACACAGACGGGCGTGCCAGAGTGGACCGTCATCTGCCGTACATCTCCACCTAGAAGCCACGGGCCATTCTTTTGAGGACAGTGAGGTTCAGATCTTAGCCAGGGAAAAGAATTGGTTTGAGAGGAGAGTGAAAGAGGCAATTTTTGTCAAAAAAGAGAATCCGTCGTTAAACAGAAATGGGGGAGTTAGACATAACTTGTCTCCCATTTATAATTTGATTCTTAAACCAAGTCAGAACAGACGAAAGAAACATTAGGGCAGACGAGTCAGGGACAGAGGGGTGGAGACGGTCGTTAGTCTGAATAGAGATGCTAAACGAGACGCCAGAGAAATTCGAAAAACAAAAGATACAGATTAGTTGAGATAGTTTCAGAATGATTTCAGTGTAGTGAGCTCCTCCCTGCAGCGAGATATAAACAGGGTCTAACCAGCACTAGAACCAGAGCTGATGAAGCCTCTCGGATGAGCGACGAAACGTTTTCGACCAAACAAACTTTGTCCAGTTGACAAATTGAATTTCTCCTTTTATCATGGATTCTACCTGGACGACTGAGGGACTGTTCACGCATTGAAAACACTAGAATGTTTAATCCAACATGTCTTTATGTCTGTAATTAACTTTTCTTAACAAAAAAAGAAAATCAGAGAAAGCTCTTAACACTGAATAACTAATATTTTCTCTCCATCTCATAACATTTCCTCAGTCTCCTTTGAGACAAAAATCATCAGTGCTTCAGTGTGTGTGTGTGTGTGTGTGCGTGTGTGTGTGTGTGTGTGTGTGTGTGTGTGTGTGTGTGTGCGCGCACAGAGTGGGTTCGGGTGTGTGTGTAATTTCCAAACCTTGGATTTTAGGTGAGAGGTGTTGTAAATCCGCGTTGTCTGACATGGTTAGTCGGTTATTATAGAAAAGTCGAAGAAAGTATCCCGCGCTGCGCTCCAACAACATGAGCCGACGTCACAGGTAAAAGGTCAACACTGTCGTCTCGTGAGAGTTCAAACACACAAACACACACACAGGGCCGCTTCTACTGTCTATGAGAGCGAGTGCTCATGGTCTCAGGAGCTAGGAAACCGATTCGCGGCCGTAAATCCGGGCCACCAGATCATTTGTAGCGCATTTTTACCGATCCGGGCTCCGTTGATCGGTACACTCAGATCGCAGAGGTCACAGACTGATAACCGATCCAAATCGGTTAATCTTTACATCCCTAGTACAGAGCATCTAACCTATATTTTTCATAGTGTATATTCGGTAAAGATTGTTTCTATTTGATTATACTTTTTTTTACATGCTTCTCTTCTCTTATTTATTTTATTTTTTTGATCCTGGCACCCAGGGTGGGCAGCAAAGTAAGAATTTCATTGTACAGGGAAACGTGTTTCTTTACTGTGCATATGACAATAAAAGCTTTGAATCTTAAATCATTTATTGTTGTATTGCTATTGATTACACTCATATCCCTCTGTCTTTAATACTGATCTGTGCTGTTTTGTGTTGTGCTGTTCTGTGCTGCAGGAGGGTTCCTCTTGGCTCACTCTCATCTGGCTCCTGCCTCTGTGTACGTGAGCCGACTGCTTGGCCCTAATCTGCCCAGCAACACCAAGTTCTGTCTCAGGTTCTTCTTCTCCCTCAGAGGTACAACACTGTGAATGTGACTGGGTTCTACGGCTCTGCTCTCATGGGTGCCCTTCCTGTGTTCAATATATTTCTACATAAAAATATCCCACTAAATGAAAATAAAATGAAAATGAAAATATTTAAAATACTCTATACCTCTGATACACTAATACTGAACTAATACTCTAAAGGCCTACTTGTTCTGAATAAATTGTATGAGCCTGAAACAATATAGAGCTACTTCAACTTTATAGCATCTACTCATGTTTTATCTGTGGGTCTCCTGGAGTTTTACAAACAGTTACTACAGCCTCAGCTGAACCTGTGGCTCCAGAGCCTTAACCTGCAGATAGAGACACATCCAAGTGTTTCTCATTCTCAGTATATGCACAGGCCATGCCTCATGTGAAGCTCAGAACCTCCAGAATCCCCTCCCTGAGCTGCAGAGGCTGCACTAGCTCAATTGGTAGAGCGTTTGTCCACTGATCCAAAGGTTGACGGTTCAAATCCCGCTCTTGACATAAGAAACATCAGTGGTTGAGCGGTCAGATCCACTGACCCACAGGTTGGTTGGTACGATTCCAGCTCCCACAGATGAATGCTGCCGTTGTGTCCTTGGGCAAGACACTTAACCCTCCTCACCCCCAGTGTCTGCGTACACTGGTGTGTGAATGTGTGTGTGAATGGGTGATTGGTTCCTTGTTGTAAAGCGCTTTGGGTGCCTTGAAGGTGGAAAAGCGCTATATAAAGATGTGACCATTTACCATTTGTGACCACTAGCACTGACTCATGACTGGTGCAGGTGCTGGGGTTTAGGGAGTGACCGTTCTGATCAGAGAGAGGACTTTCAGGTTTAAACCAACTGGATTTCAGCACCAGAAACTCAAATGAGAGAGTCATGTGAGGCTCATTCTGCTTTGTGATTGGATAATCGTCTTGAACCAAAAATACTAAATTATAACAGATATTATATTTCATGTTTGTGTAATTTAGAATAAATCACTATTACAATTGTTATAATTGAAAGCTATTTGATTTTTGCTATTTTTGTTTACCTTACAAAAGACATATATAACATTGTAACACCTTTAGTCATACTCTTGTAGCAGGAGAGTGTGGAGAGCCTGGTGTACCGAAGCTGAGGAGAGATGTTGTGTTGCTCCTCAGGGTATAACCAGACAGAGCAGGCACTGAGTGTGCACCTGCAGCACGGCCTGGTCCAGGAGAAGATCTGGACTCAAGGAGAGAAGTCAAGAGGGATCTGGATCCAAGGAGATGTGAGCTTCACCACCAGCACCCCCTCCAAGGTACCTACACCAACCACACGGGTCATTTGGCAGCTAGAGGAGGGCTCACACTTGTCCTGGTTTACTCTTGTTCGCATCCTGATTTTTTCCTGGTTTATTCATGGTTTAGTCTTGGTTCAGTCCTGGTTTAGTCCTGGTTTAGTCCTGGTTTAGTCCTGGTTCAGTCTGTGATCTGCTCCTGAATCTCAGTCCATCATATTATTGTGTATGTGTATTGAGGTGGTGTTTGTGAGCGTGTGCAGGAGCCTGTGGGACTGTGGCTCCGTTGCCCTTGACGACATCAGTCTGGAGCTGGGACACTGTGAGCTGGGGACAGGTATGTCCTCTTGTCCTCTGCAGAGACTACACACACACACACACACACACACACACACACACACACACACACACACTATTTTGCCAAAAGTATTCACTCACCTGCCTTGACATCCCAATCTTAATCCATAGGGTTTAATGATGTTGGTCCCTTTGCAGTTCTAACAGCTTCACCTCTTCTGGGAAGGCTGTCCACAAGGTTTAGGAGTGTGTTTATGGGAATTTTTGACCACTCTTCCAGAAGCGCATGTGTGAGGTCACACACTGATGATGGACGAGAAGGTCTGGCTCTCAGTCTCCGCTCTAATTCATCCCAAAGGTGTTCTGTCGGGTTGAGGTTAGCACTCTGTGCAGGCCAGTCAAGTTCATCTACACCAAACTCTCTCATCCATGTCTTTATGGACCTTGCTTTGTGAACTGGTGCACAGAGGAAGGGGGCATCTCCAAACTGTTCCCACAAAGTTGGGAGCATCTAATGTAATCACACATCTCTCTCCGCTCTCTTCCCACATTCACACAGTACATCACGTGCCCCACGAGAGACAATAAGACTCTGGACTTGTTCTACGCTAATGTCAAAGACGTCTACACCTCTGCCCCCCTCCCCCCGCTCGGACGCTCAGACCACTGTCTGGTTTACCTGCTCCTGGAATACACACCCAGGGTGTGAAGAGGAGAGGACTTGTGCAGAAGCGGTCTGTGAAACTTCGGACTGACGTGGCCTGTGAGAGTCTGAGGGACTGTTTCCAGAACACTGACAGGGACATGTTCAGCGGCTCTTATGGAGATGACATCAACGGCCTGACCCATTGCATCACGGACTACATTAACTTCTGTGTGGAGAACACTGTGCCAACCAAGAAGGTACATTGCTTCTCCATCAATCACCCTGGGTCACTCCTGAGCTTAAAGCTCTCCTGAACCAGAAGAAAAGGGCTTTTAACTCAGGGGACAGAGAGGAGCAGAAAAAGGGTCCAGAGGGAGCTCCAGTGGAGGATCCGAGGGGCCAAGAAGGACTATGGGAGGAAGATGGAGGAGCAGCTGGCCCAGAACAAAGCATGGGGCATATGGAGAGGACTAAAGAACATCTCTGGATTTGGACAGAGTGGCAGAGGGACAGCTGATGGTGATCAGCGCTGGGCGGATGAATTAAACTGTTAAAAGTTCCTCCTCCTCTTCACACCTCCCCGGGCCAGTGGCCACATCCCCCTCCCCCTTCACATGGACCCAACGCAGCACCAGGATGGACATCTCGCTGCCTGAACCATCGACTATCTTACCGACCGTCCACAGTACGTGCGGCTGCGCGGCTGTGAGTCAGAGGTGGTAGTCTGCAGCACCGGGGTCCCCCAGGGAACTGTCCTCTCACCCTGTAGAGGAGCTGAGCAGCTGCTTCAGCCGCCGACTGAGGCACCCTCAATGCAAGAAGCAGCGCTACCGCAGATCCTTCATCCCCACCGCCTCCCCACTCCCCCAGACGTATTTCCCATATTCTCTTTTTACTTATGTTTATTATTGCTATTTGTCTGCTGCACCTTCTGTTCAAACTTTCTTTTGCACTAAACTGCCTGGAGCTAATGTGACAAGTGAATTTCTCCTGTGTGAGATCAATAAAGTCTTATCTTCTCTTAATTGTCCAAAATCTCTTGGTCTGCTGAAGCTTTCAAAGTTCCTTTCACTAGAACTAAAGGACCAAGCCCAGCTCCTGAAGAACAACCCCACACCTTAAATCCCCCTCCACCAAATTTTACACGAAACTTTACACCAATAGATTGCCAGATGGAGAAGCATGGTTCATCAGTCCAGAGAACATGTCTCCACTGCTCTAGAGTCCAGTAGCGGCACTTTACACCACTGCATCCAACGCTTTGCATTGCACTTGGTGATGTTTGGCTTGGATGCAGCTGCTCGGCCATGGAAACCCATCCCATGAAGCTCTCTATGCACTGTTCTTGAGCTAATCTGAGGCCACATGAAGTGTGGAGGTCTGTAGCGATTGACTCTGCAGAAAGTTGCGACCTCTGCGCACTATGTGCCACAGCATCTGCTGACTCTGCTCCGTCAGTTTATGTGGCCTACCCCTTTATGGCTGAGTTGATGTCGTTCCCAATCGCTGACACTTTGTTATAATCCCACTGACAGTTGACTGTGGAATATTTACGAGCGAGGAAATTTTACAAATGAACTTGTTACACAGGTGGCATTCTATCACATTACCACGCTGGAATTCCTCCTGAGAGCGACCCATTCTTTCACAAATGTTTGTAGAAACAGTCTTGAGTTTATACATCTGTGGCCATGGAATTGATTGGAACATCTGATTTCTATTATTTGGATGGGTGAGTGAATACTTTTGGCAGTGTACTGACCTGATAACTTGTTTCCAGGCTGACTTGTTGACCTCAGACCTTTGCCCTTGTGCAGGCCTGCTGTCTCTCCCTGCACACTGTGACTTTGAGGTGGGGCTCTGTGGGTACTCCCAGGACAGACACACTGATGATGCAGACTGGCAACGGAGAAAAGGGCCCACGCCCACGTCCTACACAGGGCCCCGGGGGGATCACACCACCGGCTTGGGTACTCTCTCACACACGTTAGGTTTCCATGCTTCTGGAGACATTGCATTGCCTTCCGTTAATTTCTAACCCGTAGTGAATACACAGGTTCAAAGTGGAGCTACAGACCACAGCAGATGCACTTCATCATATGGATCCATATTGTTGTTGCCCTGGTTCTGCAAACATTTCACATGTTTGAATAGTCATACTCATTATTCAAATCAATCAAACAGATAGGACACATATTGAAAACATAATTTGGCAAACATAAACAATTACTTACTTTCTTATTTGTAATGAAACAAATTTGCCTGTATTCTACTCTAATAATATATATTCACACTGTAGAGCAATCCTTTAAAAGTGAACTGTGAAAACAATTGACTGTAGTGAGCTGTAGTACTGCTCCAGCTGTACCTAACCATACTGTGTTATAGGATACTATGTGCACCTGGAGGCCTCCCCCCTGCTGCCAGGACAGAGCGCCCGGCTGCGCTCCCCCTCTCTGCGGGGCTCCAGGGGGCCCCAGTGCCTCCTGTTCCACTTCCACATGTACGGCTCTGGCACGGGGCATCTTAGTGTGCACGTGGACGAGGGCGGGGACGTGCGCACTCTGTGGGGGAGAGACGGGGAGCAGAGCATGGGCTGGCTCAGGGCACAGCTGCAGTACCATAGCGACAGGCAGCATCAGGTAAGGTTCCACACTGGTACTTTTACAAGAACTAGACCAGGGGTCGGCAACCGCATGCGGCTCTTTGATCCCTCTGATGTGGCTCAGTACAGTGGTCCCTCGTTTAGACGAAGCACACACCACGCTGCGTAACAGGGGAACTCCCTTCCTGGTGCGTAACAGGGATTCCCCTGTCAGCGTGCTCTGTGCTTCGGCTGTCTTTTTCCGCACTGAAAAATAGTTCCCACCCAAAATGACCAAGTCAAGCTCTCCGTGTTGATTTGCACATTTATTTGCACTCGATATGAATGCGCACTACACAGAAAGTAATTGGGAAAAGCATCGAGCAAATGAATTCCTTTTGGCCGAAATCTTTCTCTGGCGACGTTAGACTCCAGTCTTACGCGGAGGAGCAGCAGATACCGCGGCGGTCAGTGCTGACAGACCTGGACAATGGCTGTGTCACCAGGAAAACGATTTCCACCACTTATTTTAGTCTCTGGACTGTGGGGAGATGCCCAAGTTTGACCTGGGGGTGGCATATCCCTTTAATATCATGGATCTCAATAACTGCAGGGAATATTTTTGTGGACTTCTACCACATTGTTCTTTATGATCTTGAGATGAGAAAAAAACACTAAACATGTATACCCCCAGAGGTTGGAACGGAATCACATTTTAAGGCATGCCCCATGTTTCAGCAGATGGCCTACAAAGGGTTCTGTTTTGCACAATTTCTGGGAGATAATTGCCAAGGGGGACAATGAATATAATCAATATATTTTAACTTTGGACCGCATCACTGCCGACGCTGCACCAATCCGCCTGTCAGTCTCACGCTCCATCCTCCCTTCACTCGTGAACAAGACCCCGAGATACTTGAACTCCTCCACTTGAGGCAAGGACTCTCCACCCACCCGGAGAGGGCAAACCACCTTTTTCCGGTCGAGAACCATGGCCTCGGATTTGGAGGAGCTGATCGTCATCCCAGCCGCTTCACACTCGGCTGCGAACCGCCCCAGAGCACACTGGAGGTCCCGGTTCGATGAAGCCATCAGGACAACATCATCTGCAAACAGCAGAGATGAGATCCTGTGGTTCCCAAACCAGATCCCCTCCGGCCCCTGAGATCCATCCAGAGCATCTTAAGTCTCTGGATGTTGTGAGGCTGTCTTGGCTGACATGTCTCTGGAACATAGCATGGCGGTCAGGGACAGTACCTCTGGACTGGCAGACTGGGGTGGTGGTCCCTCTGTTTAAGAAGGGGGACCAGAGGGTGTGTTCCAACTACCGGGCAATCACACTCCTCAGCCTCCTAAGGTCTATTCTACTACCGGTACTGGTCGATCTTTGGATTCAGGAGGAGCAGTGTCCCGGCTGTGGAACAGTGGACCAGCTCTATATTCTCCATCGTGTGCTGAAGGGTTCATGGGTGCTTTGGAGCTGTCTTTCGGATCTGGAGAAGGCATTCAACCATGTCCCTCACGGTGTTTTGTGGAGAGTGCTCCGGGGGTATGGGGTTCCTTTGTTAAAGGAGAAATAACGTTTTTTACAATCTGAGCCTTATTTCGGTAATAAAACAAGTTGTTTTACTCACCCATAGCACTTTGGTGTCATATGGAGCATTTCCGGAGATGTTTTAGTTTAGCGATATCCGTAACGTGAGTTCTCGGGGCACATGTTTGCGGTCTCCAAATAACACAAACTTTAGCACTTTTCAAATCATAGAAGCTCGATGTCTTAGTCTACGCTTTCGTTTGAGTCAAAAGTGGCCTGTAATCCGAGATTTATCCATAGTTTGGAGTAGATGAGGAGGACAGTGCGCATGTGCAGAGTCACAGTTTATTTCGCTCTCAGCTCTCGGGACCCAAATATGAAATGCAAAGCTGTAAATTATGGATAAATCTCGGATTACAGGCCACTTTTGACTCAAACGAAAGCGTAGACTAAAACATTGAGCTTCTATGATTTGAAAAGTGCTAAAGTTTGTGTTATTTGGAGACCACTCGGGGCATATATTATGTGCCCTGAGAACTCATGTTATGGATATCACTAATCTAAAACATCTCCGGAAGTGCTCCATATGTGCTATGTACCCAAAGTGCTATGGGTGAGTAAAACAACTTGTTTAAGGGCTGTTTGGTCCCTGTATGACTGTTGCCCCCACGAGCTGGCCCCGGAAGAAAATGGGTGGATGGATAATATATATGATAACATATAACAAGAGGAGTGTGGCAGCACGGTGGCTGAGTGGGTAGCACTCATGCTTCACAGCAAGAAGGTTCCGGGTTCGATCCCCGGGTCACCCGAGCCTTTCTGTGTGGAGTTTGCATGTTCTCCCCGTGTCTGGGTGGGTTTCCTCCGGGCACTCCGGTTTCCCCCACCAACCCAAAACATGCACCATAGGTACCTCCAGCTTTGGTCCTGACCAAACCGAAGCATGAAGATCAAGGAGATGGTCCCGGGCGCAGTAATGTGCTGCTCACTGCTCAACAGGATGGGTTAAATGCAGAACTGGAATTTCCCCACTGTGGGACTAATAAAGGCATAGCTTTCTTTCTTTTCTTTTCTTTCTTTCTTTATCTAATCGTGTGTGTGTGTGTGTGTGTGTGCAGCTTGTGTTTGAGGCCACCAGGGGGCCCTCTGTCCGCAGTGACATCGCCATCGATGACATCCATCTGGAGAGTGGCCCCTGCCCAGGTAATTCACAGACAGTCAGTGTACTACAGGCTGTGTACCACAAACTGTACTACAGGCTGTGTACTACAGGCTGTGTACCAGAAAACTGTACTTCAGGCTGTGTACTACAGGCTGTGTACCACAAACTGTACTACAGGCTGTGTACCACAAACTGTACTTCAGGCAGTGTACTTCAGGCTGTGTACTACAGGCTGTGTACCACAAACTGTACTTCAGGCTGTGTACTACAGGCTGTGTACTACAGGCTGTGTACCACAAACTGCACTACAGGCTGTGTACTACAGGCTGTGTACTACAGGCTGTGTACCACAAACTGTACTTCAGGCTGTGTACTACAGGCTGTGTACTACAGGCTGTGTACTTCAGGCTGTGTACTTCAGGCTGTGTACTACATGCTGTGTACTACATGCTGTGTACTACATGCTGTGTACCACAAACTGTACTTCAGGCTGTGTACTACAGGCTGTGTACTACAGGCTGTGTACCACAAACTGTACTACAGGCTGTGTACTACAGGCTGTGTACTACAGGCTGTGTACCACAAACTGTACTTCAGGCTGTGTACTACAGGCTGTGTACTACAGGCTGTGTACTACAGGCTGTGTACTACATGCTGTGTACTACAGGCTGTGTACTACAGGCTGTGTACTACAGGCTGTGTACTTCAGGCTGTGTACTTCAGGCTGTGTACTACAGGCTGTGTACTACATGCTGTGTACTACAGGCTGTGTACTACAGGCTGTGTACTAGTGTGGTGTATGGCAGAGTGGTTAGCTTTCTCGCCTCATAAGGCAGTTCTAGGTGTTATTCTTGTTCAAGTTGAGGCATCACACTTCATATGAAGTATTAATAGTGAACGTATGAGATTTGAACATTCCCCCTCTTTAATAATCCATGTGGTTTCGTCTTGTGTCTGGTGTTTTTGTGTGGCCAGTGTGAGTAAAAATGAATCAAAAGTATGTGTATCACATCAGATATGGTTTTGTCCTTCCAACAATATATTTCTACAATAATTTCAAATTATAAATCAAATCTTATATGACAACAGTAGTAGTAGTCATTTGCCCAAATACTTTGTACTCTTACTTGACTAATATCTTTACATTGTACTTCTACTTGAGTCATATTATTTGAGGTAGCAGTACTGTAATCTGTGTACTTCTGGCTACTTGTTTCTACACTAATATTCCCCTTCCTCTGAGTGTGTGTTTTTGTCATATTTGTGTTTGTCACAGTGGAAGAGCTGGATGTCAGACTAAGTTCTAATGAGTTGGAGTAGATGTTGTCATGTTCTACAGTGTGAGAGAGCGCCCCCCGAAGGACAAGGGGCACAAGAAACTCTGGGTGGAATTATGAGGGCATGGGACTGGACAAACCTGACCTTTGGTAATGTACAGATGAAATGCTACAGACACAACCTTTGGGTTTCATTGAATCACCTCCCATCCATAGATCGAGTATATACAGGACATTGTCTCTTCAGATGTTCACAGAGACACGAAGATCACTCCTTAAAGTAGTACCTTCTTACACCACACTTAGGAGTCTTGTACTTCACAAGATCATGAATTGTACAGAAAGATTTGTTGATATGTAATTCTACCAGTTAATAAAGTTTTAACTCCAAAACTGAGGCAATTTTCTTTCCTGGGATCCAGAACCTACACTTCTTCTACAGTGTAATGAGTCTGGTCATCATTGAATCTCCCGGTCTACAGATGGTCATGAGTTAGTCTGGACTGGGACAAAAAAAACAGCCCTGGCATTTTTGGTTTAGACCTGCCCCTCATAATCAGTCCTGGTTTAGTCCTGGTTCAGTCCTGATTTAGATGTAATTAGTCCTGGTTTAGTCCTGGTTTAATCCTGATTTAGTCCTGGTTTAGTCCTGGTTCAGACCTGATTTAGTCCTGATTTAGACCTGATTAGTCCTGGTTTAGTCCTGGTTCAGACCTGATTTAGTCCTGATTTAGATCTGATTAGTCCTGGGTTAGTTCTCATTCAGTCCTGATTTAGACCTGATTGGTCCTGGTTTAGTCCTGGTTTAGTCCTGGTTTAATCCTGATTTAGTCCTGGTTCTGACCTGATTTAGTCCTGATTTAGATCTGATTAGTCCTGGTTACCAGTCCAGGTCTGTCATGAGTGACAGGTGGATTAGCCAATCAGGGACACATATGGTCCGTCAGTATATGAGGAAAAAAAGAAAAGAAAGAAATAGGTTTCACAGCTGCCGCTTCAGAACTGAAGAAGCAGCTTGGATGAGCTGCGAAACATATTCGACCAAATAAATTTTTGTCCAGTTGACAAATTGAATTTCTCCTTTGCCCTGGATTCTACCTGCACGGCTGAGGGATTCTACACATATTTTGGGTAAAAACAATATTATAATAATACAAATGCAGGAAAAGTATGTGTGAAGGCAAAGAGACAAAAGGTGTTTTAATCCTTTTTATTCACCATGTAACAGCATACAATAGAAAATACATTTAAATGCAGGTATTCAGTATTTTGTAACTATATGCATTACCTCCTCTTCCCAACACTGTCAGTGGGACATATATTATGTTCACACTTGATGCTCTAATGAGTGGATCGATCCAGGGGCACAATCCTTTGTGAAGAATAAAAGGACAACTTAAATCACAGGCGGTTTATTGTGAAATGACATAATAAGTACAGATTTTGGCTCTCTTCTGAAATTCCAGATGATGATTGATTCTAAAGTCTCAATGATTCCAGTAAAAGTGTCCAGTCAAACAGTCGTCACACGTCTCTTCCTCCAGTGTCTTCAGTGGGAGATGGACAGGTAAGATGGACAGGGGGAGATGGAGAGGGTTGGAGGTGGACAGGTGGAGATGGTCCAGGGTTACTGGGCTCCACACAGTCCCAGCAGCACCTTCTGGAAGTGTTCCTTTGTGTCCCTCTGAAGACACAAACAACAGGCTCAGAGTGAGGTCACTGATGTGGAATTCTGCATTCCCTGTATTGGATCTGTCCTTCTTTAAAAGGAGAATTAACGTTTTTTACAATCTGAGCCTTATTTCAGTAATAAAACAAGTCGTTTTATTCAGACATAGCACTTTGGTGTCATATGGAGCACTTCCAGAGATGTTTTAGATTTGCGATAGCCTAGCGCGACTTCTAGCCGTAGCTCGGGGCATATAATATATGCGGTCTCCAAATAACACAAACTTTAGCACTTTTCAAATCATAGAAGCTCGATGTCTTAGTCTACACTTTTGTTTGAGTCAAAAGTGGCCTGTAATCTGAGATTTAGCCATAGTTTCGAGTAGATGAGGAGGACAGTGCGCATGTGCGGATTCACAGTTTATTTCACTCTCAGCTCCCGGGACCCAAACATGAAACACAAAGCTGTAAACTATGGATAAATCTCGGATTACAGGCCACTTTTGACTCAAACAAAATCGTAGACTAAGACATTGAGCTTCTATGATTTGAAAAGTTTGTGTTATTTGGAGACCGCACGGGCAGGGCTCTCAAGTCTCACGCATTGAGAGTGTGACACACGCAATTCGACGTGTTCACACGCTCACACACCACACATGGCATTTCTCACGCTTATTTATTTATTTATTTATTTTTTGTGCCCAGAAAATCGGTCTGTGTGGCTCAGTTTATGCAGGCACCGCACGTTTTCAGCGAAAAAACTCCCCCTCCCTCCTCCCCGTCCCGCTCCCCGGAAAAAAATGAGCCAATCAGAAAATAGATTGTTCTGTTGTTGGGCAGACTGTAGAGTGTAGTTTGAGCTGCTAAGCGCACACTGCGGTGATGATAAAACAGAGAACCATCAGGTAATAACTTCATTTATAGAACTCTCATTAGTTGCTTTGTAGTTTAAGTTTGCTCTTTAGACAAACATTTACAGCAGGGCTCTCAAGTCTCACGCATTGAGAGAGACAATTCGACGCGTTTATATATTATATGCCCCGAGCTACGGCTAGAACTTGCACTAGGCTAACACAAATCTAAAACATCTCCGGAAGTGCTCCATATGACATGGGTGAGTAAAACAACTTGTTTTATTACCGAAATAAGGCTCAGATTGTAAAAAATGTTAATTCTCCTTTCACATTATCAGTTTCCCTGGTCAACCCGTCTCACCGAAGTGGTTTTCTATGCTCTCCTGATTTTATCTCGTCCAGCTTGTCTTCAGGCTGTCCTTTTTAGCTCCTATTTAAACCTCCTTGTGTGGAAGCAGAGTCAGGCTTGAATAGCCAATACTAACATGCAGTGCTGAGTATTCAAGCTTACCGATGGTAAATAAACTTCTCCTGCCTCAGACATCCAGAGTTTCGGCCTCTCTGTACAACTCTAGGACAACACTTGTTTTCCCTAACACTCATGACAGTGCGAGGGGCACATCAGGGGCAGAATCAGTGTGTTAAAGTATGTGTTGGGGTGAGGGCAGTTACCACAATGTCCTCCTGCAGATGGCGATTGTACATGGCATAGTACTCCTTCACAATCTTCTTCAGGTCCACCTCAGAGCGGCTCACCAGGACTCGGATCAGAGACTTCTCACATGTGCCATGGCCCTGTCAGGAGAAACATCTCACTTTAGCAGAAGACTATAGAGTAGAGGAGGAGAGAAGGGGAGAGGAACAGGGAGAGATCAGAGACTGTTCAGGAGAAACATCTAAACAGCTCACTGGGGTTAAGTAGAATAACATAGAGGATAGGAGAAGAGAGGGAGAGCGAGATGAAGAGGAAAGAGAAGAGATGAGGAGAGGTAAAACACTCACCCATTCACACACACCAACCTGCAGGTCAGTGGATCTGAGAGTGGGATTTGACACACTGATCTTCAGATCAGAGGAGATGGTGGAGGATAGGAGAGAGGAGGAGGAGATGAAGAGTGGGAGGAGAAAAAGGAGAGCAGTGTCACCTTCATGGCCTCGTGTAGTTTCTCGGCGAAGAAAGCCGGTGTGTTCCAGCACAGTTTGACTGTAACACACAGATCCACATGATCAGGATTCTTAATGAACGAGTGATGATTCTGATGATAATGAACAGAGCTAATCCACAGGACTGTAGCACCACACCCACAGACAGAGGAGTGCACAGACAGACAGAGGAGTGCACAGACAGACAGAGGAGTGCACAGACAGACAGCGGAGTGCACAGACAGAGGGGTGCACAGACAGACAGAGGAGTGCACAGACAGACGGGTGCACAGACAGACAGAGGAGTGCACAGACAGACAGACAGACAGAGGAGTGCACAGACAGACAGACAGACAGAGGAGTGCACAGACAGACAGACAGACAGAGGAGTGCACAGACAGACAGAGGAGTGCACAGACAGACAGAGGAGTGCACAGACAGACAGAGGAGTGCACAGACAGACAGAGGAGTGCACAGACAGACAGAGGAGTGCACAGACAGACAGAGGAGTGCACAGACAGACAGAGGAGTGCACAGAGGAGTGCACAGACAGACAGAGGAGTGCACAGACAGACAGAGGAGTGCACAGACAGACAGAGGAGTGCACAGACAGACAGACAGAGGAGTGCACAGACAGACAGAGGAGTGCACAGACAGAGGAGTGCACAGACAGACAGAGGAGTGCACAGACAGACAGAGGAGTGCACAGACAGACAGAGGAGTGCACAGACAGACAGAGGAGTGCACAGAGGAGTGCACAGACAGACAGAGGAGTGCACAGACAGAGGAGTGCACAGACAGACAGAGGAGTGCACAGACAGAGGAGTGCACATAAACAGGAGGGGCCTGACCGATGTCGATGAGGCAGTCCTCGATGTCGCCCTTGAGCTCGCTCTGCAGGGCCTTGGGCAGGGACAGGTCACTCACAGAGGCGTATTTCTCGAATGCTGCAGAACACACACCGTCAGTCCTGAGGCTGAATGTGGATGAAGTCTGATACAGTCCAACAGTAGAGTAACATTTAACATAAAATCATCATTCTACCAACTATAGCCTGTATTTATGTGGAAATTAATCTGATACAAACATGGCCTATGATCTCACGTAATGTATGTTCTACTATAATCTGTATGTATAATATACATACCATACCAGACTTGGCATCATTTTTTTTAAACAGAGCATGTCCACATACTGGGTATGTGATCATACTTTGGGCAAATTTTATTTTTGAGATTTCTCTGAGAGCTGTAAAACCCAGAGGAAATACTCACTCTTGGAGAGCTGGGCTTTACTGCGAGTGGTCAGGATCTCGATAAAGGCGTCCACATTGGTCCCTTTCTGGTTCTCCCCTGACTCAAACAAAATCTGCAGGACAAAACACACATGGACACACAAAGACAAGTAACACACAAAAGGGAACTGTTAAAAGGTTGAAATAATTTGTACTTCCAAAACACACAAAAGCTCTAATTATTGTGTTATCTGATTATTGAAGTTTTCGGACCACGGACATGTACCCACTGACATCTGTACCACCTGTACCACCTGTACCACCTGTACCACCTGTACCACCTGTACTACCACAGACCTTCACTGGACCTGTGTGTACTGGTCCGACTGTGTTCTTCTGTGTTGGTGTTGGGGGCATTTACCTCTGCGTCCTTCTGGGCCAGCCGCATGTCCACCTCTGCACTGGTGCTTCTGCTGGTCCTGAACAGAGCTAGAAGGGCCTTCTCAAAGTCCCCTCTGGCCTCACTCTTCAACACCTCCTCCAGCTCCACATCGTACTCTGCACACAGCACACACCAGGACTAAACCAGGACTGAACCAGGACTAAACCAGGACTAAACCAGGCCTAAACCAGGACTGAACCAGGACTAAGCCAGGACTGAACCAGGACTAAACCAGGCCTAAACCAGGACTGAACCAGAACTAAACCAGGACGAAACCAGAACGAAACCAGGACTAAACCAGGACTGAACCAGAACTAAACCAGGACTGAACTAGAACTGAACCAGGACGAAACCAGAACGAAACCAGGACTAAACCAGGACTGAACCAGGACTAAACCAGGACTGAACCAGAACTAAACCAGGACTAAACCAGAACGAAACCAGGACTAAACCAGAACGAAACCAGGACTAAACCAGGACTGAACCAGAACTAAACCAGGACTAAACCAGGACTAAACCAGGACTGAACCAGGACTGAACCAGAACTAAATCAGGACTAAACCAGGACTAAACCAGGACTAAATCAGGACTAACCCAGAACTAAACCAGGCCTAAACCAGGAATAAACCAGAGCTAAACCAGGAATAAACCAGAACTAAACCAGGCCTAAACCAGAACTAAACCAGGCCTAAACCAGGTCTAAACCAGAACTAACCCAGAACGAAACCAGGACTAAACCAGGATTAAACTGAAACTAAGCAAGGCCCAAACCAGAACTGAACCAAGACAAAACCAGGGCTAAACCAGGACTGAACTGAGACTAAACCAAGGTTAACCAAGATCTAGACCAGGACTAAACAGAGTCTAAACCAGGTCTAACCCAGGTCCACACACATGACTCACACAGAGTGGAATTTACAAAAACACAGCAGTAAAAGGCGTCTCTGTCATCAGGCCCTGTGGAGCGGCTCATTTGGTTTAAACACTTTAGACCTAAACATATGTAACCATAGGGTTGAAGGTTCAGTTCCCATGAATGTGCATGTTTGTGTTGTTTGGGCCCGACAGCGTGTCTGCTGCGTTACAAACATTATGTACTGTGCGCCTCTATCCAAAATATACAAACAACACCAGGACAAGTCACCCCGACTAATAATAAGAATGCCTGTTGTTTGTACAATACAAACCTGTAATTTAATAAATGCAAGATGGATAGAAGTTTTTTGAAAGTGAAGCATTTCAGGCAAAATACCACCATCTCCATGGAGGCCAGCAGGTGGCAGAACTTCTTCAGGAAAAGTGACATAGTGCAGCTTTGAAACATGTATCAGCTCCAAAGGAGAAGGGAAATTTTACTAGAAGAATCTGCAGAGAATTCCCACAGACCTTGTTTGAAGACCCTGGTGATCTCCTGGATCTCTTCTCTGGTTCTCGTGGCCAAGATCTCCACCAGAACATCTTCATCTGTTCCTAAACGCTAAGACACATCACACATCCCATCATAAAATAAAATAAAAATGCTACTGATGCCTTAATCTGGTCTGTTTGTAGCCGATGAGCGCTTTACCTTGGTGGCCTTCCTGATGCAGAAGGCATCAAACTGGGCTGGAGTCATGAGCAGAGCCAGGGCCACATCCTCCAGGTCACTTCTGAGAGCAGACTTCAGATCTTTGTCCAGGCGCTGCCACAACAAAACACCAGCACGTTATGGTTAAACAGTTACTCGTCAGAGATGGACCTACAGTACTTCTCCTGTGGTACTTCTGGTACTTCTAATGTGGTTCTTCTCTGATGGTGGGTCTACTTCTCCTGTGGTGGACTTACCGTCCCAGTATTGGCCTCGTACACAGCCTTGATCTTCTGCCTCTGCTCATTGCTCCTCATTACCAGCACAGAGATGATCACGTCCTCATCCACGCCTGCCACAGGGACGCCATCAGAACCAGAGCAGAGCATTTCAACACTTGTCATTGGCTGCTCAGGCATCACATGACTAACCTTTGGCTTCAATGGCGCTCTGCAGGACGGAGACATCGCGGCTGGCGTTGAAGTTTGGGTAGGGAACCACTGTGCCGTAGTACTTTGGTTTGGGCTTCCCTTTCACCTACAAAACACAACATATGTTTGACCGCGCTCAGCCACACACATTATACGCTTTTCTCAGACTGGATTTAAACTTTTCTCACATTTGTCTCTCGTTTAAACACTCAAACTTTCATAGATTTTCAACAAAATTATTAATAGTGAAGTGTGGGGGGAAGGGGGAGGGGGGACAAAACTGCGCTCTGACACGTGTGATAGCGCAGCATGACCCGGCGCGGGGCTGACAGCAGGTCTAGACCTGGACTAAACCAGGACTAAACCTGGACTAAACCTGGACTAAACCAGGACTAAACCAGGACTAAACCAGGACTAGACCAGGACTAGACCAGGACTAGACCAGGACTAGACCAGGACTAGACCAGGTGGATTAAAGGTCTATTTCCTGGTTTCGTTTCGAGTCACAGCTGAGGCGAGCAGCTGGAGGACCGCACACAGTCTGAGCGCATGAACGAGACCCACGAACGCATGCAAGATTGGTGATTGGTCTAGACCTGCTCTAGACCTGCTCTAGACCTGGTCTAGACCTGCTCTAGACCTGGTCTAGACCTGCTCTAGACCTGGTCTAGACCTGCTCTAGACCTGGTCTAGACCTGCTCTAGACCTGGTCTAGACCTGCTCTAGACCTGGTCTAGACCTGGCTCTTGCATGCGTTCGTCATGATGTATTTTCATGTCGTGAGCCAAATACAGGACTGTCACCATTCTCCATCTATGAAGTCACTAATTTTTTCACCCATTTACCCGGAGTGTCATTTTTGGCCCATCATTTTTTGAACTAGCTCAGAGTCACTAATTTATCCATAAAGAACATAAAAAGTACTTCTAGGCATTCTGCAGGCTCATACTAAAGAAATTAACAACAAATACACACTTTTACCTAGCGCTGGTTTGCTGAGAAGATGATTTTGTTTGGGTAGTTTTTCAGCTCAAAAAAACAGCATGTGGTCAGCCATCTTGTCCCTTCCACTCTGGCTCCTGTCAGTTTAATTTTCATCCACTAGGTTCTTTATGAAGAGCAGCAATTAACAGTGGGCAAATTTGACCCCGGGGGTTCTCTAAGGTTAAACAGGGATACATAAGTGAAATAGTACCCCTGTTGCCTTGTAAAAGGGTCGTGTAATCTTAATCCAGAACTGATCTTCCAGAACTGAAGAAAGATTTTTGTTTTTATTGCCACTACTACTACTCAGGTAAAGGCCATTTTGAATGTTGTTAATCTTTCTTGTTAATGTTAATCTTTCTAATTAAATACATGAGTATGTGTTTTGTCTCCGGTGTGACTGTCCCACTATTTCCACCTACATCAAGACTTCATTTGAGACTTTGTATACAGCTTTGTATAAGAGATCCTCTCTATCTCACTCTCGTCAAGTGTCACACCTACCGAGGCATCAGGTGTATTCAGATATGATGCACTCACCGCCACTGTGTCGTCGTCCTCAGCTTCTTTGCGGTCTTTGATGACATCATTAAAGAACCTCTTGAAGAACGCCATGCTGCTTTCTGGATCTGATTATCTAAAACGTCTCTCTAAAACAGAGCGGAGCTTGTGTATTGTGTGAAAGAGCAGCACACACACCCTTTCCTGAATCTTAGGTGTGTCTGTGGAAGCTATGGGGTTAAATAGAATGGCCACGCCCCGCAGTGTGCGCTAGCCCCGCCCCTCTGTCTCGGATGTGGAGGTCAGGCTACGTCCCTGAGACAGAGGGGTGGGGTTAAATGTCTCAGGTGTGGGTGGGGCTACATACCTGTGAGGAGATGGACTGGTTCATCCAGGTCCTGAACTGTGGAGTCGGCCAAATGACTTATGTTTACACTGGCCTTATACTGCGCAGTAGTACTTTTATACTCAGCACGACTACTTTAAAAATGTTGTACTTTAGTAAACACCTTGCTAACTGACAGTACTCATTTCAAAATACTAGCTTTTACGTCACTAGATGCAATATTTTGCTTCAGTGGAAATCTGCTGCAGCTTCTTTAATATAAAAGTGGTTTTGTGATGTTTTAGGATTTCTTAAGTTGGAAAAAATTAATATTGCAACTAAGGGCAATGAAGAAAAATATGAACAGAAATGGGGTTTGTTTATGGAATACTGCAAATCAGCCTGGACTGGTAATCGGGCATACCGGGCATTTTCCCGGTGGGCCGACAGTCCTAGGGGCCGATGCCCTTCTTTTTATTTATTTATTTTATTTTTTTTAACTTAGAGACCAGCCCACAATTTAGGACTGAACCAGGACTGAACCAGGACTAAACCAGGACTACATCAGGCCTGAACCAGGACTAAACCAGGTCTGAACCAGGACTAAACCTGGACTACATCAGGCCTGAACCAGGACTAAACCAGGTCTGAACCAGGACTAAACCAGGACTAAACCTGGACTACATCAGGTCTGAACCAGGACTAAACCAGGTCTGAACCAGGACTAAACCAGGACTAAACCTGGACTACATCAGGTCTGAACCAGGACTAAACCAGGTCTGAACCAGGACTAAACCTGGACTACATCAGGTCTGAACCAGGACTAAACCAGGTCTGAACCAGGACTAAACCAGGACTAAACCTGGACTACATCAGGTCTGAACCAGGACTAAACCAGGTCTGAACCAGGACTAAACCAGGACTAAATCAGGACTACATCAGGTCTGAACCAGGATTAAACCAGGTCTGAACCAGGACTAAACCTGGACTACATCAGGCCTGAACCAGGACTAAACCAGGTCTGAACCAGGACTAAACCAGGACTAAACCTGGACTACATCAGGTCTGAACCAGGACTAAACCAGGTCTGAACCAGGACTAAACCAGGACTAAATCAGGACTACATCAGGTCTGAACCAGGATTAAACCAGGTCTGAACCAGGACTAAACCTGGACTACATCAGGTCTGAACCAGGACTAAACCAGGTCTGAACCAGGACTAAACCAGGACTAAATCAGGACTACATCAGGTCTGAACCAGGATTAAACCAGGTCTGAACCAGGACTAAACCTGGACTACATCAGGCCTGAACCAGGACTAAACCAGGTCTGAACCAGGACTAAACCAGGACTAAACCAGGACTACATCAGGCCTGAACCAGGACTAAACCAGGTCTGAACCAGGACTAAACCAGGTCTGAACCAGGACTAAATCAGGTCTGAACCAGGACAAAACCAGGACTAAATCAGGACTGAACCAGGACTAAACCAGGACTAATTATGAGGGGCCGGTCTAAGCCAAAAATGCCAGGGCCATTTTTTTTTTTTTGTCCCAGTCCAGACCTGCTGCAAATCATTAAAAACTTTGCCTTTAGAACAGGAGTGTCAAACTCATTCTGGTCCGGGGGCCGTATCCAACCGACTTTGATCCCAAAGGGGCCGGATCAGAAAACTCATGGCAAATATACCCCAAAAATAGCAATAAGTCCAAATATTTGTGCAGAGAAACACAAATCTATCACAGACTGCTGTTTCTTCAGTCGCAGCAATAATTCATTTATCTTCTGTCTCAATTCTCTGTTCAAGTTCTTGTATTGTTGGAAATGTCGTGTCTCGTTGTGGCGTTTAAGATTATATTCCTTGAGCACCGCCACTTGTTGCAAACACACCGAGCGTACAGGTTTCCCATTCACCTCGGTGAACAAATAGGAATTAGTCAATTTTTCTTGGAAAATCCTGCACTCGGCGTCCACTTTTCTCATTTTTGACATTTTGCTGATGAGGGCGTCACGGTCACAGTCAAAACGATGGTCCTTTAAGAGCGTTTGGAAAGAGGCGAGTCTTCATTTGTGCTGCTCTGGTGAGAAAAGCAGAAAGTTACCGCAGAAAATTACCAATATTTTAATAGAAAATCAGCCGAGGGCCAGATTAAAGGTCTTGGAGGGCCGGATCTGGCCCCCGGGCCGCATGTTTGACACCCCTGCTTTAGACTGATAGTGACCCCCACATACACTTTCTTGTCTTCTCTTTCTGAACTTCTCTCTCTTTTTAGCTCTTTGTCTTCATTTAACTTTCGAGAATCTTTGGATTTGACAATAAGATGGTTTTTGTTTTTTCTTTTTTGTTGTTTTTGTTTTTGTTTTAAAAATAAGAAAAATGTAAAAGGAAGAAAAATGATGTGATTTGTAAATATTGTGTGAACAAACTGATTCCTTAATAAAAAAAATATTTAAAAAAAATGCTGTACTTTGATTACATCATAAATATTTCTACTTGAGTTTATTGTTTTTAATATTATTAAAATAATTTCGAGTAGATGAGGACAGTCGCATGTGCAGAGTCACAGCTTATTTCACTCTCAGCTCCCGGGACCCAAACATGAAACACAAAGCTGTAAATTATGGATAAATCTCGGATTAGAGGCCACTTTTGACTCAAACGAATGCGTAGACTAAGACATCGAGCTTCTATGATTTGAAAAGTGCTAAAGTTTGTGTTATTTGGAGACCGCAAACATGTGCCCCGAGAACTCACATTATGGATATCGCTAAACTAAAACATCTCTGGAAGTGCTCCATATGACACCAAAGTGCTATGGGTGAGTAAAACAACTTGTTTTATTACCAAAATAAGGCTCAGATTGTAAAAACACGTTAATTCTCCTTTAAATATACAGTGGTACCTCACCTTACTAAATTAATTCGTTCCAGAAGTGGTTTCGTAACGTGAATTTTTCGAAGGTGAGTAGCTATTTCAATGGAAAAAGCCTGATTCGTTATTTTTTGTGTGTGTGTAACACCGTGTCCTGCGTAGAAACTGTAGACCCAGGACTAAACGTGGACTATACCAGGTCTAGACCAAGGTCTAAACCTGGACTGGACCAGGTGGATTAAAGCGCCGCGTGCGGGTCTATTTCCTGGTTTCGTTTCGAGTCACGGCTGAGGCGAGCAGCGAGGGGGACCGCACGCAGTCTGAGCGCATGAACGAACGCATGCAAGAGCCGCGGTGGTCTAGACCTGGTTCAGACCTGGTTTAGACCTGACACGGTTTGAGCACGGGTCTCGTGCTCGCAGCCCCGCGCCGGGTCATGCTGCGCTATCACACGTGTCCACGCGCACACACACACACCGCCCTCCCCCTTCCCCCCACACTTCACTATTAATACATTTTGTTGAAAATCTATGAAAGTTTGAGTGTTTAAACGAGAGACAAATGTGAGAAAAGTTTAAATCCAGTCTGAGAAAAGTGTATAATGTGTGTGGCTGAGCGCGCATTATTTGAATTTTTGAGATTTCACGTTTCGTAACTTGAATTTTCTTTCGTATCTAGAGACCAAAATTTACCAGGACTGGACGTGAAGGCATTTTGTAACTTGAAATTTTCGTTTGTTGGGTCTTTCGTAAGGTGAGGTACCACTGTATAACAAGCTGATGATTCTTTTGAAACATGTCTGGCACACCCTAGGGGTGCCAAAATGACTTCATAATCAGTCTTCTTCTGCTGCTGTAAGTGTGCAGAACGGTCTGGGCAGAGGGAGGTCAGGCCGTGAAAGAGCACAGAGCACCATTGTTGCCAAGTGCAAATAGAAGAAATGCAGTACAAAGTTTAAATAGGAAACAGTGTGACAAATGAAACAAATGAACTGCACCATTATAGGATCAGACACAATGTTAGCGGAGCACTCTGTCACTTTTCTGCCCGGGGTCTGCCACCTGTTTGTCTCCATGGAAATGTCTATCTTGCATTCATTCATTACTGGTGATTTTATAGCTCAAAAATACAGTGAAAAACCTGCATTCTTACTCCATAAAGATAGATACATTTAATGTCATACTGTGGAACATTCTAGACAAATCAATAACATCTCTATGGAGACCAGCAGACACCAGACCGTCCACCAAAAATGCTCCATGTTTCACCTTTAGGAAAGGCCTGTCTTTAGGGACGGACACTCCAAACTGTCACTGGTGTTATGGCCAGTTTTTCATAGATTCACATGCACAGTTGTAAAATACACTATCACTTTGTTGTTGTTGGTCATCTGGGCCCTTTGCCTCGGGGCCCTGGGGCTTTGTTCACAGGGGCCTCTCTGTTGGGGTTGGGAGAGGCCAGGGCCACGTCTTTCTGCACGTCTTTTCCTTTGCCTTTCTTGGTGGGTTTGGGCTCTGGTTCAGGCTCTGTGGGGAGAGGGTTGGTTGAGGATGAAGCCGATGACACTACAGATGCGATAGAATCAAACTGAAGTTCAAACATGTAAAGTCTGTTCAATGATTTGTCATAAAGTCCTGGCAGTCACCTGGACTATATTTAGAGACAGATGAGGGAGAAGTAAAGAGAAATAGTAAAGGGAAAAAGTGTTAGATGTACCAGGCTCAGGCGGGGGCTCTGGGGGGGCCAGGGAGCGGTTGGGCAGCAGGTCCTCCAGGTCCATCAATACCTGGTTGGTGCTGTTGGTGTTGTTCCTCCGGTTCTTCTCCTCATCTCGAGCCTGAGGAGGAGGAGGAGACGCGTGAGGACACATGTGTTTCTGTCCCATGAGCACACAAGTGAAGGACAGAGTCTGTGACAGTGGAGCTGAACCAAAAGAACACTCAAAGTACTAAAGTAGGGCTGCAACTAATGAGCAGTTCCTTTTTCACCAGTTCAACTCGTCTAATGATTTCTTATGCACCTTTGAGATAATTGATCTTTTTCTATTGATCAGCCCTGATGAAATAGAAATCACTTTTAGGTTTGGATCAAAAGGTTTCACATGAGTGATGTGGTCCATGTATCTTCTCACCAGCTGCATCTTCTTTTTGAGCTCATTGTTGGAGTTCTGGTAGGCCTCAGACACTGAGTTCAGGTAGTAGATGGCCAACCTGAGACAGTAAGAGATTAGTAAATCTCAAAATAATGAACATATGGGAAACAGATCTGTAGCTAATAACTTTCACTGGGAATGCATGGATATTTGACTCCCTCTGCTGGCAACAGACAGAAGAGAATCCTTTTTCCATCTATCCTTTCTTTTGCTTATCTGTGGCGGGGTTGTGGGGGAAACAGTCTAAGCAGGGACTCCCAGACTTCCTTCACCCCAGATATTTCCTCCAGCTCCTCTGGGGCGACCCTGAGGCGTTCCCAGGCCAGCCGGGAGACATAGTCCCTCCAGCGTGTCCTGGGTCTTCCCCGGGGCCTCCTCCCGGTGGGACGTGCTCGGAACACCTCCCGAGGGAGGCGTCCAGGAGGCGTCCGTAACAGACGCCCGAGCCACCTCAGCTGCTCCTCTCGATGTGGAGGAGCAGAGGCTCTACTCCAAGTCCCTCCCGTGTCTCAAGGAGTTGGGTTTCAGAGCCCAAGCTGTGTGTGGAGGTGAGGCCAACTATATCTATCTAGCGGGGCTGGTGCAAGGAGATTTGGGCGGCAGTCAAAGGCAGGGGCCTTGATGACCTGATCTCTGAACATGATGAATCCTTTTGACCTGAACAATTAGCAGCTGATTATGACAGATACATGTTCCCCAGTGAAGGCACAGCTCACACCATGAGCAGGGTCACACTCACACCATGAGCAGCACTGCGGGGATGATCAGACCCGGGTTGGCAGCATAACTGAACAGGGTCCCCATGAAGGCGGGCAGGTCCATGTCGATGGTCTCCATGATCACGTCAAACATCTTCTCTTTGCCACTGTGCACAAGAAGAATCATCATCAGACATTTTACATCCAAATGTATACACCACTAAAAATAAATACCTTCCTCTATCATTCATGCACTTTGTCAGTCCCTGGTTCTAGTTGTCCTAGATGCCTTAGATGATTGAGATGTAGCTGCACAAACATCTTTCTGACCTCTAGCATTTCCAGTTACACATTCACACAGGGATATAACAGTGGCCACCAAACCACCATTGCTGTACACACACACATTCGAGGTTCTCCTGGCAAAGATCCAGGCTGAAATCTGCAGACAGGTCCCCATGCTCCCACTGCTCCCACTGCTCCTGACAGTCCGAACCCACTGGAGGATGGGTCAAATGCAGACGAAACTATGGGTCTGCTTAGGTCCACCTGACTCTCCATTTAAAGCTGTGGTCTGACCTGAAGGGTCCGCAGTCGAAGGAGGGGGGCATGGTCATGATGGTGTAGACCACAGGCAGCAGGCTGAGGAACAGGATGAGCAGCAGCAGACCCATGTAGAAGTTGTTGGACTTGGAGGCCTTGAAGACCCTCTCATGGGGGACATTGGTGGCCATGACAGCCCAGCACTGGTAATACATGGAGGTGAGCAGACGCAGCACGTTTATGAGCACGAGGCCAGGCGCGAAGAAGGCGCCCATCCTGCAACACACACAAACATTTAGGTTTATATGTTTTATGGCATATGAAGTGGAGACTGGGGTGAAGAAGGCTCCCATCATGCAACACACACACTCACACACACACACACACTCACATACACACACACATATACATACACACACACATCTATGTTTAGACGACTTAGAAGAAGAAGAAGAAGTGAACTTTATTGATCTCACACTGGAGAAATTCTTCTCTGCATTTTAACCCATCCTATATATATACACATATATTAGGAGCAGTGGGCAGCACATTACTGCGCCCGGGGACCATCTCCATGATCTTCGTGCTTCGGCTTGGTCAGGACCTAAGCTGGAGTACCTATGGTGCATGTTTTTTGGGTTGGTGGGTGAAACCGGAGTGCCCGGAGGAAACCCACCCAGACGCGGGGAGAACATGCAAACTCCACACAGAAAGGCTCGGGCAACCCGGGGATCGAACCCGGAACCTTCTTGCTGTGAAGCAAGAGCGCTAACCACTCAGCTACCGTGCCGCCATGCATTTGTAGTGAGCTGGTAGCCCTGAGGCAAAAAGTGCATTTAAAACAATACTGAATCTCCCTAATCTAAAGAAGGTAAGGTTTGTTGTAAGGTTTGTTGTAAGGTTTGTCTGCTGCTTTCTAGAAAACTCACATCACTGCATCCCCTACTCTGATTGGCCAGAGCTCAGAGAGTATGTGGATTGTTGCTGAAAATGATCAAATTCAGGTTTCAGCAGTTTCCTTGATGCAGTTGTGTATTAAAGTGTGATCTAAAACCACACAAAGACTTCCAAATCTGTCATCATGAAACAGCAGCAGATATTCGGCCGTGGAGAAGTTTGCGTGTTTCTCTCCCTTTCATCTGAACAAGCTCCAGCCCTGCAGTGTGTAATGGGCCAGTTAATGGTCAAACTCCACTGGGCTCTAAAACGTGAGCAGCTTTCACACAGTCGCATCAGGTGACAGGGGGACAGGTGCTGGCAGGTAATGGCAGATGAACACAGAATACCACAGCCACAGCTGAGCAACCCGACACGGACACATGAGCCAGGAGAGAGGAGGGAGGCAGGGGAGGGAGGGGCAAACAGGTAAGGAGGGAGGGGACAGTTTAGGCGTGAGGGGAAAACAGATAAGGGAGAGGATAGGTGAGGAGTGAGGGGCAAAGAGATGAGGGAGACAGACGGGTGAGGAGAGGGAAGCATGTGAGGGAAGGGACAGGTAAGGTGGAGAGGGCAGACAGGTGAGGAGGGAGGGCAGACAGGTGAGGAGGGAGGGCAGACAGGTGAGGAGGGAGGGCAGACAGGTAAGGTGGAGAGAGGGGCAAACATTGGGAAGGCAGGGCTCACCAGATCATGCCCTGGTTGAAGACGAGCCCCAGCACATTGCCGCTGATGTCAAACTCTCCATATGACGGCTGAAACAGAATACAACATTGTAGTGACTCCTCCCCTCTACTCAAACAGCCAATCACAACCTGCCACCTTTGCCCCTCAACCAATCACTTCTCAGAACATTTAAATAGTAAACCAGCCCTCTCGCCCCGCCTTATTTCTGTTGCAGTCTTGTCCCACAGGGTGCTCTGATTCACCAAAACGGGTGTGTTCATTTCCTACTAGTGTTGTCACAACACCAAAATTTCAAACTTGATTTTAATACTCAGGAATAGACTCATAACTCAATACCGATGCCACAATCATAATAAAAATGCTCAATTTAGACACTTGATTGTAATTCCCAGCATTAAATGGTAGTATTTTCTGTATATTATTATATGTCCTCTTATACTTGTTCTGATAGAGCTCAACATCATTGTAAAGTTATTCATGAAAGATTCATTTCTATCCTGTGAATGTCTATTTTTGATACTAGTTTTAGTCTCTATCAGTATCTAATTTTTAAACCCTATTCCCTACCAACTTCAATGCTAAGAGCTAATGTTTTAAGCCAAATTTAAACAATGCGCCAGCTATGTGTGTCTTTAATCTGCACTGAACTGCCTGATATGAGCAGAGTGCACATGAGTGCACGTACAAAGCCGGCCTCCAGGTCCCAGCACCAGCAGTAGTTGAGAAAGCGCACGATGACGGCGCGAGCGAAGTCTCCGATCAGGATGGTCAGGTAGGTCACCTGGATGTCCGAGACGGTTAGCTTCACAAACTCCTGAAACAGAAGCAGACGGAGCCTGGTGTGAGACCAGACCTGGACTCACCAGGACTCACCAGGACTCACAATGTAAAAGACTCATCCTTAAACCAGACTCCTGACCACCTATACCCACAAGCACTGAGTCCTTATACTGTGTAGTGATCCTGGCTGACACAGTGGGTACATGATCTACATAGTCATCATCAGAGAACATAATCACTGAATCTGAATGGTGTTTACAGCACAAGACAAATCTGAACAGCAAAAACACCTGGTGAGGTCATGGGTCAGTTACTAATCAATAGATATTTCAATAATTATTGTACAATGCATTTTAAAATAACTCAATCTTTAACATTTCCTCTTTCATCTTGGTCGTTGTGAGAACACCATAAATCAGATCCTGATCAGATCTCTGGTGTGCATGTAAACACCATCATTTACTACGATTCTATTTAATTCTGATTTGTATGTATACATTTGTTAGCATTATTTTTATTTTTATAATTATGTCTCATCTGACACTGGTCTATTGCTCTGTGGTTGCTATTTTTTACCCTCTGTTATATATTCTTTATTATATTTGATGAGTGAGCTGCTGTACCCAAAACAATTTCCCTTGTGGATCAATAAAGTTTGTCTAAGTCTAAGTCTAAACACAGCCACTAAATGTGTATTGTTCCATGACAGAAGAGTTTGCTCACAATGCCAACGGCAGTCTCCCAGCAGGGGCCCCTGATGACATCAGCGGGGTCCATGGGAGGGGGCGTGGCCTCAGAGTCGTTCATCAGGCGGGAGAAGTTGGCGTAGTACTCCTTCATGGCCCAGATGGTCTGGTTCTTTATGGCCTGCTCTTCCTCCAGCTGAGCACCGACAGAAGAGAGGGGAGGATACAAGGGGCATACAGGAGATTAGGAAAACGACAGCAGACAAGCTCCTCTGGGTTTTTAAAGTCCACACACCTATACAGGACTCATTATGGTCATTACAGTTGACTTCTTCTTTTTCATTTGTACCAAAAGGACTATGTGATGGTAAAGAAAATACAATTGTAGAAGCCAGGGAAAAGAACTGGTTTGAGAGGGGAGTTAAAGAGGCAATTTTGTCAAAAAAGAGAATCCGTCGTTAAACAAAAATGGGGGAGTTAGACATAACTTGTCTCCCATTTATAATTCGATTCTCAAACCAAGTCAAAACAGACAAAGTAACATTAGAGCAGACAAGCCAGGGCAGAGGGGTGGAGACGGTCGTTAGGCGTGAATAGGGAGGCTAAACTAGATGCCAGAGAAATTTGAAAAACAAAGAGACAGATTAGTGGAGATAGTTTCAGAGCTATTTCAGTGTAGGGAGCGCCTCCTAGGGCTGAATAGATATGCTAATACTAGACGCCAGGGGAATTCGTAATACAAAAGAGACAGATTAGTTGAGATAGTTTCAGAGCTACTTCAGTGTAGGGAGCTCCTCCCTGCAGCGAGATATAAACAGGGTCTAACCAGCACTAGAACCAGAGCTGACGAAGCCTCTCGGATGAGCGGCAAAACGTTTTCGACCAAACAAACTTTGTCCAGTTGACAAATTTAATTTCTCTTTTATCATGGATTCTACCTGGACGACTGAGGGACTTTTCACTCATACAATTATAGAACTAAGTAAGTACAGAGCAGTAGGCGCAGGCCGGTGGAGGTGACAACGGGGGTGGATCAGCAAAGTGGAGTTTGGAAAAATAGGTGATAAAGATTCATATATTCACAAATCACTCCAAATACAGCGTTGAGAGCGTAACTATACCATGGTAAAAAGCTCTGCAGAACTGAGAAGCCCCTGAAGCAGTGGATTTTCATGTATGTTTTCAGATGTATGTCTGATGTATATCTCTGTATATGTTAAACAGTCCTCCCTGAAGACTCAGCTGGCAAAGCCTCTGGTCTGAGGGCCACACTGTACCTTGGTATTGACCTCATCAAACAGAGCAAACAGGAAGGTGTAGAGATTTCCCAGGAACAGAGCGAAGATGCGCCCGAGCTGCCACTTGAGGGCGATCCTGGGGTGGTAGTCCTCCAGCTCTGCAATGGTCTCAAACAAAGGAGGACACACCAGGCCCAGCAGAGACATGATCAACTCCAGCTGAAACACACACCAAAAGTAGATGTCACATGAGACATGATCAGCTCAACAGTTTTGGCATCTTCTAGCCTCATAATTATTTATTACATGTATTTTTGTTTGTTATCTTACTGACTGATACCTTGGTCAAGTTGCTCCTGGAAAATTTGCTATTCAAGAGGCTTGGCAAAAAATACAAGCAACAGCTGTGAAAAAATGTATATTGGATTGTATACTAGTTTGAAATGGTAGTAAAGGCACTACTAGCATTGGCAATATAATGTTGCAGTAATCCGGTTATTGTGGTAATAAGAGGTTGTTGATAGTATTTGTAGCAATAACTGCATAAGTACTAGTAGCAGTAATAGTACTAGTAGTAGCACTGTAATAATTGGATTTTGCCAGAAAATTAGCAATTGTAGGACTAGTAGAATTACTTATTGGTGTGTATTGAAGTGTTATTAAGTAGTAGTATGAGGTTACTCTGTTGGTGATTGCTTAACCCGGTAGTTGTAGTGGCAATAACAGTTGTAGTGTAATGTAGTAGTAGTAGTAGTAGTAGTAGTAGTAGTAGTAGTAGTAGTAGTAGTAGTAGTAGTAGTAGTAGTAGTAGTAGTAGTAGTATACATACCTCATTCTTCTCGTACCAGCTGAGATCGTCCCTGTTGGCGAACTCTTGCGAGCGTTTGACCACAAAGTAGATGAGGAAGCCACTGCCGCCCAGACTGCAGGTGATCAGGAAGTTCGCTAGCACCCTCAAGAAGCGCCGCAGGTGGATGTTCTCATCCTTTTGGTTCTCCTGCTCATCCACGATGGACTCCTGAAGTCGCACACATTCAGTGCATAAACATCTGCAGCATCTACAGGATCTACAGGATCTACAGGAGCTACAGGATCTACAACATCTACAGCATCTACAGTATCTACAGTATCTATACCATCTACAGCATCTACAGGATCTACAGGATCTACAGCATCTACAGCATCTATAGCAGCTACAACATTGACAACAACTACAGCAGCTACAATATCTACAACATCTACAGGATCTACAACATCTACAGCATCTACAGCATCTATAGCATCTACAGCATCTACAGCTGATCAACCGTCTTTGTAACCATCTACAGTGTAACCTATAACAGTGGAAGCGCCAGCATACAAGTTGTTCACCGTGATGGCAAAACTCTACTCTGGTCTCTGAAATGAGTGAAAAGTGTTTTTCAGGCCATCTCACCTTGAAGCTGGTGGTGATGGAGGCGTACTTGTTGTCGGCGGTCTCTGAGTTCCCAATCAGGTAGTCCCAGCTGGTGAACATCTTCCAGGCAAATGTGAATTCTCCGTCCTCCCCATCACCCCCGCCCACGTCTGCATTCTTAGCCATCCTAAACAGACCACAAACCCATGTTTAACTCAGGTTTATGTTCAGTGGAATCAAAAAAAAAAAAAGAATGTCAGCAGGTAAAAGAGACATGTCAATTCATGGTATTTTCCCCAAATTACACAAATACACAAATTGTGAAATTGAGTAGGGTCACTATTTCATTATTTTCTGATTTTGACATTTAAAATCGTGATTAATAATAATTATTCATCCTGACATCTATATTTTCCCTCCATCTCATCTCCACTAACCACTCGGCACGGTAGCAGAGTGGTTAGCGCTCTTGCTTCACAGCAAGAAGGTTCCGGGTTCGATCCCCGGGTCGCCCAGACCTTTCCGTGTGTGTTCTGTGTGGCGTTTGCATGCATGGTCTGGGTTTGATCCCCGGGTCGCCCGAGCCTTTCTGTGTGGAGTTTGCATGTTCTCCCCGTGTCTGGGTGGGTTTCCTCCGGGCACTCCGGTTTCCCCCACCAACCCAAAACATGCACCATAGGTACCTCCAGCTTAGGTCCTGACCAAACCGAAGCAAGAAGATCATGGAGATGGTCCCCGGGCGCCCTAATGTGTGCTGCCCACTGCTCCTAATATATGTGTATATATATATATATAGGATGGGTTAAAATGCAGAGAAGAATTTCTCCAGTGTGAGATCAATAAAGTTCACTTCTTCTTCTTCTTCTTCTTTTCACAGTGATAAATGCTCCGTCCTGCCTCTTCTGTGAGTGTGGACGTAAGAGTGGACTCATGTTGTTTCTCTATCTAGTATTCTGTATCCCAGTATTCTGTATCTTCTGTTAATGTCTCCACACGAGTGGACTCACGTTCGGATGACCACCATGAGGCTGTATCCGAAAGTACCGATGCCCACCATGAGGTAGGACAGAGGCAGCCTGTACTTGAGCAGTCCGATGGTCCTCTGGTCGTTGTAGTATCCGTAAAACAGCACAGAGTACTTACAGTAGCCCTGGAACAAAATACAAATACTATATTATATTTAATGGGAGAATAATTATGAAGCATGTGCTCCTGCTGGTGTAAAAATGTACTACAATCACAACCAGAACCTGCAGATAGAGAAGATATATAGTTTTTTTTTTCTCATTCTCAGTATATGGCCAGACAATGCCTCATTTGTAAGTTCAGAACCTCCAGAATTCCCTCCCTGAGCTGCAGAGGCTGCACTAGCACTGATTCATGACTGTTCAAAAGTTCAAAGTCAGTTTTATTGTCAATTCTGCCCTATGTGTTCAACATACAGTGAATCAAAATTTTGTTTCTCTCTGGCCAAGCAGTGCAAAAAGAAGTGTATAAAATACAATATAAAGACAATACAAAAACTTCTAAGACAAAAATCTGAAATCTAAAAATAGTGAAACAGAATAAATAAATACCTGTTTACAGATGTACAAAATGTGCATACAGAAGATACAGAAGTGAAATGTGCAGTAATATGCAATAGAATGTGCATTGACAGTGCTTCCTGACAGTCTGGTGGATGAAGCTGTTTGACAGTCTGGTGGATGAAGCTGTTTGACAGTCTGGTGGATGAAGCTGTTTGACAGTCTGGTGGATGAAGCTGTTTGACAGTCTGGTGGATGAAGCTGTTTGACAGTCTGGTGGATGAAGCTGTTTGACAGTCTGGTGGATGAAGCTGTTTGACAGTCTGGTGGATGAAGCTGTTTGACAGTCTGGTGGATGAAGCTGTTTGACAGTCTGGTGCATGAAGCTGTTTGACAGTCTGGTGGAGTGGGCCCGGAGACTCCGGTACCTTCTCCCCGAGGGCAGGAGGCTGAAGAGGCTATGTGCGGGGTGGCTCGGGTCACCCACAATGCTGGACGCTCTGCGGGTGAGCCGGGTGTTAAAAATGTCCAGGAGGGAGGGGAGAGAGACACCAGCGATCCTCCCAGCTGCATTCACTATGCGCTGCAGGGCTTTCCTGTTCTGTTCAGCTCCCGTACCACACAGTGATGCAACAGGGTGATAGTCATTAAAAGTGTCTGGAGTGGGCTTCTTTGGCACAGGAACGATGGTAGTGGTTTTGAAGCAGGAGGGAACGACAGCCTGGCTCAGAGAAGCATTAAAGATGTCTGTGAAGACATCCTTGAGCTCCTCTGCACAGTCCTTCAACACACGACCGGGGATGTTGTCCGGGCCTGCAGCTTTGCGGGTGTTGATCCTGGAGAGTGTCCTCTTCACGCTGGCTGCAGACACACACAGGGGCTGGTGTAGGGAGGTGGTGGAGTTTTCTGTGGCCGGGTGTCGTTTTGTGTTGAGGTCGTTGAGCACGGTGATGTTGCTATCACAGGTCTGTGGTGAGAATTTGTAGTCCGTGATGTTCTGGATGCCCTGCCACAGACTCTGTGTGTCCCTGCTGTCTTTAAAATGTCTGGTTATTTTCTGTGTGTATCTGTGTTTCGGCTGCAGGTGCTGGGGTTTAGGTTGTGACCATTCAGATCCGAGAGACGCATAAGTCATGATAGGTTTATTTCCAGCTGGATCTGGCAACCACAAATGTGGAGCTTATTTTGACAGACACAAAAACTGTGTCCAGTGTTTTTGTATTTAACTTTGTATTCAACATTTAAGTGAAAGCAATATTTACTTTGCACATCTCTTATCTAGAGTAAGAATCTACATACCCTGCCTTTAAAAGGAAAAAATGCAATGATTTGTTTTACCAATAATGAGATGCATGATTACGGTTTTGATCACACTGGTGAACAAAAGTGTAAATTTGGCAGATTTACAATGATTTGATGAGCCATGGAGATGCTAAATGTTGAGCTACATTTTATATTGACAAACTGTGAGTAAGTAGGTCTCACATTGAAGTCCATGAGCACAGAGTAGTCCTGAGCCGTGTCCTGCTCTTCCCGAGGAACAGTTTTCCTGGGGATAGATCCATACGGCAGGCCCATCAAAACCTGCAGGTCAGAGAAAACATGTGAGAACGCCCCACAGCGAGCCATGTACAGTGCCGTGAAAAAGTATTTGCCCCCTTCCTGATTTCTGTGTTTTTTTGCATATTTATCACTCAAAACATTGTCAGATCATCAAACCAATTTTAATATCACACAGAAACAACCCAAGGAAAGACAAAATTCAGTTTTTGAATGATGATTCCATTTATTAGTGCACAAAAAAAATCTAAACCTATCTGGCCCTATGTGAAAAAGTAATTGCCCCCTTAATCTAATAGCCAGTTGAGCCTCCTTTGACAGCAATAACTGTAACCAAACGTTTGCGATAATTGGTGATGAGTCTTTCACACCGCTGGGGAGGGATTTTGGCCCACTCTTCTATGCAGAATTGTTTCAATTCTGCCATATTGGAGGGTTTTCTTGTATGAACTGCCCGTTTAAGGTCACACCACAGCATCTCAATCGGATTTAAATCCGGACTTTGACTTGGCCACTCCAAAACCTTAATTTTGTTTTCTTTGAGCCATTCAGAGGTGGACTTGCTGGTGTGTTTTGGATCATTGTCCTGTTGCATGATCCAAGAGCGCTTGAGTTTGAGGGCACGAACTGATGGCCGGACATTCTCCTTCAGGATCTTCTGGTAAACAGCAGAATTCATTTTTCCGTCAATCACAGCAAGTTGTCCTGGTCCTGAGGCAGCAAAGCAGGCCCAGACCATCACACTGCCACCACCATGCTTTACTGTGGGCACCATGTTCTTTTTATCAAATGCTGTGCCATTTTTACGCCAGATGAAACGGGCTGCAGACCTTCCAAAAAGTTCAATTTTAGACTCATCGGTCCACAAAATGTTTCTCCAAAAGTCTTGAGGGTCATCAAGGTGCTTTTTGGCAAAGGTGAGACGAGCCTTTGTGTTCTTTTGTGAAAGCAGTGGTTTTCTCCTGGGAACTCTTCCATGGATGCCATTTTTGGCCAGTGTTTTTCTAATGGTGGAGTCATGAACACTGACCTTAACTGAGGCCAACGAGGCCTGTAGTTCTTTCGATGTGCGTCTAGGTTCTTTTGTGACTTCCTGAATGAGCCGTCGTCGCACTCTTGGAGTAATCTTAGTTGGTCGACCACTCCTGGGAAGGGTTGCAACTGTTCCCAGTTTCCTCCATTTTTGAATAATGGCTCTGACAGTGGTTCGCTGGAGCCCCAGAGCTTTGGGAATGGCTTTGTAACCTTTTCCTGAATTATAGACTTCTATCACTTTTTTTCTCATTTGTTCTTGAATTTCTTTGGATCGTGGCATGATGTGTTTGTTCTTGAGATGTTGTAGCCAACTTCACTTTGTTTGACAGGAACTATTTAAGTGATTTCTTGATTCAACACAGGTGGTGACAATCAGGTGTGGGTGTGGCATGTAGAACTGAACTAAGTTTTCTCAAAACTGTGGTTAGTCACAGTTAGTTTGTGATTTAACAAGGGGGGGCAATTACTTTTTCACATAGGGCCAGATAGGTTTAGATTTTTTTTGTGCACTAATAAATGGAATCATCATTCAAAAACTGAATTTTGTCTTTCCTTGGGTTGTTTCTGTGTGATATTAAAATTGGTTTGATGATCTGACAATGTTTTGAGTGATAAATATGCAAAAAACACAGAAATCAGGAAGGGGGCAAATACTTTTTCACGGCACTGTATGTGCAGGTGTGTGTATGACCGCTGACCTCTGGGATGACCACCAGGCCAAAGGTGAACCCGAACAGCACCAGGTTCATGCCGTACATCCAGCGCAGGAAGATAAAGTAAGACGCCACGGACGAGCCAAAGTGACCTGAGCACGTGGGAGGGAACACAAGACATTTGTATGGAATAAGAAAGTGGACAAAATAATGTGTATTCACAAGAAATTAATCCACGCGAATAAAATTAATCAAAGCGAAAACGTGTAGTCACAAGAAGTTAATCCATGCATATTTTGGATATACACGCGTGTTTGGTTGTAGTTGAGCATAAAATAAATATTTGCACTTATGTAGGAATACAAATTTCTCAGATGGAAGAAAGTGGACAAAAATATGTCACGTTACATGCGTTAGCAGAAGAAAAGTCGATCAGCATCAAGATTACGCATGCGCTGAAGTTTGGTCCTAAATTCTGAACAAGTCTGCATGGCGGACCAAAGTCAGCCAAACTTCAGCGCATGCGTAATCTCGATGCTGATCGACTTTTCTTCTGCTGACGCATGTGACGTGATGACGTAACCGATGACGTATTTTTGTCCACTTTCTTCCATCTGAGAAATTCGTATTCGTACTCAAGACAGTACTCATAACTTTTCGATGTCGTAACTTTTAGATTTGTATTCTGACAAATATCAAACGCGTGGATTAATTTTATTCGCGTGGATTAATTTCTTGTGAATACACGTTATTTTGTGCACTTTCTTATTCCATACATTTGATCGCAAGTTTTCATCAGACCCTCCAGGAATTCGCGATGTTGTGATTTGCAACTTCAACGCAACTTCAGCCAATCCCCGTGAATTCAGGACGGTGTTGCAATTTTGACCAATCACCGCAACTTTTCCGCAATTTTTACTAATTTTGACCAATCATCGGTGACGTATTGAACGCCGACCAACTTCCTTCTGCTTTACTTCCGTGTGACGAAACAAAACTGCGGCCGTGTCCCAGTTCCCAGAGCGCACAGCTCGGAGCGCAGCCCGAAGGGGGCTCAGACTGCAGTCAAGGAGGTGCACACTTGCTCAGCCCCGACTGCAGTCCGAGGACCGCTTAACGACTGCGGTCTTCGGACCGCGTGTTAACTGCGCATGGGACAAAAAAGAAGTGGGACAGCAGTCGTCGCACCGGTGTACTGTCGAAAAGTGTGACGCACATGCACTTCGGGCCACGCTCCGAGCCGCGCACTCTGGGAATTGGGACACGGCTTCTAATGGCAAAGAAACATGTCTGCGGCGCCATTTGTCCACAAAAATAACAGCAAAAGACCGAAACAGTTCCCCTCCTAGTAGTAATTTATTTTCGATGTTGGTAAGGTTGTTTTAGGACCATATCTGTGATCTCTGTGTCTTTGTATTATTCTTTGTCAGTAATAACTCAGTATTCAAAATATTACTCAATTTTAATTAAAAAAAGGGAAAATCGCAACTATTTATCGCAACTTTCACTTCCTCCCGCAACAAAATCGCAACAAAAACCTTAAAAGCACCGGAACTTTCATCACAACTTTTTGGAAAAGCTCCTGCAAATTCAGGCATTTTAGCCGCAACAATCACAAAAAATGCCCACGAAATCCTGGGGGGTCTGTTTCATACACATGTGGTTTCACACACAGGGTCGTTTCGTTTCACACAGGCTAATTTCACACACTGATATAAAAGAAAGAAAGGTCAGTCATCATGTGTCAATGAAAAGACAATATGGAGTTATTGATAAATACATCTGTAGACAGGAAGTGACTAAATACATGTACAGAATTACATATTCAGTATTGTCATTTTGATTAACTGTTGAGGTGCAGATACTTTCATTCAGAATACAGTTATTTTCCTGAAATCAGAAGAATATATTGTGGTATTTGATGACTGTTTAGGTTTCAAACTGCAAACTCCAAACTGTGCTGGATCCATGTGTGATTTTTTTTCTTTTTGAATTAGTGAATTAATTAATAAATGGAATTAATCCAAACAAAACTATTTTTCAAGTATTTGCACTATACAATACAATACAACTCACTGTAAAAGAATTCAAAACTAGGGATGGGCATTCAGTGAAGTTTTCTTCGTCGATTATCGGGAGAATTAATGAGTAATAATGGGTTAATCGTTAACATATTTTGTATTAAAAAGACAACAACCATTCACTCATGTGTGTCGCTTTTACTATGTCTGCCGAGGCTGTGGGAACAGGCGCTTCTCCACGGGAAAGTAAATCTGCAAATCAACATGCGTAGAGGTGGATTAAAGCGAGGCGACACGCATCCTGCAGCCTCTGCTAGCGCGCTCGGAGTTAGCTGCTTTGGGATCCGAGCTAACCGCTGCTAGCCCGCTGTCTCTGTCCTACCTCCTCCACACAACCCAGCCGTATCTGCAGCAATATTTTATTAAGTCGTGAAAACCTTTGCCCTCCACGGCACTGATGGGGAGCATGTCTGTTTTGATCATCTTCGCTATCAGTTCGGTGACCTTCTCTGCTCGTTGAGCACTGCAGCTCCTCCTGGTCCGTGCTAGCACAGAGTCCAGGCTAGCCTGTGATAGAGATGATGAACCGCCGCCACCTTCTTTTACCAGACTTGGATGCGCGGTGTTCAAATGATAAATCATTTGTGTTGTCGATGAGGTATATTTGTATGCTGCATTGCAGTGCTTGCAGTGCGCTTGGTCATTTTCTAAATTAAAGTGGTCCCACACAACACTTCGCCGCGACCTCTTCATGTTTTGGCCATTGACCTACGGAAGCTCGCATATATCAACTGAGGCGCGCCAACTGAGGCGACTGTTTTGTTTTTTTTTTTATCGGTTTGTCGACGAAAATTAACTTGCTCGGTGAAATTCTTAATGACTAATTATCGGTTAATCGATTAATTATGCCCATCCCTATTCAAAACACAGTGCTTTGATTGTGAAGCATAATACAATAAAGAAAAATACATGTAGGTGCTCAGTATTCTGTTACTAAAAATGGAACATCAGTTGAGTCCAAGTTGGAGCTTACTGACTTTCCACCTCCTTGATGCGGCCCTCCCAGGGAATACAGGACGTGCGGAAGTTCTCGAAGTCTCGCTGGAACTTGATCCATTTCTGTGCAGGAAAACACATGTTCAGAAGCCCTGAGGAGCATGAGGACCTTCTCACATCCTGGACTTTTCACATCCATCCTTTAGAGATGGTCTGATATGGATTTTTTTCTTCACTCAAGACGATATAAAGAGAGAGATTGTTAAAACATGCAGCCACCTCTTAAATCAGTATTGATGTTAGCACTGATCATGTTTTCTCAGCACAAATACAGATTTGAAGACTAAACCCACTGGTCAAATCTTGTACTTGTGAACTTAAAACACTTGTGTGTATTTGTGTACCGGTGTCCTGTTTATGAGTTAAAAAGTCTTTTATTATGCAGACCTTCATCATCATGACTTTGTAGGCGTACCACTTCCGGCCTTTGCCTTTTCCCAGAGCTCCTTCGAACTTGTCTACGAACGCCTGAGCCTCCCTGTGGAGACAAAATACTCGGTGATGATGGGCAGGTGTGGGTGTGCCCCTCCTGTGGGCATGGCTGTGTAATATGGGCGTGTTTCTGTGACAGGGGCGGGCCTCTGGTATGGCTGTGTCTTTCTGATTGGCTCATACTGCACTGGGACGATGATGTGGGGATGTCCTTGCAGTGGGCGTGTCTGGATAATGTGGGCGTGTCACCGTTTGCTGCTTGTGCAAAATGCTCCAGCTCGCCTGCTCACCAACAGTTAGAAACACGACCACATCACCCCTGTCCTGTCCTCGCACTGGCTCCCTGTCCAGTTCCGAATCCATTTTAAAATGTTGATGTTTGTTTTTAATGCTGTCAAGCATCTTGCACCTTCCTCCCTGTGTGAGCGTTTGACCCCTCACCAACCCAGCAGAGCTCTACGATCTGCTGGGCAACGTCTGCTGGAGGTCCCCCGGTCCCGGAGCAAACAGTGGGGTGATCGTTCTTTTGCAGTGGCCGGTCCAAAACTCTGGAACTCTTTGCCCCCTGAGTTACGCTCCATCACTGACCTGCCTCTGTTCAAAGCCAAACTTAAAACTTATTTATTTAGAACGGCTTTTAACACTTAGTGGTCCTGTGACACTTTATTTATTTTAATGGTTTATCTTAATTGGTATTTTAATGGTATTTTAATGTGCTTTGTTGACCTTTTTGTATGATATTTATTTTTTTTTATCTTGTTTTTAATGTTGTACAGCACTTTGGTCGGCTTTGGCTGTTGGAAGGTGCTATAGAAATAAAGTTTGATTGAAAGTTTGATTGATTGTGTCTCTGGGATGTGGGCGTGTCTCTTACATGCTCTCTGATTGGCTCTTACTTGAGGTTTGTGAGATGCGCGTGATTGTACAGCGTTTGAAGCCCAATTTATATGTCCCGCAAATTGAGACCATGTCCCGCATAATCAATGCTTCTCCAAAAAAAAAAAAAGTGGTCGCTCTATCTCCGGATGTGCAGATGGTGTCGGCTTCTCACAGCAGCCTGCGCGCTCGTCTGGAGCCGCAGACACTGCGGCGCCATCAGCACGCGCAGCTTGTCCACAACAGCGCGTACCCTGGCGTCCCAGCGTGTATCACAGAGCAGGTTAAACTTTATAAAACATCCTTTCTGTCTGTCTGCCTCACGTCAGCGCGCCTCTCCTTTTCACGCTCTCGCTCCTCCTGCTCATAGCCACACAGGCTCCTCCTCAATGCTTCTGATTAGAAGTGCAAGGACGAAACGCGAAGCAAAAACTAATATAAATTTATGTTACAGTGTCCGCACAGAGCAGGCCTACAGCGACATGTGGAATTTGGCCTAATAAAAGTGCACAAATGCATCTGTTTGTCAAGACATGCATTTGGTAAATGTGTAAGCAGTACTCAAGTTGAGGGGGGATGGGGGGTGGGTGGCATCCCCCCTGTGGGAAAAAATAGTCAAAATCATCCCTCTTCTAAAACGGTCATCCCTTCTTCCATCCCTTGTGACATTTTATCAATCAGGCATGAAAATCCCTCACCTTTTGGCGAAATTCGCCGTCTTTAAGTCAAAATAGCCAGTGCCAAGAGCCAATCATAGGCCGAACTGCGCTCCAGCTTCCAATCATGTTGCAGCATAATTACGCACCGATACGCGCTCCCACCAATCATGACGATTACCGCCTGTTTGCGCCTGTTCGCCGATCAGCTGTGAGCGAGCCGCGCAGGGCCCTCAAGTCTCACGCAATTCAAGCGCTGCTTTCATTTTACAACTCGACTACTGTGTGTAAGAGTAAGAGTAAGGTAATGTCAAAAAATGTACAGAATGTACATGAAGTTGTGCAAGGTACATCAACAGGCACTGTACATGTAAAGAATTGTCTTTATATATAAATAAATGATTTGCATGTCACCACTAGTACCTGTGAATAAAATGTGGTTTGTGCTTTGATTTACATTCTTACTTTATTGCAAACATATATAGTGAAACATATATGAGAAGGTAGTGCAAAGTGGGATCATCAAGAGGGAAAAGGAATTTTTCCCCCCAAAATGGGTGGTTGGCATCTTAGTTTTTATTGGCTGGACTTTCAGCTTTTTTCATTACTGGTCACTTTCATCCCTGTGACTAGCAAAGGTTCTAAAGGGCTACGCTTTGATAGGTTATCAACTTTTTGCTGTTGTCATCACACCGCACGCTAGTTGCGGTGTCATTCTGTGAGCCTGAAAATAGAGAGAATTAAATAGCTGAACTAAATCGTGAGTGGAAGTGCTTCTGTGAATTTATTGCATGTTCAAAATATTATGACTGACTATGAACTATGACTGAAATAAACATTTAAAAAAATACACATTGGGTGGCTATTCTTGTGCATACATTAACATGACACGTTTATGGCAATAGGGCATTATTAATATACCATGTATGTGCTAGAAATGGGTGAACCACGCCGGGCGGTGTCCCACACTGTCCCTCAGAAACATACCCCTTGTCCCCCCCTTGGGCTTATTAGCAGGTGGTCACCCTAGTGTGAGATGCTCTCTGGCTCTTACTTGAGGTGTGTGAGCCTGCGGTGCATCCTCCATGGTTTGTTTCGGATGTTGGCGATGAGCTTTTTCTTCTCCTCCACCTCCTCCATGAGCTTGGCCATCTCTCCCTCGGACATGGAGTCGTCCTCGTCTGAGTTGGAGTTCGAGTCTGAGGAGCTGCAGCAGAGAAAAGGTGACAGTAGTTTCCATGTGGTCAAACCAGTGTCCAAACTAGACATTGACATAAGTGTCTAGTTTGGACACTGGTTTTACAGAATATGACATGGTCTTTACAGTGTTACCTGTCTCCTTTCTTCTTTTTCTTCTTCTTGTCGTCATCCTTGCCTTTGTCCTTGCCTTTGTCCTTCCCTTTGTCTTTTCCTTTGTCTTTTCCTTTGGCGTCTCCCTTCTTCCCTTTAGGTTCCTCCTCTTTGGCTCCCTTCTTTCCTCCCCTCCTCCCTTTCTTGGTGTCCTCTTCACTGTCGTCACTTTCCTGTCCTTTTTTTCCTTTCTTCTTGTTGGCATTGGCGCCTCGTTTTCTCCTGGGGGCCTCTTCTTCGCTGTCCTCTTCTTCCTCTTGTTTCTTGGTGGCTTTTTTCCTGTTGGCTCCTCGACGCCCTCTAGGAGCCTCCTCTTCGTCGTCCTCTTCATCGCTGGCGGGTTTTTTGGCCCGTCCCCGCCCTTTTGACGCTCCTCGCCCTCCGGCCTGACGCCTGTTTCCCCTCCGTGGACCCCCGCCATCTGCAAAGCAACAGCCACGCTTCAGGGAATTTAACCACGCTCGTCCACCTATAGATCTAACCTGTAATTTAAGGACCCGTCCACACAACGTTTTTTGGTGGAAACGGAGAAGTTTTTATTCATTTTGGCCTGTCGTCCACACGGCGCTGGCGTTTTGGGGAGCCAAAAATGTATTTTTTTGAAAACAGGTTCCAGAGTGGAGAAATCTGAGAACGCCGGGGGTCACGTTGTCGTGTGGGCGAGCAAAACGCGGATTTTGGGAAAACGATGACGTCGCGATGCTCTCCAACTCGGCCTGAAATACATCAAGCTGCCTTTCACGGAACCCCACAATGTTTGGGAGTGATCGACGGGACCCACGTTGAAATAAAGCAGCCATCCTCCAACGCCACGGACTACATCAACAGAAAGGGCAAACATTCCCTAAACATACAAGCAGTGTGTGACTACAGATACCGGTTTACGGACGTAATTGTGAAGTGGCCTGGCAGTACGCACGACGCACAAATGTTTGCCAATTCAAAGCTAAACGCGTATTTTAAAACTGGAAAGATCCCATCAATGAAAAGGCAGATAGTGGACAATGAGGAGCCCATACCAGTTTGAGTGTGTTGTGTGCTGTAAATAAAGAAAAACAGCAACCATTTCTTGTCTTTTTTATTGAATGAAAATTTACCTTTTACAAACAGGCACATGCAGTATCACACACAAAAATATATAAAAGTATTTCTGTTTTCTTTACACAAATCCACACAACTATATAGCTGCCCTTTGGTGGTGGTATGGGGGTCGTGAACCGTGTTGTATATTCTCGCCGAAAAGCTTACATAATGTCTGTCGAGTATTTACTTGGGCAGGACTCCCAGTCGACGTTATGCTGATACTGTGTGTTGTGTTGTGTATTGTGTAATCCAGTGTAACCCGCAGAAGTAACTCCATTTTGTCATCGGTCCAAACGACTCGACTTTTGTGCGTGCGATGGCCATCACTATCTTGTTGTATTTGCTTGTTAAAGGAAGAGAAAGGACTTTATGTGCATGCGCTCTTTGTAGTGTTGCGTTTCCGGTGGCTCTGGCTGATGCCTGTTTACAGCGCCACATATCGGTGTGGCATATGTATTACATTGTTTTCACTCAGCGCTCCGTTTTCGCCTGAACACGAATATTTACTGATCAGACACGTGTGTGAACATGTATTTTTTCCAACCCGCATAAAAAAATCCAGGAGCGTTGTCGTGTGGACGTAGCCTAAGTGAGATCCTCTGCTTGTCTCCATGGAGATAGATAAGGGTAATACCATACTGTGAAACATTCTACACAAAGCAAAAACATCTCCTGCAGGTGGTGTGCCCTCCACTAGAAAATTGACACAGTACACCTTTAAGAGTGGGCAAACTGTCCTCTTCTGCAGCCTTGAGAAGACGCTTTGATCATAGGTATGAACTACACTCAACAAAAATATAAACGCAACACTTTTGTTTTTGCTCCCATTTTTCATGAGATGGACTTAAAGATCTAAAATTCATTCCAGATACACAATATTACCATTTCTCTCAAACATTGTTCACAAATCTGTCTAAATGTGTGATAGTGAGCACTTCTGCTTTGCTGAGATAATCCATCCCACCTCACAGGTGTGCCACATCAAGATGCTGATCTGACATCATGATTAGTGCACAGGTGTGCCTTATACTGCCCACAATAAAAGGCCACCCTGAAATGTGCAGTTTTGTCTCACAGCAAAATGCCACAGATGTCACAAGCATTGAGGGAGCGTGCAATTGGCGTGCTGACAGCAGAAATGTCAACCAGATCTGTTGCTTGTGCATTGAATGTTCATTTCTCCACCATAAGCCGTCTCCAAAGGCGTTTCAGAGAATATGGCAGTACATCCAACGGGCCTCACAACCGCAGACCACGTGTAACCACACCAGCCCAGGACCTCCACATCCAGCAGGTTCACCTCCAAGATCGTCTGAGACCAGCCACTCGGACAGCTGCTGAAACAATTGGTTTGCATAACCAAACAATTTCTGCACAAACTGTCAGAAACCGTCTCAGGGAAGCTCAACTGCATGCTCGTCATCCTCATCGGGGTCTTAACCTGACTCCAGATCGTCGCCGTAACAGACTTGAGTGGGCAAATGCTCACATTCGATGGCGTCTGGCACATTGGAGAGGTGTTCTCTTCACGGATGAATCTCGGTTTACATTGTTCAGGGCAGATGGCAGACAGCGTGTGTGGCGTCGTGTGGGTGAGCGCTTTGCTGATGTCAGTGTTGTGGATCGAGTGGCCCATGGTGGTGGTGGGGTTATGGTATGGGCAGGCATCTGTTATGGACGAAGAACACAGGTGCATTTTATTGATGGCATTTTGAATGCACAGAGATACCGTGATGAGATCCTGAGGCCCATTGTTGTGCCATACATCCATGAACATCACCTCATGTTTCAGCAAGATAATGCACGGCCCCATGTTGCAAGGATCTGTACACAATTCTTGGGAGCTGAAAATGTCCCAGTTCTTGCATGGCCAGCATACTCACCGGACATGTCACCCATTGAGCATGTTTGGGATGTGCTTGACCGGCGTATATGACAGCGTGTACCAGCTCCCACTAATATCCAGAAACTTCGCACAGCCATTGAAGAGGAGTGGACCAACATTCCACAGGCCACAATTGACAATCTGATAAACTCTATGCGAAGATGTGTTGCACTGCATGAGGCAAATGGTGGTCACACCAGATACTGACTGGTTCTGAGTCCCCAGACCCCCAATAAAGCAGTATAAGGCAGTATAAGGTACACCTGTGCACTAATCATGATGTCAGATCAGCATCTTGATGTGGCGCACCTGTGAGGTGGGATGGATTATCTCAGCAAAGCAGAAGTGCTCACTATCACACATTTAGACAGATTTATGAACAATGTTTGAGAGAAATGGTAATATTGTGTATCTGGAATGAATTTTAGATCTTTAAGTCCATCTCATGAAAAATGGGAGCAAAAACAATAGTGTTGCGTTTATATTTTTGTTGAGTGTATATTACTTATATGGTGATGCACTTTGAAGGTCCCATTCAATAGCAAGGACCACGCCACAACAGTGGACTACAATAGAGATATTTATTGACGGTGGGTAGATGTGATGGCTGTGATTGCTCCAATCCAAAATCACCTAGCTGATTCAGAGTCGCCCCTCCTTGAAGATGATATTCAGGCTGAGGGATGGATGAGAGACACCGGTTGAGAGGGAGGGGACGAGTGAGCTGACAGACAGTGTTGTCAGGCTGTATAAATAGGGCTTCTGGGTAATTGAACGTGTGGTTGAGATAAGATGTGGGTTGGGAAAGAGGAGGTTGAGGTGTGGTGCTGCTGAATCTCATTTAATCCTATTAACTCCACTTATAATCTCTAGTGGAGCAGTGAAAAAACGTTCCACCTGGACATTTTTTCCCTCCTTTCCTGTCATGGATTATTGTATCGGATGACCCCCTACTTGCAAAAAGGAAGAGTATTTAAAATTTAAAATTATAATCCCCTCTTTGAACTGCCACCTTAATGTGGTGGAGGGGTTGGAGTGCCCGAATGATCCCGGAGGCTTCATGCCCCTGGTAGGGTCACCCAAGGCAAATGGGTGCTGGGGGGGACGGGTCAGACTAAGAGCGGTTCAGAAGCCGTTATGATGAATAATAGACCAAGGCCAGTTATGTCGCCCAGATTGGCGTTACCTGGGCCCCACCCAGGAGCTAGGCCTGGGGTGGGTGCTCGACAGTGAGTGCATGGTGGCCGAGCCTTTCCCCACAGGGCCCGGCTGGGTACAGCCCGAAGAAGAGACATGGGGCTGTCCTCCCGTGGACCCACCACCCACAGCCACCCACAGGAGGATCCATAGGGGGCCGGTGCCGAGAGATTCAGGTGGAAGTCGAAGGCAGGGGCTTCGACGACCAGATCTCCGGGCATGGAGACTAGCTCTGGGGACATGGAATGTCACCTCACTGGCGGGGGAATGAGCCCAAGCTCATGCGGGACGGTTGAGTGTTATCCAGTAGATATAGTCACCTCACCTCCACGCACAGCTTGGGCTCTGGAACCCAACTCCTTGAGGGAGCCTGACTCTCCATTTCTCTGGTGTTGCCCACAGGGAGCGGCAGCGGGCTGGTGTGGGCCTGTTCATTGCCCCACAGCTCAGTCGCCGTGTGTTGGAGTTCACCCCGGTGAACAAGAGAGTCACTTCTCTCCACCTTTGTGTCGGGGACAGGTCTCTCACTGTTGTGTCATCCTATGGGCTGAACAGCAGTGCAGAGTACCCGGCTTTCTTGGAGTCTCTGGGAGGGGTACTGAACAGTGCACCGCCCGGGACTCCGTTGTTCTACTGGGGGACTTCAACGCCCACGTGGGCAATGAGGGGTGATTGGAAGGAATAGCCTCCCTGATCTGAACCCAAGCTGTGTCCTGTTATTGGACTTCTGTGCTAGCCACGGTTTGTCCATAACGAACACCATGTTCGAACACAAGGGTGTCCACCAGTGCACGTGGCATCAGGACACTCTAGGGCGGAGGTCGATGATCGACTTTGTTGTCGTGTCATCTGACCTCCGGCCGTGTGTCTTGGACACTCGGGTGAAGAGAGGGGCAAAGCTGTCAACTGATCACCACCTGCTGTGAGTTGGATCCGCTGGCGGGGGAGGAAGCCAGAAAGACCTGGTAGGCCCAAGCGTATAGTGAAGGTCTGTTGGGAAAGTCTGGCAGAGCCCTCAGTCAGAGGACCTTCAGGAGAGCTTCTTCAAGCTGGGTGAGGCTGGGGACATGGAGTTCGAGTGAGCTTTATTCTCGGCCTCTATTGTCGATGTGGCCGCTTGTAGCTGTGGTCATAAGATCTGTGGTGCCTGCCGCAGCGGCAATCCCTGAGCCCGTTGGTGGACACCAGAAGTGAGGGATGTGAAGGCGTCTTATTGAGCCTGGTTGGCTCATGGGACTCCTGAGGCAGCTGACAGGTACCAGCGGGCCAAGCATGCTGCAGCCTGGGCAGTTGCAGAGGCAAAAACTCAGGGTTTGGAGATCGGAGAGGCCATGGAGGAGGACTATCGGACAGCCTCAAAGAAATTCTGGCAAACCGTCAGGTGCCTTAGGAGGGGGAAGCAATGCTTCACCAACACTGTTTACAGTGCAGGTGGAGAGCTGTTGACCTCGACTGGGCATGTTGTTGGACGGTGGAAGGAATACTTTGAGGATCTCATCAATCCAGCCATGACTTCTTCTGAGGAGGAAGCAGAGGCTGGGGACTCAATGGTAGGCCATCACCTTGGCTGAAGTCACTGAGGTGGTTGGCAAGCTCCTTGGTGGCAAGGGGCCGGGGGTGGATGAGATCCGCCCTAAGTATCTCAAGTCTCTGGATGTTGTGGGGCTGTTTTGGTTGACATGTCTCAGCAACATTGCGTGGCGGTCAGGGACAGTACGTCTGGACTGGCAGACTGGGGTGGTTGTCCCTCTGGTCCCAACTACCGGGGGAATCACACTACTCAGCCTCCCCGGTAAGGTCTATTCCAGGGTAGTGAAGAGGAGAATTCGACCGATGGTCAAACCTCAGATCCAGGAGGAACAGTGTGGTTTTCGTCCCGGCTGTGGAACACTGACCAGCTCTATACTCGCCATTGTGTGCTCAAGGGTTAATGGAAGTGTGCCCAACTCGTCTACATGTGCTTTGTGGATCTGGAGAAGGCATTCGACTGTGTCTCCTGTGGGAAGTGCTCTGGGAGAATGGGATTCGTGGCTCTTTGCTAAGGGCAGTTCGGTCCCTGTATGACCAGAGCAGGAGCTGTGTTCACATTGCCGTTAGTAAGTCGGACCTGTTTCTGGTGCGTGTTGGGCTTCGTCAGGGCTGCCCTTTGTCATTGGTTCTGTTCATTGTATTTATAGACAGAATTTCTAGGCGCAGTCAGGGGCCAGACGGGATCACAGGTTTTCATCTCTGCTGTTTGCAGATGTTGTCGTCCTGATAGCTTCATTGAATTGGGACCTCCAATGTGCACTGTGGCAGTTTGCAGCTGAGTGTGAAGCAGCTGGGATGAGCATCAGCTCCTGCAAATCCTGTAAAAAGGTGGTTTGACCTCTCCAGGTGGGTAGAGAGTCCTTGCCGCAAGTGGAGGAGTTCAAGTATTTCGGGGTCTTGTTAACGAGTGAAGGGAGGATGGAGCGTGAGATTGACAGGCGGATCGGTGCAGCGTCAGCAGTGTTGCGGTATGTGGTGAAGAGGGAGCTGAGCCAAAAGGCACAGCTTTCAATTTACCGGTCAATCTACGTTCCTACCCTCACCTATGGTCATGAGCTCTGGGTAATGACCCAAAGGATAAGGTCACGGATACAAGTGGCCGAAATGATTTTCCTCCGCAGAGTGGCTGATAGGGTGAGGAGTTCAGGTATACGGGAGGGGCTCGGAATAGAGCCGCTGCTCCTCCACATCGAGAGGAACCAGCTGATGTGGCTCGGACATCTGTTCTGGATGCCTCCTGGACGCATGAACTTTCAGTTTCAGCTCAAACTGTGTTCAGAGACAGTTATAAGAGGTTGAAATCTCAAAAGATCATTTCAAACATATGAATTTTTGAATGAAAAGTGTGAGTTCTGCTGACTCATTGAAAATCCCACATGGACTATAGTTCATATTCTTAAGGCTGATGCAGATCTGAACCATAAGATTATACGATTTGAATTAATTATTTGTTTTTTGCTTTAGGGTAACAATAAACAATCACATTAGGCTCATACGCAGACATTTCTGTGCCAAATATTAGCTGGTCTGATATTGAAGACTTAAGCAGTTCCTGGGCTTGTTGTTTAGTGGCTTGGTACATGTTTTTGGTATTACATATATTACATAATGTTTGAGGTCTGGGTCTATTTTGTCTTTAGGGATGCATTAGTAACTGTCATAGCTTTGTGAGGTACTGATGCTATGACCTAAGAGAACCTGAGACCTGGGACATGTCCACTCACCATCACTGTCACTCAGCTCTCCATCTATATCGATCCCCACTGTGGACAAAACAGAAGACAGTGAGACAGGTGCAGAAGACACAAGTCCTGTGTCACAAGTGCATTCAATCCTATTCTTGTAAGTCATTCAGATAAACTCCATCTTCACAACTGCAGCAGAAGAACTATTAGCCTTTCGGAGTGAGATTCAATCCAATCTCACTCCGCCCCTGAATTATTCAAACAGGAAGTTGAAACAGAGTAACACTGTAACATAAATTTAGATTAGTTTTTGCTTTGTACTTAGTCTTGCACTTCTAATCAGAGCACATTGAGGAGGACACAGGAGCTCATAGCGCACACAGGAGCCTGTGAGCAGGAGGAGCGAGAGCGTGAAAAGGCGAGGAGCAGCGCGCTGACATGAGGCGGACGGACAGGTAGGATGTTTTAGAAAGTTTAACCTGCTCTGTGATACATGCTGGCATGCAAAGGTACATGCTGTGGCGAACAAGCTGTGTGCACTGGGGGCGCATGTGGTGACGTTCCGCGCGGTGTCCGTGGCTCCAGACGAGGGCACAGGATGTAGTGAGAAGCTCCACGCAGTTCCGCACACCGGTAAGTTTTTTGCTGATGGCAGCGGCTGTAATGAAATATGATCGCACTTATCTCGAGACCAAGACCGGTGTTGAGTACTACGACACTGTGATCTACCCACACTACCTTGGCGATTGACTGGTAGATCGAGATCGACGTGTTGGGCACCCTTGTTTTAGCACATGTATGTGCTAAAACAAGCTGCTGGAGTCTAGGCAGTGTTTCTGAGCTATGAGAGCAGAAGCAGGGCTTTTCTGTGTGGAGTTTGCTCCATGTTCTCCTTTGTATCTGGGCTTTCTACAGGTACTTTGGTTGCTCCACTCAACTCTAAATGAGCACAAAAAGGTAGGTTACTCTGTCACATGGTTCAGTAACCAAGTGTTGGTAATTACAAAAGACTAAAACTTGCTCTTGTCACTCAGGTACTCACCATTACTTGTATAATAGATTACAACATTAACCTTAACTGTATGCAAGATTTGAGTTTAAATTCCTAAAGTGTTCAGCTGTGGTCCCAGATAATAGACATGTTCAAATCAAATAGAACTTTTACTGATAACAATTGCAGATTTATTTTTTAATTACAAAAGCACTGTACATGATGAACAAGTTGTTTGGTTCTCATGACCGATTATCCAATCAGAAAGCAGAAGGAGCCTCACATGAGTCCCTCATTTGGGTTACCAGATCCAATGCTGAAATCCAGTTGGTTTAAATCTAAAAGGACTCTGATCTGAAATCAATCATGAATCAGAGCCTGTGCTCCTGAGAAGGAGAAAAACTTGTTTTCCTCTATCCATAGGTTAAGACACTAGAAACCTTGCCTGGTTTACACCAGACCATATCACAGTGAGATATGGTCTGGGAGACACCTTCGAAATATCTCGTAGTGGAGGTGTGGTTTACGATCGCCAACGGCCGTTTATTGGGCGTTATGAATGTCTATCATTTGGCGTATACGTAGCCCAGAGCCAATCATGTCAGTTGTCAGTTCAAACTACAAGTTTCTGTTTGTCGCGTAGTCCGCGTCACCGTCTTTCCACCCCTCCCCGCTCTCTGATTGGCTCCCAGAATCAGGAGAGCTCGCTTGCCATAGTCGCCAGGCTGTCTTTCAGATCGGAATGAACGAAAGCAGCCTGGGATTTCCCAGGTTACTAGCAACCCAGGTTCAGTTGGGATTGTAGTATTTTTTTTTACCATGGCAAAGGAGAGGTCTGCTGCTTTTGTGGCTGCCTGGCTCACACGCTGAGTTTTTGAAACTTTTAGTTTTTTAGTTTTTAACAATATAGTGTGGTATTTTAAACAGCTAAAAAGTGCAGTATGTGGAGTTCAAAGAACACAAGTAAGGAAGTGTTGGATTTTGTGAGTGGTTTATTTTTTTCGTATCCAGCAGTCGTTAGCGATGGACATTTGAGATGCTACAGGCTTTTCACACCATACGTGGAAACTGTGGCAGAAAACACAGTTGCCTCCACTTTTTTTTTTTTTTTGTTATTTCTGTTATTCTGCTATAAAATAAGATCTTCCAGAGGAAACTCTTTGAGGGAATGGACCTTTTCATCACCACCTGAATCACCAGAGCAGAGAAAGAATGAAGCCTTTCCTGTTGTGTTCACCTCCCCCTGGACACTGATGTGATGCTGCAGGACACAGAGGAGAGACACTTTTGGCTCTTCCACAGGATCTGCTGACCCTCCCTGACCAGTCCTCCTGTTAAACTGACCTCAGACCTTTGACTGACACACAAAGGGACTGAGAGGAGCAGTGGACATGTGGCAGCAACATCAACAGTTTACTGCAACAAAACTGAATTTCAATCAAGTATCTCTCTATGTCTCTCTTGCACTCCCTCTCTCTCTCCCTCTCTCACTCTATCCCTCTCTCTCTCCCTCTCTTTCCCTCTGTCTCTCTCTCTGTCTCCCCCACTCTCTCTCTCCCTCTCTCTCCCTCTCTCTATCCCTCTCTCTCTCCCTCTCTTTCCCTCTGTCTCTCTCTCTGTCTCCCTCACTCTCTCACTCTCTGTCACTGTCTCTCCCTCTCTCTCACTCGGTCTCTCATCCTCTCTCTCCTTCCTTGCTCTCTGTCTGTCTCTCCCTCCCTCTCTTTCTGTCTGTCTCTCACTCTCTCCCTCTTTTTGTCTGTCTCACTCTCTCCCTCTCCCCCCTTCTCTCTCCCTCTCTTTCTCTCTGTCTCTCATCCCCCCTCTCTCTCTCTGTGTCTCTCTCTGTCTGTCTGTCTCTCTTTCTCTCTCTCTCATTCTCTCTCTCTCTCTCTCTCACTCTGTCACTCTCTCCCTCTCTGTCTGTCACTCTGCCCCCCCCCCCTCTCTCTCGTTAAACTGGCACATAATATGGACGAGTGCCTGAGCGGTGTCCTCGAAGTGTGCTGGAGGTGTGGAGTTTCACTCTGTGTTAAAGATTCATGCAGATACTGGGACAGATCATTAGTTGACTTTGAACTCCACCGCAGAGACTGTAATTGCTCCAGTCAGTCTGCAGTTTGAAGGGTCACAGCAATGAGCAAAAAGAACATGAACCTGATTTGTCTCTTAAATGGTAGGCAGTTAGGCAGCTGGGCAGTTGGGCAGTTGGTTACTGTGGAGGTCCTGGGCTGATAAGTTGAGAAATTCCCTGGTTTAGACCTCTACATAAATGCTCCAAAATGAATGGAATTCTAGCAATTCATATTTCCTCAAATGTTAAGCCTGTAATAATTCATATGACACATAATAATCCATATGTTTTTTTTCTTTTTTAAAAGTGAATATTTTTCATTACATGGACTCCAACAAAGTGAAGGATGTAGAGTGTGAGCTCTGGCTTTGGAAGCACCAGGAGGACATGGGACAAAACATAATGACCCCACATCTGCATCTGTTAGACTCTACTGAGACCTCTGACCTTCTGAGGACACTAGAACACAGTGATACGTCCAGCAGCCCTTTAAGGGCCGCACAGTCACTACAAACAGTACATTTAATATTAGACTAGATTAGGAATACTTTATTATCTCAAAGGAAATTCATTCATTTTAATGAATTAATGAATGAATGATTAATTATGTGACTGTGCCCCAGGATACTTTGTACAGTAAAAGTCAGAACCTGAGGTGAAAAAGTTTAGGTACCCCTGGTATAATATAGACGGATTATTCAGGTGTAAAAACCCTATAACAGCCCTGTCTGGTGACAGGAGCGCCTCTGCATTTTGAAAGAATAAAATGTAAATAAGACATGTCTGACCTTCCTCCATAGCAGCGGCGTTCTTTTGGCGGGGCATCTGGATGTCTCTGTTGATGCAGTGGGCACAGACTGAGGACGTCTGCTCCTGCCTGCACACTCAGGTGTCCAGACGGTCACCATGACGATGCACCATGTGATCTCAGGTGAGTGTGATCAGGCAGATCATATTTTATACACAGTGTGTCCAGAGGTCTCTCAGTAGAGAGACATGCTATAAACTATAAACATGCATCATTCAGAAGGAAAAGTATGAAACATTTACCGTCCTAACACGTGTAACACGCCTTCATAGCAAAATATTATATAAATATAAATGAGCCTTTTCACAAGTATTATAAAAATATCTATAAAATACAACCACATTTTTAGTTCAAACTACATTTTTAGGCCAATTAACCTGGTGAAACATAATACTTACGATGAGTCTTGTAGGTATTTGGTGGAAGCAGCTTTCCTGCTATTGTTCCTCTGGGAGTGAGACTCTGTGTGGACTACCTTCCCTCTTTGTCACCATCCTACTACATTTCTCAAGCCTGAATGTGATTCCAGTGTCTGTGCTGTAGATCCTGGTGGTGTGGATCAGCGAGTCGATGTCTCACTCGCTCTTAGTGTACAGCTTGATTTTATTTTATTTTTTATTTAACCTTTATTTAACCAGGAAAGTCCCATTGAGATTAATAATCTCTTTTTCAAGGGAGTCCTGGCCAAGACAGCGGCACAGATCAATACAATTACAAAAGCATTTCAAAAACAATTACAAGCAATAAAATGTTTCAGAATTAAAAACATTTACAAACCATAGATTTCAATTCCAAACCTTTGAGCAAGAGTTTAAACTGTCCTATAGAGACCAGTTCCTTTAGTTTCCAGTCTTTTTGTAGGTTGTTCCAAGTTGTGGGAGCAGAATCCTGGAACGGCCCTTTACCAGCTTCTGTGCGAACACTCGGCACAGTCACAGCAGTGCTTCCTGAGAGCGTAAACAATAATGTCCAGTTGCTCTTGGTTGAAGATATTCACACAGATATGAGGGGAGCAGGCGCTGAATACCCTTATAAATGAACATATACCAGTGAGTGAGCCTACGATACACAGAATCTAACAGCTTCAATGTTTGAATTGGGGCATTCATGTAAATCAGGTCACCATAATCCAAAATGGGTAAAAATGTTGCTGCTACTCATTTCTTTTTGGCATTAAAAGAAAAACATAACCTGTTCCGAAAGTAAAAGCCAATTTTCAGCCTCAGTTTCTTAAATAGCTGCTCAACGTGTCCTTTAAAATTTAGACTGTCATCAAATAAACAATTTCAATTTCTGCTCCTTGAAGAGTGACAACTGGAGGACAATTCTGCACATTGGTTTGATGTCATTCATGTAGAGGAGGTGGCTGATGGTGGAGCCAGTGCAGTCGTTGTTTTGGCTGAGGACTCCGAGCACTCAGTGATCTGTGTGAATTGAGGTGTAGGCTTTCTTGTAATCAATCCTGGCAGTGCACAGGTTGGTCTGACGGGTTCTGCAGTCACGGGCGACTGTTCAGTCAACCAGGAGTTGGTGTTTGGCTCGCCTGGTGTTTTTGCAGATGCCCTTCTGTGTTGTGCTTATGTACTGATCCATGTGCCTGCTTATTCAAGATTCAAGATTGTTTATTTGTCATATTCAGAATCAACACAGGGTCAACAACAGTGTTGGGAGTAACTCGTTACAAAAGTCATTAATTACTGTAATGCATTACTTTTTGGTGTAACGCAGTAATGTAACGCATAACAGGGAAGAAAATCGGTAATATATTACTCGTTACAATGCCAGTAACGCACATTACAATGCATTTTTAACCTGCTTTGTTTTTGTGGGTTTTGCGTTTTCTTCATACAAAGTTCGCGGATCACCGCGAGATCAGCTACTGAATCTGATAAGTCCGCGCAGAACATTACATTTCATACAAAGTTCTGCGAGATCAGCTAGTGATATAAAAGTCCACGCAGACCATTCCATTTCCTTTTACTTCGTCTGGAACTGGCAGACTGACAAAGGATGACAGAACCAGAAGAATCGGATAGTGCTAGCTCCTTTTCAAGATGGGCATACGCCCACTACTTTCACTTTGTTTAAAATAAGGACTCCAAGAACATTTGAGTTAAATGCACACTGTGTGTGAATCCCAAACCTCTTTCCACGTCGAAATGCAGCACAAGCAATTTGACGAAGCACTTGCAGAGGTGCCATAGCACCACGAAATTAGTCAGGAAAGGAGGAGATGGGACAGGGAACGATACAACCCCAACAAAGCAGCCGAAACTGAGGTTGATCCGACCAGAGAATCTCCAGCCATGAGAGGTGAGAAGGCTCGTTGCTGAGTATATTGTGGAAGACATGCTGCCACTCTCCACGGTGGAGTCGCCCGCTTTCAGAAAAATTATCTCCAAGATTGCCAAATCCTTATTTCCAGTCATTTTGGCGAGAGTAACTAAAGTAATGCAAAAGTAGTGTAATGCCTTACTTTTTATTTATAGTAATATTGTAATGTAAGGCATTACTTTAAAATGACAGTAACAAGTAATAAGTAGTGCATTACAGTTTTTGAGTAACTTGCCCAACACAAGGTCAACAATGTAATGAAATGTTTAGGATCAGAAGAACCGTTGACTCGCTGAGATAGTCAGAAGTACTAATAACAGCAGTAATAGTACATGGTAAAAAAGTGTTGCAAAAGTGCAGGGGAAGAAGTAAACAATATAATAAACAATATAATAAAATATCTAATAAAATGTAATAAAAATACAAGATACAATGTACAAAGGTGCAGGTAAGATTATGTCAAAGATCAAATAAGGTGTAAGTATTTCACAAAAGGGACGCACTTTGTCCTGTATTACCATGTGAATCAAAAATAGTGTCTAAAACAGGGTGCCCAATACGTCGATCACCATCTACCAGTCAATCGGTGTCCGGTCTTGTGATCATATTTCATTACGGCCACTGCCTTTAGCAATAAACTTTTACCGTGTTTTTCGCACTGGAGCCCGTGTGCTCGTCCGGCCGCTCCTCGCCTTTTCACGCTCTTTCTCCTCCCTCCTCAATGCGCTCTGATTAGAAGTGCAAGACTAAGTGCAAAGCAAAAACTAATCTAAATTTATGTTACAGCGTCTGCACAGAGCAGGTGTACAGCACAGAGCAGGTCCACAGCACAGAGCAGGTCTACAGCACAGAGCAGGTCTACAGCACAGAGCAGGTCTACAGCACAGAGCAGGTCTACAGCACAGAGCAGGTGTACAGCACAGAGCAGGTGTACAGCACAGAGCAGATCTACAGCACAGAGCAGGTCTACAGCACAGAGCAGGTGTACAGCACAGAGCAGGTCTACAGCACAGAGCAGGTGTACAGCACAGAGCAGGTGTACAGCACAGAGCAGGTCTACAGCGACATGTGGTTGGATTTTGCCTAATAAAAGTGCACAAATGCATCTGTTTGTCACAACATCCATTTGGTAAATGTGCAGAGGTAAATACCACTGCAAAACCAGGAAGAGAATGTGACTCCAGTCAGAAAAACGGGTTAAAAAAAAAATCAAAGAAGGGGTCCTCAAGTGTTTAAGTGCAGTGCAGTTTGCTTGGCTTATTTTAAGATTAAAATTAACATTCATCAGATAAAATGGAGATAGATTTATGAAAACTTATTTTTGTGAGTCAGCCTTTTCCCACATGAAGATCATTAAGCCCAAGTCCTGTTCCACCATGACTGATGATCATTTAGAAATGTGCTTGAGTCTGGCTGTCAGCAGCGACTGTCCAGACTACACATCCTGAGCTGATTCCATCCAGTGCAAGTCACATTTAGTGAGAAGGTCGTGCAAAGTGGGATCATCAAGAGGGAGAAATGGAATATTTCCCCCCAAAATGGGTGGTTGACAATAAAAAAAACTAAGACGTTTTTATTGCCTGGAATGACCCCAGAGCATCTCAGAGCATCTAGAGTTCAAAAATTAGCTTTTTGGTGACTTTCAGCTTTTTTCATTACTGGTCACTTTCATCCCTGTTTATATTAATTTATACAGTTTTAAGTTAAAGGGACAGTGTGTAAGATTTTTACCTGTTAATTACTGAAATTGAAGATACCCATTCAAAAATACATTGTTTTCCAAGCCTTTTCACTTCCATCATGAAATCAAAGTATTCTTTTGGACTTAGATATAGTCACATAAAAGGGGGATCTTCCCCATATAGAGGCAGCCATTTTGAATACGAGAGCCGCAGAAGGACATTTGGGCTCATCCTTCGCCTCGGCTCCTGCTAACAGCTGCACAGCCGCGCTGTATATGGGTCCCCCCTTCCCCCTTCCCCTTCCCCTTCTCTCCTTCGGTCCTCTGCTCCCATATGCAGCCAGGACCGAAGGAGAGAAGGGGAAGGGGAGGGGGGGAGGGGGAGCATGCTGCCGGATCACACATCGTAATGGATATAACACGTATTTTGGACTAAATTGTTTTACTGGATTTTATTCGCTGGATCCTTATGGACAGATTGAGACCAAGTTTATGATGAAATACAGAGTTTGACCTGTGCAAAGCCTTCAAAGGTAAGCTAAGTAAGCTAAGTTTTGTGCTTTTCTGTATAAAAGCCCCATGTGCTCGGGGAGTGATTGTTTTGCAGGGAAATGAATTGCATAGTCAAAAAGAGGAGACTGTAAGGTTTCATTTGATGTGTAGATTGTCATGAATCATGATCGGGATTGTGTGTTTTCATGCGAAAAGAAAAAAAAAAAAGTGAACGGGGGACCGCGGTTTATGTATACAGCGGTGCGCGGTTCGTGCGCGGGCACGCGAGATTTCGGCGCTACGTCGCGTCCGGGTGACCCTCGAGGTCTGCCATAGCCAAAAGAGGAAGTGGAATAGCTAGTAACCACCTATGCGCCACGAATCCTACACACTGTCCCTTTAAGCAGGACAGATATTTATTTTTATTCTGTTAATTTTGTTTTAATTTAGTATTAAAAAATAAATTGTTGATAATTAGCCTATTTATTTTCCCTGTGTTCATATCACTCAGATATGCATCTAATTAAATTCCGGTTTGAGTCAAATAGTTAAAAAAAATCGCTTCACATGTACAAAAATGGGCTAAAAGATTCACTACACCACGAAGGGTGAAGGCGATCGGGCCTGTCCTGCCAATGAGGTGTCCCTTATTTATTTTTCAGGGAGTTGGCAACCCTACTAAGATAAGATAAGACTTTATTGATCTCACACAGGAGAAATTTACTTGCCACAGTAGCTCCAGGACATTTGGACAAGAAATGAAAGTGCATGCAGGCAGGGAGGGGATAAAGTAAGTAATAATAAAAATAGTAATAATAATAATAGTAACAACAAGCATCAACATGGAAGAGAGGATATTGCACGTCTGGCCTATATGTTAGAATTATACAGTCTGATGGTGGTGGGGATGAAGGATCTGTGGTAGCGCTCCTTCTTGCACTGGGGGTGCCTCAGTCGGCTGCTGAAGGAGCTGCTCAGCTCCTCTACAGTCCGGTGCAGAGGACAGCCCAGGACAGAGCTGGCCCTCCTGACCAGCTTATTAAGTCTCTTCCTGTCCCGCTCTGTGCTGCTCGGGGCCCAGCAGACGACAGCGTAGAGGAGAGCAGAGGCCACCACAGAGTCATAAAAAGTCTTGAGCAGAGGCCTGCACACTCCAAAGGAACTCAGTCTCCTCAGGAGGTGGAGGCGACTTTGGCCCTTCTTGTACAGGGCGTCGGTGTTGTGGGACCAGTCCAGTTTATTGTTGAGGTGAACACCCAGGTACTTGAAACTGTCCACAGTCTCTATGTCCTGCCCCTGGATGTTCACCGGTGAGTGAGGTAGTGGTCTCCTCCTGAATTCGATCACCAGCGCCTTTGTCTTACTGGTGTTAAGGCTCAGGTGGTTGCGCCCACACCAGTCCACAAAGTCACTGATGACCGAGCGGTACTCCAGCTCATTCCCCTCCGACACACAGCCCACAATGGCCGAGTCATCAGAGAACTTCTGGAGATGGCAGCTGTCCGTGTTGTATGTGAAGTCCGAGGTGTAGATGGTAAAGAGGAAGGGTGAGAGGACAGTTCCCTGGGGGACCCCAGTGCTGCAGACTACCACCTCTGACTCACAGCCACGCAGCCGCACGTACTGTGGACAGTCAGTGAGGTAGTCGATGGTCCAGGCAGCGAGATGTCCATCCACTCCCGCGTCCTCCAGCTTCCCCCGCAGCAGCACCGGGCTGATGGTGTTGAAGGCGCTGGAGAAGTCTAAGAACATGACTCTCACAGCACTCCCGGCGGTCTCCAGGTGGGTGAGCGCCCGCTGCAGAAAGTAGATGACGGCGTCCTCTACTCCTACGTTTGGCTTGTAGGCAAACTGCAGCGGGTCCAGGGTGGGGCTCACCACAGAGCGGAGGTGACTGAGGATCACCCTCTCCATGGTCTTCATGAGGTGGGAGGTCAAGGCGACTGGTCTGTAGTGGGCCGGTTCCCTGGCGTTTGTTGTTTTGGGAACCGGGACCACGCAGGTGGTCTTCCACAGGACGGGGACCTTCTCCAGGCTGAGGCTCAGGTTGAACATGTAGCAGAGAACCTCACAGAGCTGGTCTGCACATGTTCTCAGCAGCCTGGGGCAGATACCATCAGGTCCTGCGGATTTCCCCTGCCTGAGACGCCTTAGCTCCCTCCTCACCTCGTCCGGTGTGATGGAGAGGGGGGAGTGGGGGGGGGGACTGGGGTGGACTGCAGGGGGTGGTGGTAGTGGGGGGTAGAGGGGGGCTGGTGCTGGGTTGGGTCCGTGTGAAGGGGGAGGGGGATGTGGCTACTGGCCCGGGGGGGTGTGAAGAGGAGGAGGGGGGAGTCGGCAGAGGGGCAGAGGGGGTGGGGGGCGCATTAAACCTGTTGAAGTAACAGTTTAATTCGTCCGCCCAGCACTGATCACCATCAGCTGTCCCTCTGCCACTCTGTCCAAAACCAGACATGCTCCTCAGTCCTCTCCACACGCCCCGTACATTGTTCTGGGCCAGCTGCTCCTCCATCCTCCTCCCGTAGTCCTTCTTGGCCCGTCTGATCCTCCACTGAAGCTCTCTCTGGACCCTTTTCTGCTCCTCTCTGTCCCCTGAGTTGATTGTTGGAGAAACACCGTACCCTCCTGGTTGGCACAATGTTCTCCACGCAGAAGATGATGTAGTCTGTGATGCAATGGGTCAGGCCGTTGATGTCGTTTCCATAAGAGTCAGTGAAAATGTCCCAGTCAGTGTTCTGGAAACAGTCTCTCAGACTCTCACAGGCCTCCTGAGTCCAAAGCTTCACAGACCGCTTCCGCACAGGTTCTTTCCGCACCCTGGGTGTGTATTGCGGGAGCAGGTAAACCAGACAGTGATCCGAGCGTCCGAGCAGGTGGAGGGGGGGCGGAGGTGTCTTTGATATTGGCATAAAACAAGTCCAGAGTCTTATTGTCTCTCGTGGGGAATGTGACGTATTGGGTGAATGTGGGGAGAGTAGAGGAGAGAGATGTATGGTTAAAGTCCCCAGTGATCAGAAATGAGGCGCGCGGGTGACGTATCATCATGTCATTAACGATGCTGTGGAGCTGTTCGCATGCTGCCGCGCCATCCGCGGATGGAGGAATGTACACACAGAACACAATAATGTGTGCAATTTCTCTGGGCAGATAGTACGGCCGCATACCCACAGCGAGCAGTTCAATGTCCCGGGAGCACAGCTGGTGTTTCACGTGTACATTCCCGGGATGGCACCAGCGTTCCTTAATGAAGAAGATAAGTCCTCCTCCTCGTGTCTCCGCTCCCCGACACGGTCCGGTCCGCGCGCCTCATAGTAAATACCTGGACGACCGAGGGATTCTTCACACCTCCTTCGTTTATAAAATGTCAACACCAGGGGGAGCTGTGGAGCCAAAAGTGAATACTATGCTGGTTATGGCATTTTCAGCAGACCGTCTGCGTCACCTGCAAATACAAAACCATGTAAGTAAAAACAATGACAGTAAAATGAACATTCACAAGATAAACAGCAGTATTAGGCTGCGCGTAGACTTCTCCTTTTATAATCTATGAAATATTTCAAAGTTCAAAGTTCAAAGTCAGCTTTATTGTCAATTCTGCCATATGTGTTCAACATACAGTGAATCGAAATTTCGTTTCTCTCTGGCCAAGTAGTGCAAAAAGACAGTGTACAAAATACAACATGAAGACAAAACACAACAAAAACTATCTAAGACAGAGATCTAAAGTTAAAACTAAAGTCTACGGTCTAAAATCTTAAAACAGTGCAACATAATAAATAAACTATACTATATACAGATTTCCAAAGTGTGCAGTGTGCATCAAAATGTGCAATGGAAGATACAGCAGTGAATTGGTCATGTGCAGTAGAATGTGCATAGGAGTTAAGATAAATAAAAATAAGTGTGCAACAGTAGTAATTCTAGTGCAACAGGAGTAAACAACAGTACTAAAAATTCCAGTAGTAAATGTGCAATAACAGTAGTAAACAACAGTGCAACGGGGGTAAAAATCAATAACAGGAGTAAACAACAGTACTAAAAATTCCAGTAGTAAATGTAAGTGTGCAATAACAGTAGTAAACAACAGTGCAACAGGAGTAAAATCCAGTAGTAAATGTAAATGTGCAGCAGTGCAACGGTCGTCCTTAGCAGCAGTTTTTTTTTTTAAAGTGTCTAGAGTGATAGGTCTTTTATGGAATACAGGTTATGCCAATATGGGGGGTGGGGGGTGGGAGATGGGTAAGGTGGGAGTTCGGGTGTGAGTTCAGCCTCCTGACAGCCTGGTGGATGAAGCTGTTTGAAAGCCTGGTGGAGTGGGCCCGGAGACTCCGGTACCTTCTCCCCGAGGGCAGGAGGCTGAACAGGCTATGTGCGGGGTGGCTCGGGTCACCCACAATGCTGGACGCTCTGCGGGTGAGCCGGGTGTTAAAAATGTCTAGGAGGGAGGGGAGAGAGACACCAGCGATCCTCCCAGCTGCATTCACTATGCGCTGCAGGGCTTTCCTGTTCTGTTCAGTGCAGCTCCCGTACCACACAGTGATGCAGCTGGTCAGGACGCTCTCAATGGCGCCTCGGTAGAAGGTGGTCATAATGGGTGGGGGGGGCTCCAGCTCTCCTCAGTTTGCGGAGGAAATAGAGGCGCTTCTGAGCCCTTTTTGCCAGTGATACAGTATTCACTGTCCAGGAGAGGTCCTCACTGATGTGCACCCCCAGGAATTTGGTGCTGCTCACCCTCTCTACAGCAGCACCATTGATGGACAGTGGGGGGTGCTGGGTGGGGCCTCTCCGGAAGTCAATAACAATCTCCTTGGTCTTTTCAACATTAAGAAGGAGATTGTTATTGCTGCACCACTGGGTCAGAAGGCTCACCTCACTCCTGTAGTTTGTCTCATCGTTATTAGAGATGAGACCCACCACAGTCGTATCGTCCGCAAACTTCACTATGTGATTGGTGCTGAACGCTGGTGAGCAGTCGTGGGTCAGCAGAGTGAAGAGCATCGGACTGAGCACACAGCCCTGGGGGGCTCCTGTGCTCAGTCTAATGCAGCTTGAGGTGTTTCTGCCGACCCGCACTGCCTGTGGCCTCTCACTGAGGAAGTCCAGCAGCCAATTACAGAGTGAGGTCTGAAGCCCCAGGTGGTCTAGTTTGATAATGAGCTGCTGTGGGATTATAGTGTTGAACGCTGAACTGAAATCTATGAACAGCATTCTCACATACGAGTCTTTATTGTCTAGGTGGGTGAGAGCCGGGTGAAGTGCAGAACAGATTGCATCCTCGGTAGAGCGGTTGGCCCGGTATGCAAACTGGTATGGGTCTAGGGTGGGGGGGGGGGTGGATTTGATGTGTGCCATGACTAGCCGTTCAAAACACTTCATGATGATGGGGGTCAGTGCAACAGGGCGATAGTCATTAAAAGTGGCCGGAGTGGGCTTCTTTGGCACGGGAACGATGGTAGTGGTTTTGAAGCAGGAGGGAACGACAGCCTGGCTCAGAGAAGCATTAAAGATGTCTGTGAAGACATCCTTGAGCTCCTCTGCACAGTCTTTCAACACTAGAGGTAAGATCGGGCCTAAAAAATCCAGCCCGACCCGACTCGGCCCGCGGGTATTAAAGCCCGACCCGGCCCGAGCCCGACCAATTAACTTGATTTGCAGGCCCGAGCCCGAAGCAAACCCGAAATTTCATATTTTATTTGTGAGGGGCGTTTTTTTGAAACAAATGATAATATAGATGTTTGACGATCATCAATTTAGCTAGTACAGCTGTTTAAATGCCTGCTCAGCGTCGAATGTTCCCCCTAATGTTTTATGTGTCTGAGCAAACACACTAACTCCCTGAGCGCTCCTTGGACTCCTGTGCGCGACATCCGACATGCACCCCCCCCCCCGCTACACGCGGAAAGAGCTGCGCGTGCTCGCGGCTTGCGCGTGCTCGTGGCTTACACCGGTAGAAGTTTAATACGAGACACATACTTTTGTTTCTGAATACTGGACGATTCCCCCGTATTCAGATGACCCCGCGGCTGAAAAAAAAGCGGAACTCTTTCATCCCTGCGCTGCATAGGTTTTCTTGTGCGCTGAAAATGTGTGAGCAGTGCGCAACTGCACAGGCGCGCAGCTTAGAGGGAACGTCGAGGTGCCAGTCTTTTTGCTCTCGTATGAAAGCAAAGCGCCACATTGACTACAGTCAGCGAAGCCAACGCAAGTTTCTGTAGCATTTTCAACAATCAATTTGAAGCTTTTCCACACCTCACTCTTACCGGTGCGTGTTTGTCTTTTCAGTTCTCCTGTCTTTAGTTTATCCTTAACTTCTTGCTCCTCCATATTGGGGATACCAGGTCAAAATAGATGCGGACTTGCGGAGGGGAAGATTATTAAGAGCGGCTCCTGTTTAATAGTTAAATAGCAATTACCTTACAGCGCCTTCTCTGTTTTATCCAAATTATTTATTTTAAAACAAGTATTCCTTAGTTTAGTATCCACACATCGTTTTATTATACATTTTTATAAACATATATTTATTTTTAAAAAAGTCAGCGAGAGAGAAGCCCGGCCCGAGCCCGACCCGAAGCAATGATTGACATTTTAGGCCCGAACCCGACCCGAAATTCGGGTCGGGTCAGGTCGGGCTCGGGCTCGGGCTTAAGATCTTACCTCTATTCAACACACGACCAGGAATGTTGTCCGGGCCTGCAGCCTTGCGGGTGTTGATCCTGGAGAGTGTCCTCTTCACGCTGGCTGCAGACACACACAGGGGCTGGTCGTGGGGAGGTGGTGGAGTTTTTTGGGGCCGGGTGTCATTTCCTGCCTCAAACCGTGCAAAGAAGCTGTTGAGGTCATTGAGCATTGAGCATTTACAGTCCAACCGCAAATTGTATAAATACTTAAAGGAGAAGTAACGTTTTTTACAATCTGAGCCTTATTTCGGTAATAAAACAAGTTGTTTTACTCACCCATAGCACTTTGTTGTCATATGGAGCACTTCCATAGATGTTTTAGATTTGTGTTAGCCTAGCGCGAGTTCTAGCCGTAGCTCAGGGCATATAATATATTCCCCGAGCATGTAATATATGCCCCGTGCGGTCTCCAAATAACACAAACTTTAGCACTTTTCAAATCATAGAAGCTCGATGTTTTAGTCTACGATTTCGTTTGGTCAAAAGTGGCCTGTAATCCGAGATTTAGCCATAGTTTCGAGTAGATGAGGAGGACAGTGCGCATGTGCGGAGTCACAGTTTATTTTGCTCTCAGCTCTCGGGACCCAAACATGAAACGCAAAGCTGTAAACTATGGCTAAATCTCGGATTACAGGCCACTTTTGACTCAAACGAAGGCGTAGACTAAGACATTGAGCTTCTATGATTTGAAAAGTGCTAAAGTTTGGGGCATTACATGCTTATGTCCCAAGAATGCTAATCGCTAATCTAAAACATCTCTGGAAGTGCTCCATATGACACCAAAGTGCTATGGGTGAGTAAAACAACTTGTTTTATTACCGAAATAAGGCTCAGATTGTAAAAAAAACGTTACTTCTCCGGCCGACAGCGTAGTCTTTAATCGGAACTTTTATTTTGAAAGTTCACCGTGCTCGTAGGCGTGTTTAGTTTTACTTTTAAGCGGAAGTGACACGGTGATAGATCACAGTGCAGCGGAAGTGCGCAGCTTTACTCATGTTTAGGAAGAAGAAGTACCTCCTGAAGTTATTCAAGTATCTACACGTGGGTACGGGGTTCTCTGGCTGATGACCGGTTGTTTTCCGTGGTAGGCGGGAGATTGCTCTTCCCGTGCCGGGTGTTAGGACAGGGAAGGACCCGGTGTGTTCCAGAGCGTACGAACCACGGGACCGCAGCAGCAGGGACGTGTCCACACATGTCCTCCTGAGCCACGATGCGCAGAGATGATGGACAGTGAGTTCCCCTCGGTGCTGTTCCCATCCTTCTACAACAACGAGCCCCCCCGGAGTGGGCTGGGACACTGCGCTGGCTCATGGGGCAGCTACGGCCAGCTCCGACCCGGCGAAGGACAGGTACAAACATGACCGTACCACAGAGGTCTTCAACAGGGGGGTCGCGGAGGTACTGCAGGGGGGTCGCGAAATCTTTTGATTTCATTTTAAAAGAATATAATTTTATATTTTATAGTGTAAAATACAGTATTAACCTGTGTATTATTTCCTTGTATTGGATGTACCATAACAATGTTTATACATGACACTAAGATGCGTGAAAAGTCCCTCAGTCGTCCAGGTAGAATCCATGATCAAAGGAGAAGTTCAATTTGTCAACTGGACAAAGTTTGTTTGGTTGAAAACGTTTCGCCGCTCATCCGAGAGGCTTCATCAGCTCTTTGTTTTCAACCAAACAAACTTAGTCCAGTTGACAAATTGAACTTCTCCTTTGAACATGACACTAAGCTCAATTTAATATAAAACACAATTCTATGCCGTATATATAGTAGGGGGTCCCTGGCCCAGTTCGCCATCTGTTTGGGGGTCCCTGGCCTGAAAAATGTTGAAGACCCCTGCCGTACCAGAAAGAGCCAAATCGTACCAAACGTGAAACATCTGAAGTGGCCCATGCAGAAACGTGTTTGCCTATGTGAGTTTAAAGGGCTAGTGCGTTTTTTTTAATGTTAATCTGTATGGGTTTCCTTCTAAAAGTTCTGTGTGTTGACACGTCTTACCTCTGACAGTCTCGGCTGATCCCGGTTCGGCTCGCTTTCTAGAGCCCACGTAAGTAGGTCCGGTAACTTCCCTGGAACATGAAATAAAGCTTGTTTTTCTTCTCAAAACAAAACATTTGTTAGAAAGGTGATATATTTGCGTCCCAAACAGTTGTCCATGAAACAACCAGCAGCGTATTTCGCATTTGCGTATTGTCTCTCTCCACTCGTATCACTACGCCCATGTTAACTCTATCAGCCTGTTCACTTGTAAACTTCGGCGTAGACATCCGCTGAAGGTGAACAGGCTGATAGAGTTAACATGGGCATAGTGATACGAGTGGAGACAGACAATACGCAAATGCGAAATACGCTGCTGGATGTTTCCAGGGAAGATCTACTTACGTGGGCTCCAGAAAGCGAGCCGAACCGGGATCAGCTGAGACTGTCAGAGGTAAGCCAGTGTCAACAGACGGAACTTTTAGAAGGAAACCCATACAGATTAACATAAAAAAAACACACTATCCTTTTTTAATGGGGCTGGGGACATGACCAGTACGTGCGTCCACATGCGCCTCACTATCCCGGTGTTCTGTGCAGGTAGGACGTTCTAATAGGTAAAAATATGCTGGTAGGACGTTCTGATATGCAGGTAGGATGTTGTGATAGGTAAAAATATGCAGGTAGGATGTTGTGATTGGTAAAAATATGCAGGTAGGACGTTCTGATATTCAGGTATGACGTTCTTATAGGTAAAAATATGCAAGTAGGACGTTCTGATATGCAGGTAGGACGTTGTGATAGGTAAAAATATGCAGGTAGGACGTTCTGATATGCAGGTAGGACGTTCTGATAGGTATTCTATTCTTTCGAATGTCCTGCCTGCTCTTTCTAATGTGGAACCATATTCTGATGGGCTATTTTTAACTGTCAGAACATCCTACCTGCACTTACTAATGTGGAAGCGTGTTCTGATGCTTCCACATTAGTAAGTGCAGGTATGATTTGTCTACATCGTGGACAAATCCGTGACAGAGCAGCACGTGTCGCGCACTTGCGTGTGCGTCGCATCCCGGGACGTGGCAGTGCTCCTCGTGCGTCCAGCGGGGCCGTGTCTCCCCCCACGCGTCACTATTAATACATTTTGTTGAAAATCTATGAAAGTTTGAGTGTTTAAACAAGAGACAAATGTGAGAAAAGGTTAATTCCAGTCTGAGAAAAGTGTATAATGTGTGTGGTGAGGCATTTACAGCCTTAAAACATGTAGAATAATTGTTAAATATAAAGTTGTCCTACTTCGCGGATTTCTCTTATTGCGGGTTATTTCTGGAACCTAACCCCCGCGATAAACGAGGGACCACTGTATACAAATGAACCTCAGTTGAGTAAGCTTTTACACACTCAAATTACAAATCAAAAAACATTAGTATTTTAATTTGTAAAAAACCCCATGGTGCATGTTTTGGGTTGGTCATTAAAACATACACTCAACAAAAATATAAACGCAACACTTTTGTTTGTGCTCCCATTTTTCATGAGATGGACTTAGATACCCACTGGATGTCTTTGGGAGGGGACCAGTGAGGTCAATACCAACAAGCTCCCATACAGCAGACACCTGATATGGAAAGATAATAACCCCTCTGTGTAATTATTCTACTATATACATTGCCACTTTATTACCTTAATGCACTGCAAGGGCTGTACAGCTGTAAGGGGCTTGCCAACTCTCTGACACTGGTCACATTCCTGGATCTTCAACACATAAAATATAATTAGTGTTCACAGAATAAATATCACTGGGCCCACAGTCTTAATTACTGCGTGCCATCATGAAACACTTGAGATATGTTACTCATATTGCAATACACTTGTGTTTATGGTTGTTCAAATTATTTTAAGTAAAAAACAGTAATACATACCCATTTGTCAATGTCTACTGACATACCATACCAATAAAACCTCGCACACAAGGCACTTTGTGCTTTCAGCGTGCCAGTATGACCTCCCACTGGCGAAGAATGGAACTCTACAAAGAGTCTCCTTGTCTCTTCTTTGGTTTTGACAGCTCGCCTCGTGCTAAAAAAGAGCTCTCCATCTACATTAAAATAAATGATAATAAGAATTATAATTACAAGAATTACACTTAAATTAATTACTAATGCATTACACTACATATCAGATTTATTACGATTTTAAAGGTACACTGTGTAAGATTTTTACCCATTAATTACCGAAATTGAAGATGCCCATTCAAAAATACAGTGTTTTCCAAGCCTTTTCACTTCCATCATGAAATCAAAGTATTCTGTTGGACTTGGATATAGTCGATTTCACCTGCATAAAAGGGGGATCTTCCCCATGTAGCGGCGTCCATTTTAATTACGAGAGCCGCAGAAGGACATACTGTATTTTGGGCTCTGCCGTTTTCTTTATAGCTGTCGGCACTGGCCCTTGGATTTCACACAACGAGATAGTACGCATTTGGATAAACAACGACAACCATGTTGCTGGATCACACTTACTCCGCACATACATCGCAGGAGCAAGCACCTTCATCTAAGAGGAAAAGAAGGGCATAGTACCTACCGCGGCTGGGGCTTTGTCGCAGCGCGGGCCCGCACCCCGGGCCCGCACCCCAGGTTCAGACCGACCTCCGCCCTCCGGTTCCCGATTCCCTCCACCCGCGTAGCTAGAACCGGAATTGCAATACCCGCCATCCACCAATGCGCCACCATCCTACACACTGTACCTTTAAGGAAACTACTGACCTCTCAGTGTGAACTTGGCAGCATACCTCTTCAGGTTTTGCCTTTTAGACTTGTCATAGTCTTTGGGGTATGACCCCGCAGAGAGGAAAGCATGGACTTCTTTGTACTTTTCTTCCATACCTACAAAAGACATCACTTCTGTTCTAGTACGGAAAGGAAAAAAAACAGGTGTGTTTGGAGTGCTGCAAGGTGTAAGTCATTTTTCTTGGTGCTCTTCGGTGTAGGGATTCCAGATTTGATCTGATTAATAAATCACATAATACAAGATTTTTTCCCCTCTTCATCTTGTATTGTCATGGGATCTATCAATCATGTTTTCTGCTTGTAGAAATAAAATGGGATGGCAGAGGCACTCTGAGTTACAGTGTGTTTCAGTATACTTGGATACAACATGTATAATATATATGATATTTTAACAACTTAATTTTAATGGATCAATCTTGAGTGCCTCAGACCTGCAGGCCATGTCGACAACATTAACAAACATAACCGCGTGTTCAGGTCATATCTGCAGGAATGACGTATTGTGTTCTGCGTTATTCAGAATAAGCCAATAAGACGTATTAAACGTGAAATACTTACTGCTTTTAGTTCAGCACAGTTGATGGATAAAACACAACTCTGACAAACTCAAGGAATGACGTATGGTGTTGTGTATTCAAAATAAGCCAATACTTACTGAGCGGTAGGACAAAAGTTCAAGAAGCTCTCAAAGAGTGGCGTAATGTTCTGCGCATGCGCAGTACGAACTCTCAAGGAGTTACGTAATGTTCGGCAGGAACTCTCGATGGGTAGGAAGAAATGATAGAACACCGGTCCTGACTATTCTGGATCTGTAAGTAAGTAGAAGTACAAAATATTATTACTTAAAAAGTCCTGATGGGAGTTTGAGTCGTTTTGGGAAAGTAACTGCTCCTATCGTTTTGTGTTTTGTGTGTGTGTGTGTGTGTGTGTGCACATGCTCAGTACAGCTCCAGTTTGGAGAAATCAGGATACTGCATTTACATGCCACAGTATCCTGTACTGTAGTTCCTGGATATTCTCAGAAAAACCCAGTGAGAGTCTCCTGGTTTTGCATCATCGGGATGCTGGCATATCCAGGAGACTGAACTCAAGATACTGCGTCTACATGGACACTCACATGTGATGAATAAAAGTGTATTGCACAAAGACACAATGTCTAACAAATATCCAACTTCATAGAATAGAATGATGAATATTAAATGGACACAATTTTATGTGGAGGATCTTCATGGTGATGCTAATTTGTCTGAAAGTTCCAGAGTGGCATAATTGGCTATTCTCCTGAGAGCAGGCACGTCAGACTGTTCCACAAAGGGCCGGTGTGGCTGCAGGTTTTCTTTCCAATCAAGCAGCAGCACACCAGACTTGACTCATTTAATCAACTGATCTCAGTCTTCAGACAGCTGAAGGTGTGGCCTTGTTGGTTGGAAAGAAAACCTGCAGCCACACCGGCCTCTTTGTGGAACAGTTTGACACCCCGCCTTAGAGACAAGCAGGAGACACCACCGTACCACGTACTTTGTCAATAACAAGTCATGTATCCTCATTGGATAAATGAAATATGGATATGTTTATAGCTTTATGTTACCATATTGAGGAAACTTCCAGGCAAAGCAATAATATTTTCATTAGACAAGGTGACGGGCCTTCCACCAAAAAACTTATGTAGAGCACCGAGCACATCAACAAAATAAGTAGTTGTAAGTAGTTGTCCTGTCCATGACACAGTGTGTTTGTCCTTCAGAGCTTTAGGGCCCAGCACTCAGCGGCCGGAGAGTCCTGGAGCCACACGGAGCCTGTGCCGGTGCCTCTGCTCGCCCCTAAGCCTGGTGAGTCACAAACCATTCCCAAGACCAGGGGCGGGCCCGTTCTCTGAGTACTATCACCAGTAATGTGCCATACTTCAGCCTGTTCAGATATTTTTACTTCTGATTGCACGTTTATTGGCAAAGAGGAGAGACGAGTTCTGATTAGGGGTGTGCAAAATAATTGTCATGACAATTGTCATGATACTAACTTTCACAATATACTGCATCGATTCTTGATGCCAAAAATCGATTATTATTAATCAATAATTTAATATTTAATAATTTAATATTAATAAATAAATAAATTCATTATTAGTTTATTTTTTATTATAAATCCTCTGCACTTTTTTCTTTGTGAAAGGGTATTGTTTGTTATGATGGAGCTACCTCCAAAATGGCAAATGTTTGAACATCATTTTTTGTTTTAGAAAAAATCCTCTGCACTTTTTTTGTGATTGGTTTTGTTTATTTGTTTTTGTTATTCAATAAATTCAGTTCTGAATTGAGTTGCTCAGAGTTCTGTATCAGTTGAAGACACGACCCAGATACACAGTCACTGATATTTAAGTTATCCTCTTTTTTTGGTACATTTTCACTGAAGTATGTCGAATATATTGCAATTAATCGCAATAATTCAAGTATCGTGATGCATCGTGATTCGAATTGAATCGTGACTTCTTTGCCAATACCCACCCGTAGTTCTGATGAGGGGGGCAGAGGGAGGAGGGGCTTCTGCTGATTGTTGGTGCTGAGATTAAGATTAAGATTAAGCCTTTAAATTTAACTTCTGCATTTGACTATATTGCCCCACGCCTAATGAAGACAGCTGTGTTTTTTGTTTTGTTTTTACTTTATGATTGTTTGATTTTTAGCTTCATTTTGGTCTTCAAAACCTGCCGACCCTCTGGATTTTAGGAAGCACGTAAGACCAAGTTGTATTTTTGAATCTGAAAAATGACCGGGCACACATCAGCACATTGTTATTGCTTTTGTAGTTGCAGAATTTCTTCGTGGACCACCCCTCAGATGCCTTCAGCCCCATGGCCAGCATCCTGGGTGAAACCATGGACTTCAGAAGAAGGCCTCATACGGTAAGGCTCAGTGAGGTACGATTAGGAACGGAGATAGTCATTATTTTACATGCATGCCAGGAAAACCAGATGACTCTCCTCTTCCAATTTAAAGGAAAATTAACTTTTTTTTTAACAATCTGAGCCTTTTTTCGGCAATAAAACAAGTATTTTACTCACCCATAGCACTTTGGTGTCACTTGGAGCAGTATCGCAGAAGTTATGTTGTAGCCGTTCTGTTCTACTAATGATCCCGTATCCGTTAGCGTGAGTGCTCGGGGCATTACTTTGTGGTCTCCAAATAACACAAACTTTAGCACTTTTCAAATCACAGAAGATCGCTGTGTCAGCGTAGACTTTTAGTGGATTCCAAAACGGCCTGAAACCCGATATCGCAACAGAAAAGTAAAGTTCAGAGCGGTGTTAGCTTCTTTCGGACTAGCGGTGTTTACAAAACAGCTGAGTTCACGCATGTGCACTGTCCTCTCTGATGACGTCATCAAATGAAACTATAGCTGGATATCGGGTTTCAGGCCGTTTTGGAATCCACTAAAAGTCTACCCTGACACAGCGATCTTCTGTGATTTGAAAAGTGCTAAAGTTTGTGTTATTTGGACACCGCAAATCAGTGCCCCGAGCACTCACGCTAACGGATACGGGATCATTAGTAGAACAGAACGGCTCAACATAACTTCTGCGATACTGCTCCAATTGACACCAAACTCCTATGGGTGAGTAAAACTACTTGTTTTATTGCCGAAAGAAGGCTCAGATTGTAAAAAAAAACGTTAATTTTCCTTCAAGACAGTTTTTATAAATGCATTTAAATAGAGATGGGATATATATCGATTCAGTACTGGACGATCATCTTTTGCTCTGCTGTGCTAGTGGGCAAAATGGATACAGGAGAGCATTATCTCTGTATGCAACTAAAATGTAACACATTTTATATTCCAGATAAATACATTTTGTTATTTTTGCAAAAGTGAAAAGTTAATTTGTGACCCTCACTTTAAAAGACACATTTGTGGACCTTGCTGGGGGGAGGAAGTGTTTTGGGTGAAGGAAGTCTGGGAGACCCTGCTTGGACTGCTGCCCCTGCGACCCCGCCTCGGATAAGCAGAAAAAAATGGATGGATGGATGGCAGAGTAGGAGAGGCATTCCACTGGACGAGATACGAAACACATGCACATGTTGCTTTGTTTTGCTCCACTATTTTAAAGTGAAAACTACTGGAGCGTCCGTGTACATTTGTGCTGTGGAAAGCAAATAACTTCAGATCAGATACTCGACGTAAATGAGATATGGCGTTTATATTTCTGTGTGGTTACATCTGTGGTTTTTATCAGCAGTTATACCTGCAAAATCTGAGTGCTAATGCTACATTTTTTTATCCCACACATCAAGAACATCACAAAAACAGCCAGAGTCCGCCCCGTTCTCTTTCAGGCCAACACGGAGACACTGATGCTTTTATCACCAGCCGTATAGACTACTGTAATGCCCTGCTCTCTGGTCTTCCCAAAAAGAGTACAGTGGTACCTCACCTTACGAAAGACCAAACAAACGAACATTTCAAGTTACGAAACGCCTTCACGTTAAATTTTGTTCTCTAGATACGAAAGAAAATTCAAGTTACGAAACGCGAAATCTCAAAAATTCAAATAATGCGCGCTCAGCCACACACATTATACGCTTTTCTCAGACTGAATTTAAACTTTTCTCACATTTGTCTCTCGTTTAAACACTCAAACTTTCATAGGTTTTCAACAAAATTATTAATAGTGAAGTGTGGGGGGAAGGGGGAGGGGGGAGAAGACTGCGCTCTGACATGTGTGATAGCGCAGCATGACCCGGCGCGGGGCTGACAGCAGGTCTAGACCTGGACTAAACCAGGACTAAACCAGGACTAAACCAGGACTAAACCAGGACTAAACCAGAACTAAACCTGGACTAAACCTGGACTAAACCTGGACTAAACCTGGACTAAACCAGGTGGATTAAAGCGCCGTGTGCGGGTCTATTTCCTGGTTTCGTTTGGAGTCACGGCTGAGGCGAGCAGCGAGGGGGACCGCACGCAGTCTGAGCGCACGAACGAACGCATGCAAGAGCCGCAGTGGTCTAGACCTGGTCTAGAGGAGGTCTAGAGGAGGTCTAGAGGAGGCACGGTTTGAGCACGGGTCTCGTTCATGCGCGCAGACTGCGTGCGGTCCCCCTCGCTGCTCGCCTCAGCCGTGACTCAAAACGAAACCAGGAAATAGACCCGCACGCGGCGCTTTAATCCACCTGGTCTAGTCCTGGTTTAGTCCAGGTTTAGACCTTGGTCTAGACCTGGTATAGTCCACGTTTAGTCCTGGGTCTACAGTCTCTACGCAGAACACAGTGTTACACTATAAAAAAAAGTTACACTATAAAAAAAAACCCTTTGAACGAATCAGGCTTTTTCCATTGAAATAGCTACTCAACTTACGAAAAATTCACGTTACGAAACCACTTCTGGAACGAATTAATTTCGTAAGGTGAGGTACACCTGTATTTCAGGTTTGCAATTAATACAAAATTCAGCAGCACGTGTCCTGACGAGGACCAGAGGGCGGGACCACATTACATTGGTCTTAAAATCACTGCATTGGCTCCCTGTGAGTTCAGGATAGATTTTTAAAGTTCTTTTACTGGTTTTTAAAGGTCTTTTTTTAATCTTTTATTATTTAAGTTACATATCACCAAAACCACAATAACATTCGCAAATGGTCTCAGGTCTTCTTATTTTTCAGAACTGCATTTACCTTATGAACCTTCACGGGCCCTGAGCTCCTCCGGCAGCTCCTGGTCATTCCCAAAGTCAGGACACTCACGGAGAGGCGTCTTTTCAGGACTACGACCCTCGTCTATGGAACTGCCGGAGGAGCTCAGGGCCAAAGAGAACGTTCATGTTTTTAAGAGTGGGCTCAAGACTCACCTGTTTAGCTTGGCCTTTGAGTGAAATTTTATACTTTTACCCATTTTATTTTTCATATTTTATTAGCTTGAACTAATTTTCATCTATCATATTTAGGATTTCCAGTGCTCCCTCTGTAGGAGCCCACTGACAGTCTCATATTTGTGTTTCAGAGATCTCAGCAGGCACACGCTCCCATCAGTGTGTGGGGGGCGACGGACTACATGAACAAGCTCAAAGCCCTGAAGTGAGTCTGTGTCACATGTGTTGTTTCCTATAGGCCCAGCTGTATTTTTACATTTAAATCAAACGGTTTACTGCTTATTGACAAACAGAAACACAAAAGGTCAAATTTCCTCTTCTTGTCTAAGCTCTGTTCCAAACCACAGTTTTACGGACAGGATTGGCTGTGGACCTTTAAGTTTAAAGGTGCTGTACCTGGTTTTTACTGTCTTAAAAACATGTAAAACAGAACTAGTTCATTTTAAACACTTAATAGAGGTCCAAAGTTACTCCTCACTTACCTTAGGCATTCCAAGCATCTTGTTTTTTTATTATAAGCACGTTTCACAACGTTCAGAGGCCAGTGCGATGTTTTGCTGTTATGCTAATGCTAATAACAACTAGCATGCTAAGCACACACTTCTTGGAGCATATCATGCTTTTTAATTGCATGCAGGCTTAAAAGCCGATTATACACTTGAACTGTATAATATATACAACAACACCGTTTATCTTAAATACAATAGCACTGGGTATTTCAAATAGCTGGACTTGTTTAAACTCATTAAATGCACACTTTGCAAAAAAAAGAGAAATAAAAAAGATTGCTCCTGTCCCTCTGACTGCCTGGGACAGACCTCTACCCCTCCTGGCTCTAACCCTGTGTCCTGCCCTCCAGCTGCCCCGTAAGCTCCTGGAGTGCCCGTCTGGACGCGTATAGCCGCTTGCTCTCTGACGTGGTGCACTCTATCCCCGTGGAGCTGCTGGGGTCCCTGGTGCACGAGGAGCTGAGCCAGCAGAGCAGAGACGCCCTGTTCTGTGAGACCAACAGCGGAGGGGCCCTGGACCTCGTCCTCCTGACTCCCAGCACACAGCACACGCCTCTGTCCGGCTGTCTGGTCTACTCCCCCAACGGGCTGGACAAACTCCGTATCCTGCACCTTACACGCACTATACACACAGTTTGATTTGATGAGATAGTTCCTGTGATCAATATTTGTCAGAGTTTACATCAGTGGCAGTGTGTGAAAGAGATCTGGGGGAAAATGTTCAGAATTACTGGAAGTTGTGGAAAAATTAATCCACAAATTCTTTCCAAAAACAAGGACAATGCAATGCAACCAGTTTTTCAGACTGTTTAAAAAGAAGAAATTATAGATGTTGTCATATCATAGAGTTGTCATAGAGTACAGAGAGAGGGCAAAGGAGGTAAAGAGGGAAGTGGCAAAGGCCAAACAAAAGGCATATGAGGAGTTGTATGATAGGTTAGACACAGAGGAAGGAGAAAAGGAGTTGTATAGATTGGCAAGACAGAGAAATCAAGCTGGTAAGGATGTACAGCAGGTGAGGTTGATTAAGGACAAAGATGGAAATGTAGTCACCAGTGAGGAAAGTGTGTTGAGTAGATGGAAGGAATACTTTGAGGAGTTGTTAAATGAGGAAAATGAAAGGGAGCATAGAAATGAGGAGCCAGACACTATCAGGAAAAAGGTAGATCAGATCAGAAAGGATGAAGTTAGAAAGGCCCTAATGAGGATGAAGAGTGGGAAGGCAGTGGGTCCTGATGACATACCAGTGGAGGTGTGGAAGTGCTTAGGAGAAGTGGCAGTAAATTTCCTGACTAGGTTGTTTAATGAAATTTTAACGAGTGATAAGATGCCAGATGAGTGGAGGAAAAGTGTTCTGGTGCCATTTATAAGAAGGGTGATGTGCAGAGTTGTAGCAATTACAGAGGGATAAAGTTAATGAGTCAGACAATGAAGATTTGGGAGACAGTAGTTGAGGCGAGGTTGAGGAAGGAAGTTGAGATTAGTGAACAACAGTTTGGTTTCATGCCCAGAAAGAGCACCACAGACGCAATATTTGCCTTGAGGATTCTGATGGAGAAGTACAGAGAAGGCCAGAAGGAGCTACATTGTGTTTTTGTAGATTTAGAAAAGGCCTATGACAGGGCACCAAGGGAGGAATTGTGGTTTTGTATGAGGAAGTCAGGAGTGGCAGAGAAGTATGTTAAGTTGGTGCAGGACATGTATGAAAATAGTACAACAGTAGTGAGGTGTGCTGTTGGAAGGACAGAAGACTTCAAGGTGGAGGTGGGACTACATCAAGGGTCGGCTCTGGGCCCCTTCTTGTTTGCTTTGGTGATGGACAGATTAACAGATGAGGTCAGACAGGAGTCACCATGGACGATGATGTTTGCAGATGACATTGTGATCTGCAGTGAGAGTAGGCAGCAACTAGAAGAAAATCTAGAGAGGTGGAGGTTCGCATTAGAGAGAAGAGGGATGAAGGTCTGTCGTAGCAAGACAGAGTACATGTGTGTAAATGATAGGGAGAACAGTGGAACAGTGAAGTTACAAGGAGCAGAGGTGGTGAAGGTGGAGGATTTTAGATACTTAGGATCATCTGTTCAGAGCAGTGGAGACTGTGGAAGAGAGGTGAAGAATAGAGTGAAGGCAGGATGGAACAGCTGGAGAAAAGTGTCAGGAGTGATCTGCGATAGAAGAGTGCCAGCTCGGGTGAAGGGAAAGGTTTACAGGACAGTTGTGAGACCAGCCATGATGTATGGATTAGAAACACTTGCAATAGGCAGAAGACAGGAGGCAGAGCTGGAGATAGCAGAGTTAAAGATGCTCAGATTCTCTTTAGGAGTGACAAGGATGGACAGGATCAGGAATGAGGTCATCAGAGGGACAACACAGACAGGAAGGTTTGGAGAAAAAGCTCGAGAAGCCAGATTGAGATGGTTTGGACATGTTCAGAGGAGGGACAGTGGATATACTGGAAGAAGAATGTTAAAGATGGAGCTACCAGGTAGGAGACAAAGAGGAAGACCAAAGAGGAGATTTATGGATGCAGTGAGGGAGGACATGGAGGTAGTTGGAGCCAGAGTAGAAGATACAGAAAACAGGGCAAGATGGAAAAAGTTGATTCGCTGTGGCAACCCCTGAAAAAGGGACAAGCCGAAAGGAGAAGAAGATAGATGTTGTCATATATTTTTATTCAGTTAGAAGTAACCCGTTGTGTAAAATAGACATGCTTTAACATTATGGTCAGTTAATAACGGGAATTATTTTTATTGGCGTGTTCAGGCAACTGGAACACTGCTCAAACTGGTGATTTCCACTTAACCTACAAGTTAAACTGTGATGTTTTTCAACAATGTCATGGAAACACTGATGCAGGTTAAATCCCACTGTGTTCACTTATTTGAGTTTATTGTTTACCTTTAGCCTTCAGTTTAGCCCGATTGTTTACATATGAGGTCAAACATGGTAACGCTGGGACTAACTAGGAACTGCCTGGGAACTAAGCCTATAAATGTTTTGTGGACTTTAAATCCTTGACACAATTGTTCAGACTTCCAGCAGGTGGCGCTGGAGCCACACGCAGTGGTCTGTTCTGATGAAGTGAGCAGCTACCTCCTCAAAGGCCCCATCCAGCAGATCACCTCCACATCTCTGTGTGGATACAGTAAGAGCTCATGAGCATGCCTGCAGGAGGGAGGGAGGGACAGAGGGAGGAGAGAGAGTATGTTCTTCACTCCTAAAGCCTTTGTGCTCCCTTGATCTTTCATGTTCTTGTGTGTCAGGCTGTGTGGCGGTGCGCTCTCTGTACAACTGTGGCGTTTGGAGTTTAACCTCAGCCCAGAAGCCCCACTTGCTGCAGCCTCACCTGCTGCAGACCCTGTCCTCTGCAGAGGCCCTGAGCTGCACCAGCCTCAGGTATGACCTGGACAAACACACACTAAACCCTCTGCAAGAGTCTGAATAAGCAACATCTGGCTTTAAAGGGATATGCCACCCCCAGGTCAAACTTGGGCATCTCCCCACAGTCCAGAGACTAAAATAAGTGGTGGAAAGCGTTTTCCTGGTCACCCAGCCATTGTCCAGGTCTGTCAGCACTGACCGCCGCGGTATCTGCAGCTCCTCCGCCTTAGACTGGAGTCTAACGTCGCCAGAGAAAGATTTCAGCCAAAAGGAATTAATTTGCTCGATGCGTTTCCCAGTTACTTTCTGTGTAGTGCGCATTCATATCCAGTGCAAATAAATGTACAAATCAACACGGAGAGATTGACTTGGTCATTTGTGTGCTTCGGCTGTGTTTTTCCGCACTGAAAAATAGTTCCCACCCAAAATGACCAAGTCAAGCTCTCCGTGTTGATTTGCACATTTATTTGCACTCGATATGAATGCGCACTACACAGAAAGTAATTGGGAAAAGCATCGAGCAAATTAATTCCTTTTGGCTGAAATCTTTCTCTGGCGACGTTAGACTCCAGTCTAACGCGGAGGAGCTGCAGATACCGCGGCGGTCAGTGCTGACAGACCTGGACAATGGCTGGGTGACCAGGAAAACGCTTTTCATCACTTATTTTAGTCTCTGGACTGTGGGGAGATGCCCAAGTTTGACCTGGGGGTGGCATATCCCTTTAACCAATCACAGTAGTGAAGAGTGAACATTCAGAAGAAGGAAAAATTGTACATAGATTGTGATGAATCCATTAGGCCCCAATAAATATTAATCTCTTGCCATATGCCCACCTACAGTGGCGATGGCTACATGCTACACCAAGATGGCGCCAGAGAGGCTGGCTGCCTGTTACAGAGCTCCGACCCTACCTTACCTTTTTTTCCTCTTTTTACCTGTAAATAGACGTTTTTCTCGTTTTTTCTTTAGAGTAGGTAAAACCCGGTGCAGTTGTGCACCTGGGAATCCTACTCTTACTACAGCTTTATCGTCAGCTGTAGTGTTTTTCTGCACTTTGTAAATCCGTACAAGGAAATGTGCAAGGGACTATCGCACTCAACCACGGAGCGCATCACGGAGCGCGATCAGCTGCTCAGTCTACGGGGGCCTTCTCTACTCTACGCCGGGAAACCTGAAGTACCAGCGGAGATACAGAGAAGGAAGAGAAGAGGATGCAGAGGTGGACGAAAGAAACGAGGACCGGGTTTACCGAATCTACCTGCGGTAATCACGGGGAATGTGCGGTCCATCTGCAATAAGACGGAGGAGCTGATCGCGCTGACTCGGCAGCGGAGGGAATACCGGAGCTGCAGCATCCTATGTTTTATGGAGACGTGGTTGAATGGGAATATACCGGACAATATCATTTCACTGAATGGATTTACCACAAAGCGCGCGGACCGGACGGTGTTGGGAAGCGGAAAAACAAGAGGAGGTGGCCTGCTTGTTTTTATTAATGAACGCTGGTGTCACCCCGGGAACGTACATGTGAAAGATCAGCTGTGCTCCCGGGACATCGAACTTCTTGCTGTGGGTATGCGGCCCTACTATTTGCCACGAGAATATTCACATGTCATCGTACTTTGTGTTTATATTCCTCCATCGGCGGATGGTGGGGCTGCATGCGAGCAGCTCCATACTGTAGTGACGAGACTGCAGACAGACCACCCGCGTGCTCTCGTTCTAATCACGGGGGACTTTAACCACACTTCCCTATCCACTACTCTCCCTACATTCACGCAATACATCACGTGCCCCACGAGAGACAATAAGACTCTGGACCTTTTTTACGCAAATGTCAAGGACGCTTACACCTCCGCCCCCTCCCCCCGCTCGGACGCTCAGACCACTGTCTGGTCTACCTGCTCCCGGAATACACACCCAGGGTGCGAAGACAACCTGCGCAGAAGCGGTCTGTGAAGCTTTGGACTCAGGAGGCCTGTGAGAGTCTGAGGGACTGTTTCCAGAACACTGACTGGGACATGTTCAGCGGCTCTTACGGAGATGACATCAACGGCCTGACCCATTGCATTACAGACTACATTAACTTCTGCGTGGAGAACACTGTACCAACCAGGAGGGTACGGTGTTTCTCCAACAACCACCCCTGGGTCACCCCTGAGCTTAAAGCCCTCCTGAACCAGAAGAAGAGGGCTTTCAACTCAGGGGACAGAGAAGGAGCAAAAAAGGCGCCAGAGGGAGCTTCAATGGAGGATACGACGGGCCAAAAAGGACTATGGGAGGAAGATGGAAGAGCAGCTGGCCCAAAACAACGCACGGGGCGTGTGGAGAGGACTGAGGAACATGTCTGGTTTCGGACAGAGTGGCAGAGGGACAGCTGATGGCGATCAGCGCTGGGCGGACGAATTAAACCGTTACTTCAACAGGTTTGACTCACCCCCACCCCCTCTGCCCCTCTGCCGACTCCCCCTCCTCCTCTTCACACCTCCCCGGGCCAGTAGCCACATCCCCCTTCCCCTTCACACGGACCCAACCCAGCACCAGCCCCCTCCACCCCCCACCTCCACCAGCCCCTGCAGTCCACCCCAGTCCCCCCCTCACTCCCCCTCTCCATCACACCAGACGAGGTGAGGAGGGAACTTAGGCGGCTCAACCAGAGGAAGTCCACAGGTCCTGATGGTATCTGCCCCAGGCTGCTGAGAACCTGTGCAGACCAGCTCTGTGAGGTTCTCTGCTACATGTTCAACCTGAGCCTCAGCCTGGAGAAGGTCCCCGTCCTGTGGAAGACCTCCTGTGTGGTCCCGGTTCCCAAAACAACAAACGCCAGGGAACCGGCCCACTACAGACCAGTCGCCTTGACCTCCCACCTCATGAAGACCATGGAGAGGGTGATCCTCAGCCACCTCCGCTCTGTGGTGAGCCCCACCCTGGACCCGCTGCAGTTTGCCTACAAGCCAAACGTAGGAGTAGAGGACGCCGTCATCTACTTGCTGCAGCGGGCGCTCACCCACCTAGAGACCGCCGGGAGTGCTGTGAGAGTCATGTTCTTTGACTTCTCCAGCGCCTTCAACACCATCAGGCCGGCGCTGCTGCGGGGGAAGCTGGAGGACGCGGGAGTGGATGAACATCTCGCTGCCTGGACCATCGACTACCTCACTGACCGTCCACAGTACGTGCGGCTGCGCGGCTGTGAGTCAGAGGTGGTAGTCTGCAGCACTGGGGCTCCCCAGGGAACTGTCCTCTCACCCTTCCTCTTCACCATCTACACCTCGGACTTCACATATAACATGGACAGCTGCCATCTCCAGAAGTTCTCTGACGACTCGGCCATTGTGGGCTGTGTGTCAGAGGGGAACGAGCTGGAGTACCGCTCGGTCATCAGTGACTTTGTGGACTGGTGTGGGCGCAACCACCTGAGCCTCAACACCAGTAAAACAAAGGAGCTGGTGATCGACTTCAGGAGGAGACCACTACCTCACTCACCGGTGAACATCCAGGGGCAGGACATAGAGACTGTGGACAGTTTCAAGTACCTGGGTGTTCACCTCAACAATAAACTGGACTGGTCCCACAACACCAACGCCCTGTACAAGAAGGGCCAAAGTCGCCTCCACCTCCTGAGGAGACTGAGTTCCTTTGGAGTGAGCAGGCCTCTGCTCAAGACTTTTTATGACTCTGTGGTGGCCTCTGCTCTCCTCTACGCTGTCGTCTGCTGGGCCCCGAGCAGCACAGAACGGGACAGAAAAAGACTCAACAAGCTGGTCAAGAGGGCCAGCTCTGTCCTGGGCTGTCCTCTGGACTCTGTAGAGGTGGTGGCTGAGAGGAGGGTACTGGCCAAATTCACGTCCATCATGGACGACACCTCTCACCCTCTGCACCGGACTGTAGAGGAGCTGAGCAGCTCCTTCAGCAGCCGACTGAGGCACCCCTCAGTGCAAGAAGGAGCGCTACCGCAGATCCTTCATCCCCACCGCCATCAGACTGTATAATTCTACTGTATAGTCCTACCGTGCAATATCGTTTTCCCAATGTGCAATATTGTTGTTTTTTTCAATACTCTATCGTGCAATATAGTTTTTCCAATTTTTTTCAATACTCTCCCGGTCACTGTTTTTTATTATTATCACTACTATTATTATTATTCGATTTATTACTTATTTTTTTAAATTATTATTATCACCTATCTTTATGCCTTTTTTTTGCCTGCATGCACTTGTCTTCTTGTTCAAACTGTCCCTACCTGGAGCTACTGTGACAAGTAAATTTCTCCTGTGTGAGATCAATAAAGTCTTATCTTATCTTATCTTATCTACAGTCTTGTAATCTGCTGTCGTGTGTTCAGTCCTCATGTGGTAGGAGAGCTGCTGGTGGCTGGGGAGAGTGGAGTGGCCCATCTGTGGAGGCTGGGACACGGGTAAGTTCTGTGGCTCTCAGCCCTGCTTTACTCCTGGTCTCCACAGCGTCTCTAGAACTGGAGTTTGTTTGGCAGGATGCAGCAGGTGCGCACAGAGGTCTCCAACCTGTATTTCAACAGCCAGTCGTCATGGCGATGGTGCGAGTTCTCCTCCCACCCCAGAGTGATGCTGTATGCTGATAGGACGGGGGTGGAGCTCACGGACATCAGGGTGAGACAGGGCTGAACATTTCAGATCATGTACAGTCTATAGGGGGCGCTCTGTTAGCTACAGGTTAAAATGTCACTCAAGGCACAGATCGCGTTCATTTAAAGTGGAACTAAACACTGAGTACACTTTTTTTATTTGCTACTACTTTTCTACTGTTTCTAGTCTATTATTATTATTATTTATTTATTTATTTTTTGGCAATTTTAGTGCAAACAAGTTACATTTGCAACTTCTTGGTCAAAAATGCCTAAATTTAAGTATGTGCTGCCTCAAGTGGCCTCTGCAATTTTGGTGACATCACACAGGACTGCCCTGGTTACAGACACTGCCCCAAATTAAAATCACAAAATGACAAATGCTCTGTTACCTACAGTTGTAGTATTGTCTCGTGGGTGTTTGAAGGTAACATGGAGGCGTGTCCACACAGGTGCAGCCGTCCTCCTGCAGTACCCTGTTCCGCATCAGTCAGGCCGCAGAGTGTCGCAGTGGAGAGAGACTAGTGCTGTGCAGATACATGAGCACAGTGCACAGCTTCCACCACCTCGTCTGCACACAGGTACTCCACCTGATCAGCTGGGTTGTTTTAGTATTTGAGCAGTGTAAAAATTTGATGGCGTTCAAATCAAATATAAAGTCCCTTTTACACCAGTGTCTCAGTGAACCCCCTTCTCGCAGCATTTGTTCCAAATTTTCATCAGTGAGGCTCACTTGAACCGATGACACGAATATGAGGTTTTGTATTCAGTCATTTATTCACTCGTTTTGATATCATATCTTAAGACATGTAAGCTAATGTGTGTTTGATTAGTGCAGATTATCTCACCTGTCACCAGTGAGTAAAAATACCTCACGTATTTAAGCTATCGTGCTTCAGCTATGTTTTCCAGACCAGACTAAATGCACATTTCATCTCATTAGTATTTTCTTTTTCAATTATGAATCCTTAGCTGACCTCACTCATGTCTAAATCACAACATTTACATTTCTGCATAAACCTTAAAGGGATATGCCACCCCCAGGTCAAATTTGGGCATCTCCCCACAGTCCAGAGACTAAAATAAGTGGTGGAAAGCGTTTTCCTGCTCACCCAGCCATTGTCCGAGTCTGTCGCCACTGACCGCCGCGGTATCTGCTGCTCCTCCGCCTTAGACTGGAGTCTAACGTAGCCAGAGAAAGATTTCGGCCAAAAGGAATTAATTTGCTCGATGCGTTTCCCAATTACTTTCTGTGTAGTGCGCATTCATATCGAGTGCAAATAAATGTGCAAATCAACACGGAGAGCTTGCCTTGGTCATTTTGGGTGGGAACTATTTTCCAGTGCGTAAGAATACAGCCGTATCACGCAGCACGCTGCCAGGGGAATCCTGTTACGCACCGGGAAGGGAGTTCCCCTGTTGCACAACGTGGTGCGTGATACGGCTGTATTCTTCCGCACTGGAAAATAGTTCCCACCCAAAATGACCAAGGCAAGCTCTCCGTGTTGATTTGCACATTTATTTGCACTCGATATGAATGCGCACTACACACAAAGTAATTGGGAAACGCATCGAGCAAATTAATTCCTTTTGGCCGAAATCTTTCTCTGGCTACGTTAGACTCCAGTCTAAGGGGGAGGAGCACCAGATACCGCGGCGGTCAGTGGCGACAGACTCGGACAATGGCTGGGTGAGCAGGAAAACGCTTTCCACCACTTATTTTAGTCTCTGGACTGTGGGGAGATGCCCAAATTTGACCTGGGGGTGGCATATCCCTTTAACAAAGGTGGAACTAAACTGATTTGGTGGGTGAGCACCTAGCACATGGGGCTGTTCTCTGGTGTTATACACACTTGTTTAGGGACCACCAGCACCTCCCTCATGGTGCAGGGCTTTATTAGACCCTCTTCTTCAGGGCTTCATGATTTTATATGTCACTATGTGTGAGGGAAGAGGGAAAGAAGGGAGCCATTTGGGAAAGGCCCAGTGTTTCCCCTCTGTGTGTTCTTGTGTAACCCTCTCCTTCTCCGGCAGTACTCGGCATACATCATGGATGAGCGCTTTCCCTGCGTGCCCATGGTCAAGTGTGACCACATGATGGAGGCCCCGCCCATGTTCTGCCAGGTCCTGCCCAGCTCCGATGCCTCCTCTGGGGGAGTGGCTAAGATCCTGCTGGGCTCCCAGAGGTCCCAGGAGGTGACCCTGCTGCAGTACTCAGGTGGGTCCTGTGTGGTCACATCAGAAGCTCTAGAGCAGCTGTCCTGTGTCCTCTATGGGTTTGTTTAGCATGTCAGAGTAGAGGCACATTGGTCTCATACACACACACAACTGAAGAAGTGACTTGGATGAAGGGTGAAAATTTTAATAGACAGACCCTCCAGGAATTTGCGATGTTGCGATTTGCAACTTCAACGCAACTTCAGCCAATCCCTGTGAATTCAGGGCGGTGTTGCAATTTTGACCAATCACCGCAACTTTCCCTCAATTTTTACCAATTTTGACCAATCATCAGCGACGTATTGAACTCACGTCGACCAACTTCCATCTGCCTTACGTCCGTGACGAAACGAAACTGTGGCCGTGTCCCCACTTCGGAGCGTGGTTTGAAGGGGCTCAGACTGCAGTCAAGGCGGTGCACACTTGCTCAGCCCTGAGTGCACTCCGCGGACCGCATGGCCGTCTGCAAAATGCGACAGGTCTCCCAACTACGGGAAGCAGCCGCCGACTCAATTTTCTCTCGCAGAAGAAGTAGCGCGCGGTGCATGCTGGGATATATGAGTGTGTGAAGCGTGCTTTTTCACGCGCTTGGTCCACGCCCCGATTTCCATGGAAACGACTGCGGGCTGCGAACGCATGTTAACTGTGCATGGGACAAAAAAGAAATGACGCACATGCCCTTCAAACCACACTCCTAGGTTCTGTTTGAAGACTTATTTTGTTGTCATTTTGGTTTCATAAAACAGGTTAATTTAGACTCAGACAAACTTTGATTCACAAGGGAAATTATTTGGGTAATTTAGTCCCTGTGGAAAGTTAGACCAGGTTCTATATAAACATTGCACTTATCATTATTCAGTGAAAGTTATTAAATACATTTTAAACCTATAATGTAATATTGGTTACAAAATGTAGAGTTCTAAATGGACGGGCTGACTGCCTACTTACTAATTATTATCTCAAATGTGGCTTACTAGGAATATCCACATAGGCTGTATTATTTTCTAAGATATAAAGAGCCCACATGAGCAGCACATTTGTGAGCTGGTCTTGTCCATGTCATATAGTCTCTGTCCTCTTTAGTCTTACATTCACTCCAGCCTTGTGGGCTGTGATAGCCGGGCTTATCAAGTCTGACTCAGTTAAGAGAGAAGTTGGACTATAAGCCTGGTTTTGCTGAACAAGCTTTCTGAATCCCCCGGTAGTGATGGGCTTCTGTTTTCAGGAGGAGGGGCAGAGGCCTGTGTGAGCCATGGCCCTGTGCAAGCTCTGCTTAGGCCCAGAGACAGTGTGCAGCGCCTGCCCACCCAGCTCCCCCACCGGACCCAGGTGTCTCAGGACAGGCTGGCCCACTCTGCCACAGGTACTACTACAACAAGTACACATTCTACACACATGACACAGGAACTGCTAAACAACACACCAGAGAGGCCTGAAAGCCCTTATTTTTACATTTCAATGCATATCTACATAAACTTATGTCCTGAAAGTGATGCGAGAGTTCTTGTGCAGGGCTGGCTGCAGTCCACCTGAAGAGGAGTAAGCCTGCAGAGAGTTTCTGTGTGTTCCACCTCCTGCAGACGGGAGATGTTTTCTACCAAATCCTGGAGAGGGACAGGTCAGCTGACACCCGGGCTGATGTGAGGAATACCCGAGCAGAGGAGCCAGAGCAGAGAGGGCCTGCTGCAGAGCCACCACTCAGCTCACAGTCACTGTCCATCTGGAGACAGTGGCTGCAGAGATTAGCACGCAGTCATGAAGCTAACAAGAGCAAACCTACTCATGTGATGGTGAAAAGCTCATTAAGAATGCCCCAAAGCCAAACTGCAGACCAAGTCATTAAAAAGAGACAACAGGGTGTGAGGGGGTCCATGCCTGTGTACTCAGTCCCCACAGAGGACATGGTGCCACTGCCAGAGGAGGTGCAGACTGAGGAGTGGGGTGATGACCTGAGTGTGAGACTGACCACTGCCTGGGACAGCGAACAGGCCTGGCAGGCCTGGTGGAGCGAGCACCTGGTGATCAACAGAGCAGAGAAGACCCAGTATCTGAGGACGAAGCGCAGGAAGAAGAAGGACGCCAAAAGAGTCAGCGGCCTCACTCTGCTTGCCAGGTCCAGCAGTTTCACCTCCATCAGTTACCAATCAGATCTGAGCAATTGGGCATGGTCTGAAGGGGCGAACTCACAGTCTGAAGAGCCACCCACAGACACTCAGGAGAAACGGAAGCTGCCTTCACTTGTAGCGGTCCAAGCACACCCCCTGGTGGAGACTCCCCGCACTGAGAGAGGAGGGCAGCATCTTCAGTCCCAGGTAGGCTTCACTAACCTGTGCATCTGGACTCCAGCTCTAAGCACAGAGCTGCTGTTTTTAACTATCTTTTTGAGTTCACTAAACCCACATTTTCTAAAATGCTGATTGGAAAACATTTTGGTAACTAATGTTCAAGTTAGGGTTGTAGTCTATTAGGATGCCATCTGACCTAAACTGGCCTTCTATGGCTCCTACCCATCTACCTGGCCCCAGTCAGAAGGATAAAGCATTTAGTTTAAACTTGCAAGTGTCGTATTTTCCCTTCTTCTCCTCCACTCCTAATCTTCTGTTTTGCCTTGTGTGTCATTCATAAGAGGCTTACACAGTTCTAATGAAAAGTCCATTTTACCGTTCAAGGAGAAGTAACGTTATTTACAATCTGAGCCTTATTTCGGTAATAAAACAAGTTGTTTTACTCACCCATAGCACTTTGGTGTCATTTGGAGCACTTCTGGAGATGTTTTAGATTTGCTTTAGCCTAGCGCGACTTCTAGCCGTAGCTCGGGGCATATAATATATCCCTCGAGCATGTAATATATGCCCTGTGCGGTCTCCAAATAACACAAACTTTAGCACTTTTCAAATCATAGAAGCTTGATGTCTTAGTCTACGATTTCGTTTGGTCAAAAGTGGCCTGTAATCCGATTTAGCCATAGTTTCGAGTAGATGAGGAGGCCAGTGCGCATGTGCGGAGTCAGTTTATTTTGCTCTCAGCTCCCGGGACCAAAACATCAGAATCAGAATCAGAATCAGAATCATTTATTAATGGCCACACAACAAGTTGGTGGAATTTGTTTCCGGTACAGCAAGAATGCTCACATCTCTTCTGTGTCTATTACAGGACAAAACAAATATACAACACACTTACACAATACGACATACAACAACAGATAAATGACCAGTTATAAGCGGGATTGATTTAGAGTCCGGATGGCAGTGGGAAAAAAACTGTTGGTGAATCTGACAGTTTTGGAAGTGATGGATCTGTAGCGCCTCCCAGAGGGCATGAGTCTGAACAGATTATTGGCAGGGTGTGTGGGGTCTGAGGTGATTCTATTGGCTCTTTGTGTGATGCGTCTGTGATACAGTGTGTCTATGGAGGGGAGAGTGTGACCAGTGATTTTAGTTGATTTATTTATAATGCGTTGAAGTTTGTGTTGTGAATGTGAATCCAAATTACCGAACCAGACTATTATTGACATGAAACATGAAACGCAAAGCTGTAAACTGGATAAATCTCTGATTACAGGCCACTTTTGACCAAATGAAATCGTAGACTAAGACATCGAGCTTCTATGATTTGAAAAGTGCTAAAGTTTGTGTTATTTGGAGACCGCACGGGGCATATTACATGCTCGGGGAATATATTATATGCCCCAAGCTATGGCTAGAAGTCGCGCTAGGCTAACACAAATCTAAAACATCTCTGGAAGTGCTCCATATGACACCAAAGTGCTATGGGTGAGTAAAACAACTTGTTTTATTACCGAAATAAGGCTCAGATTGTAAAAGCGTTACTTGTCCTTTAATATGAATCCAAAGTTCTTTTTGTGTGATGCAGTGTGTTGTGTTCCAGAGCCCACAGCCCTCCACCTCTGGGTTACACAGACCCACGCAATCCAGCAGAGAATCCTCCAGCAAAGATCCCTTCAGCTGGTCCCACACCCCTACACACACCTCCTCCCAGTCTTCACTCTTCTCACAGCCCAAAAAGAAGTCTCGTATGGGATTTTAAGGTGGAGTAATCTGACAATTTCACAGTTGTACAGGTGGTGGTCATCTGAACAATGTCCTCCAGAAACACTGAGTCTAAAAGTACTGTCTGACAGTGCCCTGACAGGAGGCAGCCCAAACATCTGGAGTTTTTCATTTTCTACTCTGGACTACTGCTGCATTCTTTATGTGGCAATTTGAAATGAATGTCTATTTTTATATATCTATATATGCAGCATTCTTGAGAGTTTGAGTATGTCTTTCTGACTAGAACTTTTATTTATGACGTTACGATTGATCTTGAAGACTAATTTCTGAAACCTGTTTTCAACATGGGAGTTCCATCACGTGTTTTGATAAGACAATTTTATTCTTTCTCAACACAGAATAAATAACAATATTTTTTACATCATTTACAGTTTTACACTTTTTTACAGTTTTATATACATTATTTAGTCATTGCATAAGAGCCATTAAACATTAATTTTGCTACATTGTAAAGTGAATTCTTCCAGTTCTGCAATGAGCCCGTGAATACATCAGAAGAGCGACACTTGATCTTTACCACTGCACATTTCAGGCACTAAAACTATTCTATTGTTTACTATCAAAGGTGAGGAGTAACATCGAGTGTGTATTTCACAGTTTGTTTTTTTCCTGTTTTGCATTTCAGAATAGTTGACACATTTTACTTGTACGTTTTTTTTTTTAAGTAACAGTACTTTTATAGTACAATATGACTACACATGCCACTAAGATTTTTTTTACTTGAAATAAACTCCTCTCCCCACCTTTGTTTATAACAATGCACAGTCCTCACTTCTGTGACAGTCACAGACAAACATTAAAATGCCCTGCTGTGGTTTTCTGAAAATTTGAGTTTGTTGCAGGTAAAAAAGTTTGTGAGCGTAGAAATGCTGCATCACAGGCCTCTCCCCTCAGCTCAGACACTCCTCCCCAGAGCTGAGCGTGTCTGAATCCTCACTGTTGAACACACACACATTTGTTAGAGCAGAAACAGTAACAACATAATATATATATACATTATAAACTGATCATCACACAAGCGACAAGATTCATTCTCCAACACAATCCCCATAGACCAACTATAAGATGTAATATCATAAGCTACTTGACAATAAGGACTGAGGCAGAGGGCCCACCTGCTTTGGTCCCAGGCGCTCTCGGGGATGGTGGGCAGTTCTGGGACAGTGCGGGAGGAGTGTAGGGTGTGTGCGGTCCGCCGGGAGATGACCCACTGCAGCCTCCTGTGGTCTGGTTTGGTGCACTGAGCAGAGGCATACACAGACAGGCACCGGGCCACCCGCTCACCCCAGCAGCCCAGCTCAGACTCACGGATCTGAAACACAGTCAAGCATGAGCATAGACGCCAGGAGGAGGAGGAGAGCTACTTTCATTGACACTTAAACTGTGAAAAACACTAAAGAGCAGTGGCCCAAAGTTATTCCTCACATTCCTTATGCATTCTGAGGGCCTGTTTACACGAGAACGCTTACGGGTAAAAACGACAAAAGATTTTATCGGAAGTGCCTTTCGTTTACACGGTGACGGCGTTTTTGGGGCCTAAAAACGCAAAAATCTGAAACCACCCTCCAGAGTGGAAAAGTTAAATACGCTCCGCTGTAGCGTTTCCGTGTAAACTGCCCAAGACGCAAAACTGGTCAGATCTGCTCACATCGTGTACGTGTTTACGTCACATAGATGCGGCAATACAGGGAAACAAACATCGCACCCACACTCGTCTACGGTCTTTTCTCTTCTTCCCGTACAAGTCTTTCTCACACTCTCACAGCCACACAGACGCCAAGACAAGCCACTTCCGCATGAGGCACTTCAAATGTAAAAAAATTATATTTTCTAATCCTCCTCTAATGTCACTATTTTCAGTAGAATATTCAAAAACATGATAAATGGAGAAATTCAGTTTGTCAACTGGACACAGTTTGTTTGGTCGAAAAAGTTTTGCCGCTCATCCGAGAGGCTTCAGTTCTGGTTCTAGTGCTGGTTAGACCCCGTTTATATCTCGCTGCAGGGAGGAGCTCACTACACTGAAATAGCTCCGACACTATCTCAACTAATCTGTCTCTTTTGTTTTTCGAATTTTTCTGGCGTCTAGTATTAACATATCTATTCAGCCCTAGGAGGAGCTCACTACAAGGGCTGAATAGATATGCTAATACTAGACGCCAGGAAAAATTCGAAAAACAAAGACAGATTAGTTGAGATAGTTTCAGAGCTATTTCAGTGTAGTGAGCTCCTCCCTGCAGCGAGATATAAACAGGGTCTAACCAGCACTAGAACCAGAACTGACGAAGCCTCTCGGATGAGCGCCGAAACGTTTTCGACCAAACAAATTTTGTCCAGTTGACAAATTGAATTTCTCCTTGTATCATGGATTCTACCTGGACGACTGAGGGACTCTTCACGCATTCAAAAACATGTAAACAAAAATACAAGTCACTGAAATGTTTGGAGCAGAACTTAACAACTCATTCAAAACGCAACTAGAACATTTTATCTTGAAGTTTTACCTTTCTCTTTTCCGGTACAGTCGTGGAAAAAAGAAATGTAACTTGATGCTGTTCCCTTCGCTGGCTTTTGCGTCTTCGTATAAACAAACATTTCCTGTTGAGAACGCTCGTTTGAAGACGAGACGCCACTTTTGCGTCTTCTGTTTTGATCGTCGCCGTATAAACATAGCCTGAGTTCAGTTTATAAGCACTTTTCACAATTCTCAGAGATAAGAGTGGAGTTTTGCCACAAATGTAACTCTAGCAATTTGCATGCTAACATGCACTTTCTGATTATGGGACAATAAAAAGTTTTATAATTCGATGCAGACAGCATGCACCAGTGATGCTGTATAAGCAGCTTATGAGGTCATGTATGTAATAAATGTTCTAACTCAGTTTCACAGAGAATGCTCCTGTTCCCAGTGCATGGTGGACTCCATGGTGGTCTTTGTCACTGGTTCTGTTCATTATATAGAGCTAAGAAGAATAAGAGCTCTATAGCAGGCATTCTCAATTGCTGTGGTACCCTTTAAACTAAAAGATCCTCCAATAATTATTTGCACTCAAACATGAAGTCAAGAATCAAAGTGTTTTTTTGGTTTACAACACTGGAACTGGAACTGTCCTGTAATCTGTGTGTTTGTATTCAGGCTAGAGACATCTTTAAACAAAACACATCCTCTTAAAGCGGTTACCTTGAGGTGTCTCTGGATTTGGGTGGCCACCTCCAGCATGTCGTCTGATTTAATGGTTTGGACCTCGTGGATGAGCAGGGACAGAGCGAGGACAGAGGGCTGGGCAGAGGAGGCAGGGTCAGACATGTACTTGTGTCCGCATACATACACGCATGCTCGGGAGCTTACCTTGGCTTTGGAGAAGGACAGCCGACACAGGCAGGCTTTGAGCTGTGCCTCCAGCTTTTCCAGGCTCAAAATGTCACTCCTGAAAAACAAAATTTTATTAGTCTCATGTATCATTTCAATGAATTGATGAGGGAATATGGACTATAGCAAAAAGATAGGAACCACGGGTATGGACACTACTAAACCTAACCTTACTCTGGTCTAGTGCATTCTGAGCCTGACCTGTGAGTACAGTGTGCTAGGGTGTGATCCTGACCTGTGAGTACAATGTGCTAGGGTGTGATCCTGACCTGTGAGTACAGTGTGCTAGGGTGTGATCCTGACCTGTGAGTACAGTGTGCTAGGGTGTGATCCTGACCTGTGAGTACAGTGTGCTAGGGTGTGATCCTGACCTGTGAGTACAGTGTGCTAGGGTGTGATCCTGACCTGTGTGTACAGTGTGCTAGGGTGTGATCCTGACCTGTGAGTACAGTGTGCTAGGGTGTGATCCTGACCTGTGAGTACAGTGTGCCAGGGTGATTTGGTGGTATAGTTGGAGGAAGGTGGCAGCGGTCACGGCAGGGCACTGAAGTTGTAGTTTGCCCATGATGATGGCCTCCATGCGGCTGAGGTCGGATGAGGTGAAGCCTGATTGGCTGATGCGGATAAGCTCCTCCCCCGGGGTCACGTCACACTGCTGCTCGCACGCTTTGGCTGCCAGGTGCAGGCAGCCAAGGCTCACGCATGACAAGTGCTTGGGTTGGACCTGCCTCGACAACAGAAAACATGGCTCCATCAATTAATGTGATCAGTTACTTTATATGTTTGTGCCCCAAAATAAATGGGCATCATCACTATTGAGAGTAGTTATTTGGATATGCTATGATTCACATGTACTGAGGACTTCACTAAGAATAACTGTACCTACACATCATTTACAAATGAATATCAGTGTTGGATATTTTTCAAAACAGTTCCACCCTTGTATCTGACATCTCTGATTGGCTGTTTACTAGTCTCACGGGAATGTGCAAAGGAGCTGCAAACATAATAAACCACAGGGTTCTAATCCCACATTTACATGGAACGTTTTCATTAAATCTAGAATTCAATAACATGAATTTAAACCATGATCTGATCTTGCTGGGATTAAGTCTGATTGCACAGGCATTAATGTGAGTAGCCCACTCCCCCCTTAGCCACATGTAGAACTGAAGCCTACCCGGATCATGGCCAGGAATCTGTCCAGCAGGTTCACGGCCAGGACGAATGTCTGTGTGCTGTAACCAAAGAAGCGGGTCAGACTCAGCAGGTCCTCCACTCTGCTGTCCCTGCTTTTGGCTGAGACCCCCATGCTGTCCTGGAGGAGGAGCATTACATAAGGAGTCAGGAATATAATGGCAAAACAGATAGAACATTTAATGATCTGACATTTTATCAGTGGTGGAAACTAAACAATCTGTTATGTCTGTACTGTGTGTGTGTGTTTGTTTTTGTCTATCAGCAGTAAAAATTTGAACCTGACTTAAGGAGATTTCAGAATGCTCGGTTCTATATAATTGCCCAGTACAAAAACATGGAGTTCCTGTAAGTTTGTCTCTATTCTGTAAGCTATCTTAAAGACCATGTACTGAATGGGGCAGTGCATTTTGTAACTAATTAGGCAATTTAGTAAAAGCAACAGTAGTTAGCAAACAGTAGTAACAGTAGCAGCAGCAGTAATGGCAGTGGTACAAGTTGGTAACAGTAGATTGTAATTGTGGCAGCAACAGTGACAACAGTGACAGTAGTGAGTAGTAGTAGTGGTCAAAGTAAATGGTGGCTGGAGTATCAGCAGCAGTAGTAGCAATAGCAGTAGTCATCACATTACAGTTGTGTGCCCTCACTTGAGTGGCCTCGATGAAGTTAAGCCCCGCCTCTTTGGGCAGGTAGAGCTCTTCCTGCTCATAGGTGGCCTTAAGCTCCTTCAGCAGTCTGACCGGGTCCATGTCTGCAGGGAAGGGCACAGGGTCAGTGTGCTAGTGGACCTGTATGCAGAGAAACACACAGGAGGCGTCTGACCCTGTGTGTGCAGTGACCTGGAGTATGAGCCTGACCTGCGTGTGCAGTGCGCCCACTGGCGGACTGGGACCTGGACTTTTCCCTTGGAAATAGACCCTGGCCTTTTCCAGAACGTACAGATTGCCAGTCCTCCCCACCAGGCCTGGACTGGTAATTGGGCATACCGGGCATTTTCCCGGTGGGCCGACAGTCCTGCCCTTCTTTTTTTTTTTTTTTTTTTTTACACTTATAGAGACCAGCCCACAATTTAGGACTGAACCAGGACTAAACCAGGACTACATCAGGTCTGAACCAGGACTACATCAGGTCTGAACCAGGACTAAACCAGGACTAATCAGGTCTAAATCAGGTCTAAACCAGGACTAAATCAGGACTGAACGAGAACTAAACCAGGACTAATCAGATCTAAATCAGGTCTGAACCAGGACTAAATCAGGATCGAATCAGGACTAAACCAGGACTAATTACATCTATATCAGGACTAAATCAGGTCTGAACCAGGACTAAACCAGGACTAATTATGAGGGGCCGGTCTAAGCCAATAAATGCCAGGGCCATTTTTTTGTCCCAGTCCAGACCTGCTCCCCACCCATTAGTGAGCAAATTATTTGCAGCTAAAACTTATCCTCAACTGGTCTGATCTGACAAAAATGTCCATCACAATAACAAACCATCAATTTGCATGCGAACAATAAAAAAACAAAACAAAAAAACAGGACATAATCCTGAGTGGGCGGGTCTACAGCGGAGGCCCGAGGAGGCATCAGAAATGGGGCAGCCACTTCTGCTCCTCCGCTCGGGTCTGTGGATCAGCTGGCTTCGGTGTCAGCTTTCCCTGCTCCTACACCAGTACAGCAGCACTGCTCTGCTCGCAAATTTGGTTTAGTATCATGCACTAGATCGTTACACAAGCGGTAACATCTATACCCCCGCGTATGTGCACTTTCAGCCGCGCTGGGGCAGTTTCTGCTGCGGTTTAAATCCTCTGCTCCTCTGCCCCTGTGGGGGAGGGGCACTACCAAGTAAACAATCATATAAACGGTGTTGGATAAATCACCAACGGTCAAAACATCACTGGAAACACAATCGATGTTTGTGTAATTATCAGCACGTCCATCTGGATGTTTTAATGCGTTTTCACGTTTCGTTTGAATTCTATTGTAAATGTTACGGACAAAACAACCAACAAATGTGTACATTTATCTATAACATTTGGATTTGCACATTCTCTGAATGGAATTTTAATATTCAAGGGGGAAAAAAATCAAAACAATAAAAAGAAAACTGGATAACTGCAATGTTGATTTTTAGAAATCTTTTACAAAACGCTGTCATTTCCAGAATACTTAAAGTTGAGGCTAAAACCATACAGATGCATTAAGTTAAATAATCAAAAACGAAACAATATATGACCAAGCAGAACTCGGTGGATAAGGAACTATTAATAACAACAATGCAACCAATGCAACCAGCTTTGCGTTTTACGTTCCCGTTACCCGATCTAAGAGACTGACATATCTGATCAAAATAAATGGACAGGTACATGTTTTAGTGTAAATGTAAAGCTCAAGAGAAGCTCAGAACGCGACTTACCGTGTTTGTTGCGGGTTAAATGCGGGTTAAATGCACTTAACTGTCGCCTCCTTCAGCTGTTTCTTTTCCCTTTTGTTGACATCACGCTCCTCACGTACACGCAGCACGTACGAGGAAAACAGCCAATCAGAGAGCAAGAATCTAAGCTGGACCCGCCCCTTCCACCGTCGCAGAAAAACAAAGATGGGCACACATTTCAGGTTTAAGAGTGACTACCAATTCAATTATCAGGTAATACGACGTACTAAAGATGTAAATAGCATGTGGTTATGGCTACGCGGCGTCACAGTCTCATAAAGCCCGAACAGAAGGTTAAAATAGGTGTGCCTCGAGAGGGCTGTCCCGGTGACAGGAGTCAGCCAATCAGGAGTGAGGGATTCTGGTTCTTCAAATAGTCCGCCCAAAATGAGAGCTTCTGATTGGTTTATGGCTATAAGCCTAATTTAGACAGGAAAACACAGACAGAAACAAGTTCTAGAGATCAAAACTTACATGTGTAAACCGGGTCAGGGCCACTCCAAAGTAAACAGTAAAATGCACAGCAAAATACAAACAGGGCTAACCAGAAGTGAGTAAAACTTCAAAAGTGTACTCAAGTAAGAGCACCGTTACTTCAAAGTAATCACAAGTAAAACACAAAGTGGTTCTCCAAAAAATTACTTAAAGTGAAAAAAAGTATTTGGGGAAAGAGATCATTGTAAGATTAACAAGACTTAACATCTGATTTATATTTCATAGTTCATATAATTTGAAGGAAAAAAGCAATAATCATAAATAATAATGTTGAAGTTGCCAAATGTAAAAGTAAATGTAGTAAATGTTAAGAGTACTACCCACCTTTATGGCTAACTGGAGTTTACAGGAGCTCTGATGATATCCTATGATATCATTGGTCTGCTTCTAACCTGGGAAATACCAGGCTGCTTTCGTTTGTTCCGAGCTGAAAGACGTATATCACTTGTGATATGGTCTGGTGTAAACCAGGAAAGTCCGCTTCCACAGATCACATCACATCTATATGACATTAGTATCCATGTAATAGTGTCTCAATGTCCAGTGCAAGTTTCACCTGAATCTGAAGATGACGTATGACCTGTGATGTGTTGGCTCATCATTTCCTTACTCACATTGTATTTTTGAGTGATTCAAGTGTGTTTGAGTAATCCTGTATTGTCCTGCATTCAAGGGTAAGAGCTCAGAAAATGTTTTCAGCTACCCCATCTCCACAGCTTTATACTCAGGTGTATCAATCAAATCAGACACCTACTCTTAGACACAAGTTAGGTTAAAGGACAAGTCACTTTTTTACAATCTGGACCTTATTTCGGTGATAAAACAACGTCATTTACTCACCCATTGTACTTTGGTGTCATTTGGAGTATTTCCGGAGATTTCGGAGTTTGGCGATATCTGTTTAATGTGAGTGGTCGGGGCATGCTACGCATCTCGATACAGTGAGCTTTCAATTCGATACAATATATTGCAAACCAATTCGATACTTTTCAATAAAAAATAATGGCTAAATGATGGCTGTAGGGATGGACGGATCGATACCAAAGTATCGATATTTCGATCCTGATGGGGTATTGAATATGGATCGATCCTGGTATTAAAATATCGATACCAAGTCATGTTTTCTTACTAACTTAACTTTCAGTTTATTCAGTTCAAATTCATATGTGTTTTGTTCATTATTCAACCATTGCCAGTTGTCAGGCACTACTTTTCCTTCCGCGTTCTCACCAAACGTGGGGTAGTACGTCATCCTGCCATAGACTCACTGCTGTGAGATTTCAGTCAAAGCGGCGCGGGAGCCATGGGAGACCGCAAGCGTTATTACGTTCTGCACATTCATAATTATTTTGTCTGTGTAAAAGAGTAAAAGGCACTTTTTTTGTAATTGTGTCGTCTGTGGATCCGTACACCTTAAGTTGCCATTAGTATATGTTTAAAAATAGGAGAGCTCATCAGCCAACTCAGAAATATTAAAGGGATATGCCACCCCCAGGTCAAACTTGGGCATCTCCCCACAGTCCAGAGACTAAAATAAGTGGTGGAAAGCGTTTTTCTGGTGACCCAGCCATTGTCCGAGTCTGTCGCCACTGACCGCCGCGGTATCTGCAGCTCCTCCGCGTTAGACTGGAGTCTAACGGCGCCAGAGAAAGATTTCGGCCAAAAGGAATTAATTTGCTCGATGCGTTTCCCAATTACTTTCTGTGTAGTGCGCATTCATATCGAGTGCAAATAAATGTGCAAATCAACACGGAGAGCTTGACTTGGTCATTTTGGGTGGGAACTATTTTTCAGTGCGGAAAAAGAAAGCCGAAGCACAGAGCACGCTGTGCAACAGGGGAACTCCCTTCCTGGTGCGTAACTGGGATTCCCCTGGCTCTGTGCTTCGGCTTTATTGTTCCGCACTGAAAAATAGTTCCCACCCAAAATGACCTGTCTCTGGACTGTGGGGAGATGCCCAAGTTTGACCTGGGGGTGGCATATCCCTTTAAGTCATGTTTGTGAGTGCCATTGTTATGTGAAAGTAAACATTCTGATATTTCATTTGTTGTCTTTTTTCATAGGCTGCAAGTGCCCAACTTACAATAGTTTTGATGTCTGCGTTGCCATTTTCATCAAAGAATGTTTTTCAGATATCTGGTGTTAGAATGTGTGGAGCTTTGTGAAGCCAAGGTATCTAGTTAGAGCCAGGTTAGTGTTTTTCTGCAGTATTAAAAAAATGTATGAAAGTATCGATATCAGGATTCTAACCCTGGTATTACTTGGTATCGTATCGAAACAAAAATAACTGGTATCACCCATCCCTAGATGGCTGTGATACTAAAAGTCTTTGTTAAACCACTTCTTGTGCAAAGTTAATGTTAAACAATTCAATTTTAATCATCAAAACAGTGAATATGTCAAATGTGTTGCACAAACTAGTTTCCTTCCACTAAAAAAAGCAACAAAACTGTAGCACTGTAACAAAACAATTTAGTAAAATGTAGTAGTTTTTAGTAAAAAAAAAAAAAATCAATACAGATATCAATAGAGCAGCCCCCAAACTCGATACTGTATCATCACATTACACAATACGATAATCAATATTTCAATATTTTTCCACACCCCTATAGACTACACCACATTCCAAATTATTATGGAAATTGTGTTTAAGTGTCATAAATGTTTAGTTTTCCAGTGTCTTGTCTCTTGTTCAGGTCTTGTGTCTCAGTAAAATCATCTCACACACCTGAGACATGAGTTTGCCTGGTGCGTCCAATTAAAGGAAAAACGAATATGGAAAAAAGAAAGACGTTTCACATTATTAAGCAGAGCACCATTTTCAAGCAATATAGGAAAGAATAAGGATCTCTCTCGTGCTGAAACGCGTGAAATAGTTGAACCTTGGACAAGGTATGAAAACTTTAGATATTTCACGAAAACTTAAGTGGGATCATCGTAATATTAAGAGATCTGTAGCTGATTCAGAGCATACACAGATTCGTGCAGATAAAGGCACAATGAGGAAGGTTTCTGCCAGACAAATACATTGGATTAAGAGAGCAGCTGCTAAAATGCCATTACAAAGCATCAAACAGGTATGTGAAGCTGCTGGTGCCTCTGGAGTCCCGCGAACATCAAAGTGTAGGATCCTCCAGAGGCTTGCAGTTATGTATAAACCTTCTATTCGGCCACCTTTAAACAAAGCTCACAAGCAGAAACAGCGCCAGTGGGCCCAGAAATACATGAAGATTCATTTTTCAAACAGTCCTGTTCACTGATGAGTGCCGTGCAACCCTGGATGGTCCAGATGGATGGAGTGGTGGATGGTTGGTGGACGGCCACTATGTCCCAAAGAGATTGCGACGTCAGCAAGGAGGTGGCGGAGTCATGTTTTGGGTCGGACTCATGGGGAGAGAGCTGGTCGGCCCCTTTAGGGTCCCTGAAAGTGTGAAAATGACCTCTGTAAAATATGTGGAGTTTCTGACTCACCACTTTCTTCCATGGTACAAAAAGAAGAACCGTGCTTTCCATAGCAAAATCATCATCTTCATGCATGACAATGCACCATCTCATACTGCAAGGAAGACCTCTGCATCATTGGCTGCTATGGGCATAAAAGAAGAGAAACTCATGGTGTGGCTCCCATCCTCCCCTGACTTCAACCCTATTGAGAACCTTTGGAGCTCCTCAAGTGAAAGATCTATGAGGACGGGAGGCAGTTCACATCCAAACAGCAGCTCTGGGAGACAATTCTGACATCCTGCAAAGAAATTCAAGCAGAAACTCTCCACAAACTCACAAGTTCAATGGATGCAAGAATTGTAAACATCCACTTACAAGTGAACAGGCTAATAATAATAATAATAGGACTAATAATAATAATATAGTAATACGACTCGAGAGAAAATAGCACCAAGCGATTCCGACTACTGAATTTTTCGTGGACAACTGTTTTGTGACGCAAATATGTCACTTTTTGGAAAAATATTGTTTTGAGAAGAAAAACAAGCTTTATTAACTGTCCCCGGACCTATTTTCGTGAGCTCCAGAACCGGGGCAGAACTCGGCTCAGAGGACTTTAAACGTAATAAAATTTGAACTATATGTCCTTTGCACTGAATGACATTTTTAAGACATCCCTGGCTTTAAATGTAGAAAAATGTTTTTAATCTAAGTTTTTTTCTAGGGGCATATATGAAATGATAAAATATACCACAAAACCTACACATTTTGTATGCCATTACGTTTTCATTTTTTGAGCATATGAAAACTGCAAAATGTCACTGACCAATACTTTTGTATTTTATTATACTTTTGCATTAGAGTTAATTGTGCTGCATGCTTAAATGCATTAAACACAACTAGAATACACTAGATCACTGAATTTCAACCTTTTTTCTTCAACAACAACTGATCACCATAGAGTGCTAAAAACCTCTGTCCTGACTTTGGACAGTTTGACCACAGCCGTTAATTTGTATCACAGGTCTCTAAAATGAATATGACATCTCCTCTGGAAATTCTTCTATCATTCAGAACAAAATATATAACTTCTAAAGGTTTATGGACTAAGTATGCACCTCTGATTAACCCACTCGTCTGTAAAGTTTTGTCAAAGCATGTGTGGACAGGTCAGCCTGTCGCATGTCTAATTCCTCAACAGTATTACACTGATACTTCATTCTTTAAACAGGCCATTTATAACTGGGCCATTTTAAGGCAGCATTATATGACTAAATGATTTAAATTTATCTTGGCTTACTGAAAACAACTATGGGAACTTTTAATAATTGCCATTTAACATTAATTAACACATCAACTGTATTTTTTTTACTGACAGAGGACTGGCTGTATGGACCTCTTGTCCTCTCAATTAAAAAGATTCAAGTTGATTGAGAATTATTTAGAGCTGACTCAATCTCAATGTGTGAAAACATTTTTGTCTATAGACCAGTTTCAAAGCTACGCCATCACTGAATGCGCGCGCAGTGCTGACTCAAAACTGCCATAAAACCCCCAGCGAAGATATAGAAGAGAAGAACTCGACGTGAAATAAAGAGAAACAGATGGAATAAATGATAGTTCATATCATTCAACTGACACACACACATGTGAACACCTGCTGCTTGTTTAGGGTAATTTGCCCAGGTGTTCACTGGTGTTTAATCATGCTGATTAACTAGCAAGCACAGGACACCGCAAAGCTCACAGACATATTAACCGGGTAACCTCTACGACAGACACATGTAAACGAACACGAATAACTTTGTTAAAATGCATGATAAGTTTTCGCATGACCATCATAAATGGCATTTGACATGACTGAGATCACATCTGTGACTCGTGAATTAAGTCGTAGTATGTTACTTACCCCGCAACGCAAGTGCAGTCGGCGGTCAGAACGTAGTTCTCGCGCTTGTTGATGATAGCCCAAGCATTGTACATGGTCGTCTTGTGGCCTTGTCTTTGACTGGGGAGAACATCAGATGCCAACACACAAAACTCCCCATCGATATCGTGGTATTTTACCTCCTGTACATGGCCACACATGGCAAACTGGTAGGCATCCATGGATTTGGTATGCGCGCACTTTCTCTCTTGTATACACGCTGGGCTTCTCCACTAAATAACAGTGGATATCTGACCACTGTAAATCTGGACACTTTCTGCGGTCGTACTGCCACTCCGTGATCGCATAAGGATCTGGTAGTCGAACCCCATTGCCCAACGTGAGCTTTTGAATGTAGCTCTCCCTGTCGTTCAGATACTCCGCTATGGTCCGCCATGGTTGATTCTGGGTCAACAGTGCGCGCACATGCCGCTGACGTCACGTCTGTTTACTAACTGTAAAGGGGTCTTGGATATTTGTCTTTTATGTAGAGCATTATGTCTTTACCGTTTCTGGCCGTCAGGGCATCTGATTTCTTCCTGTCCAAATCTCCCCTGTGCTGTGGTGAAGATTGATGCACATCAGGACTAGAAGCCGCAGATGTCCATGTCTAGGTCCACAGCACATGTCCACAGTGTCATGAGGTCCTCTCCTGCTGTAGCTTCCACAGTCTCCTTTTCCTCTTAATGACACTGATTCCGCTCTCAGATGGTCACTTTTTTCGCACACAGCTGCATGTTACCTTTCTTTGAGCAGAGCAGACAGCAGAAGTCTTTTCCTGTCCCACCTGAGGCTGCCATCACACGTGCCATGTGCAGTCCTGTCCATACGGTCCTGTTCCTGCCTATCCATGCGCACTCTCTTCTTCATTTACGCCTTCAAAAAAAAAAGTCTGTTCCCGGGGTTTCCGCACATGCTGCCTTAATTCGGCTGGAAGCCGCAGATTTCAGACTTTAGCCCAGTACGCACACAGCGGCTCAGGCACGTTCTCCCGTCCGCCATCTTGGGTCTGTTGTTTTGGGAAGTGACGTCACGCCGAGCCTGCACACCGGATGTGAGTGATCAGCTGACCGCTGTCCTCTTCCGGTCTGCTCTGGAGGACCAGGACCTCATCATCAGAACCCCTGGGCCCCGACAGAACACCGGTTCCGTGAGGACGGGTTTGTCTCTGAGCGCGCGCTCTAAAACTATGTCCCATTAAAGCTGTGTTCACGGTAAGAATGTGTCATCTACTTTATCTGCTGTGTCCTGGAGCTGCGAGGCTGATGCGTCATAATTCATTCTGTTTGTGCGTCTGCTGTCGGGCCGTTCGCTCTTTATGTGTGTCTGTCCTTTTTACACTCTATAAACGTGTGTGTGTATATGTATGTATGTATGTATATATATATATATCTTACACTAAACAGTTCTGTGAGATGCTGTCTGTAGTTCTCGTTTAATCCCAGGCCATGTCGTGTCTCCAGCTCTCGTCTTATTGGAGATGTCGGGGAACAACCTTGTGCTTCCCATCGTGCTGTGGGGGCGCACGGCGCCTACACACTGCATCAGCAGCCTGCTGGTGCTGGACGACTGCAGCGCGGTCATCACGGGCTGCCACGATGGACAGATCTGCCTGTGGGACATGACCCCCGAGCTGCAGGTGCAGTCCCTGTGTCCTTTGGGTATCACAGATGTCTGGCTTCTGTGTGTGGAAATGTTCCATGATGAAAGAGCACAGACTTTGATAGTGTCCCTGCTTCTCTCTGCAGATGTGTCCCAGAGCCATGCTGTTTGGACACACTTCGTCCATCACATGTTTGGCCAAAGCCAGCACCTGTGCGGACAAGCAGTACATCGTGAGCGCCTCAGAGAACGGGTCAGTGTACACTTGTGTGACAGGGTCATTATCACCAAATAAAGGTTGAAGTACTATTTACAAATGTTATTGATGATGTTGACTGTTTTTTCTGTTGTGCAGAGAGATGTGTCTATGGGACGTAAATGACGGCAGGTGCATCGAGTTCACCAAACTGGCCTGTGCCCACACCGACATCCAGGTAACACATGTATCATTAAACTAAATAACATCAACTGACAGGATTAAACATAGTGATAGTGATTTTTCCGGCCTCATCGTCTCAAGTTGTACACCCTCTTGTCCCAGTTTTACCAGTTTACCATTGGGACACAGAAGGAGGGCCGGCTGCTGTGTAATGGGCACTACCCAGAGATCCTGGTGCTAGACGCCACCAGCCTGGAGGTGCTCTACTCCCTGGTGTCCAAAATCTCCCCCGACTGGATCAGCGCCATGAGCATCATCCGCTCTCACCGTACACAGGGTGAGATGTCCAATGAGACCTAAGAATATGCTGTATTACAAAAGAAATGTGCTTTTTAACAATATTAATTTTAGCTGCCCCTATCTGTATGGAATATTATGGGTCGACAGAATGTTGTGATGTCATCTGAAACCCACCAATAGGAAATAATAGATTTACTGTTTCTGAAAGAAATCCACAAATCCTGTACCTTATAATCTTTTCAGAGCTAGAGCTTTATTAATAGAATTACTTTCTGAAGCTATTCTGAAAATATAGTTTCACTTTTGTTCCTTTGTGCTGACAGAGAAGATGTTGTTGGTTTCAGTCTTTGTTTCATGTGGATAGGCCCAGTAGATACAGAGATATGTGTTCTGGTGATATCCCACTGCTGTACTCCTCAGAGGACACTGTGGTGGCTGTGTCGGTGACAGGGATCCTGAAGGTGTGGATCATCACAGCAGAGGTCAGCAGGATGCAGGTAAATGTCTGTCGTGTCGTTTAAACCAACTGTCACTGGTTGTTATATTAGGGTTCGATTGCTGGGTAATAAAGTTTCACACTACTGATGTCTGTCAGTTCTCCTGGGGGTGCACAAACATGAGAGAATGGTCAAGAAAAATATAAAATTCAAAGTCAGCTTTATTGTCAAAAACCATATGTACAGGTTGCACACACAGGATTTGAAATTGCAGCGCCCCCTAGACCCACAGTGAACATAAAACATGTGATAAACAAGACAATAAACACCAGGACTAAAACATCACATATACCTGTAGCAAAAGTACAGTAAACTTGTATATAATACAAATGGGTAAAACACACAATGTGGAGCATAATAAAGCTCAAATGGTGTCATTTAAGCAGCAGTGTGATTGGGGGAGGGAGGGCAGGGAGAGAGTTCAGCATCCTGACAGCTTGGTGGATGAAGCTGTCTTTCAGTCTGCTGGTCTTGGCCCTGAGGCTCCTCAGTCTCCATCCTGATGGCAGCAGACTGAAGAGGCAGTTGGATGGGTGGGGCTTTGCAGAGGGCTTTGCAGGTGAGGCGGGGGCAGTAGATGTCCTGCACAAAGTGCATTTAAATAAGTAAATAATAATAGTGTTCATGGTCATGTTTAGGTGTTTGATTTTCAACAGTGTATGAACAGGTGTCTAATGCTCACCTATTGTACTTCCAATTCAGATTATTTATCATCAGATTGTGTCAAAAGCTTAAATTAAAGTCTAACTTGAGAGGTGCAGGCAGAGCTGTGCTTAACCCTCAAACAACATGAAGGGTATCTGCTGCTAAAAAGATACAATCACAGATTGGCAAAAGGAGAAATTATTAGTCAACTGGATAAATGTTTATTTGGTCACATGTTTATTTGAATACATTTCGCAGCTCATCAAAGCTGCTTCTTCAGCTCTGATCAGACGCTGGACTGAATTTCTCCTTTTGCCACGGATTCTACCTGGACGACTGAGGGATCCTACACACAATCACAGATTGTTATTGCTTTGCTTGGAATGGCATTAAATCTCTTTGCATTTATTAAACTATAGGTGTTTTCATTACTGGTCTAGACCCAGGTTTGACTCTAGTCAGACTCCGGCCTGACCCTGACCCTGATATTGTTTGTGCGCTGGCTGGTTAGCCTGGGTTTGAATAATTTCCCTACGGGGATAAAGAAAGAAAGATAGACGGATAGACCGACCGACCGACGGACCGACCGGTGGAAATTTGTTTCCACAGACACTCAGAAAAACAAGGGCCCATATGGACATTGCACACAGGACATCACACATGCAAATGAGGAGTAGACAAGATGATTACATATTATTAAGTGTGGCAATGGCAGAGGACACAAAGCTTTTACTGAAGCGTGCCCGATTCCAAAGGATATCTTCTTCTTCAGGACCTGGATCCAGTGTTTGAAGAGGAGTCCAGACCCATCCATGTCCAGAGCTGTCAGAGCATCTCCTTCTGTAACTTCACTCAGAACAGCCTGCTGGTGGTGTGCTCCAAGTACTGGAGGGTGAGTTGTACAGGCCGGAGGGGGCAGCAGTCTGTCTTGTCATAGGGATATTTCTGACAAGAATTTCTAATGTTGCTTTAAAGTAAATTTATGTAAGATATTATTTTTGTATCCCCAGAAGTAAACATGTTCAGATCAAATGTTTTAAATCTTAAATTTTACTGGTAATAATTGTAATGCTGGTTTATTCTTAATTACAAAAATGTGCGCATTCGTAGGTGCTGGATGCGGCCGACTACTCCCTGCTCTGCTCTGTGCCCTGTGAGACTGACCAGTCCTGGACCGGTGGAGACTTCCTCTCTGCAGACAAGGTCATCGTGTGGACCGAGGATGGCTGCAGCTACATCTACAAGCTGCCCCCCAGGTCTGGGTCTGATCCACCTGCTTTCAGTCATTTGGTTTTTGTGTTACTTTCTCAGACTTGGACTAAGACTGACTTTACTGAAGCACAAGGGAAATTACTTGGACAGTAGCTCATACATTACAGTATAATGACATAGAGAAAATATGGATAGAAAGTCATAAAATTCAAATTTCAAAATACTTGCTTTGGATAAGGCACTAATATATGGTTTTATTGCCTGGGATTCTGAATACACACTTCACACTTCAATAATTTACAAAGACGTGTCTTATCACTGGTGAATCCTCCCAAGTTCAGATGGGTGTGATTGACAGGTGGATTAGCCAATCAGGGACATGCATGGTCTGCCGGTACCAAAACAAATATGGCTGCTTACAAGGGAAAAAAGAAAAAAAACATGACAGAGAGTGTTGACCCAAAAAGGCAAACGGGTTTATTAGTAGAATAATGGTAAATGTAAATGATGGGCGAATAAGGGTTACCCAAATGTGTGAATAAAACAAAACACAACTCCAGGTTTGTTTTTCAGGAGGAAACCGCTTTACAACATGGCTAATAGATCACAAGAGTAAATTTTGTGTAATATAGGACCTGTCTAATTTTGCTACTGGACTGTTGCTAGGATGTATTTTTAAATGATAGAATAATCACAATTTCATTCCAAATTGGGGTTGCATGTTCCTGAAAGTGTCCCTGCTCATACCTGCAGCTGCCTGTCTGCCAGTGAACATTTCCGCAGTGACGTGGGGAAGACCAAAGAGGGCGCTGTCCCCCCTCTCATCTACAAGATCGCAGGGCAGCCTGACAAGAAGGTGAGCATCTCCTCTTCATCTTCCTCCTTTTCCTTTTAATGCCCAGACAGCAGATAGATTAAGGCTATGTTTATACGGCGACGATCAAAACAGAAGACGCAAAAGTGGCGTCTCGTCTTCCATTTTTTATCCGCGGTTAGACGAGCGTTCTCAACAGGAAATGTTTGTTTATACGAAGACGCAAAAGTGGGCAATTCGATTGAATATGCATGCCAGGCCGCTAATAATATAATAATAATAATATAATGCAGGTAATATAATGTCAGAGCTACCTTTTTCAGGACACCGACAGGGGCTCTCATTACGGTTGTTTCGCCCTCGATGTCAGGTCGGAGCTCTTCGCTTAATGCAACAAGAGCTTGTTTAATCATTCTGAGGTAGTCAGACATGTTTGTTATTGTTTTTAGCGGCTTGGTGGATCCAGTGTGACGTCAGGTGTACGCGACATGAACATGTTTTGCTCTTCTTGCCGTTTAGACGGAGACACGACCCGGGCTGTCTTCAGAACTCCACACTCTGGAAGGAGTCTTCAGATTTTTGCGGTTTCAGAGCCCGACGGCGCCGTTGCCGTGTAAACGAAAGACACTTCCGATAGAATATTTTGTCGTTTTCAATCGCAATCGTCCTCGTCTAAACGGCCCCTAAAGCTCAAACCTTTTCCATGACAAACCCCCATGACATCCACACCACACATCCATATGGGCCACCATACACACGAACCGCATATTTACACTATTACACACATGCAAATTCATACTGTCATATTTTAAAATAACATTTCACAATAGACATCACATTGACAATATGTGCAATCTGTATATTCTACAATCTATATAAAAAATCATAAATATACAAAACAATACACCACAACTTCACAAACCTGACACGATGTGCAATAGTTTCATTAGCAGGATGCACACTGATTGTTGTGATGTCACCCTGAGTGGCGGAGCTAGATGGAGATTCGGCATCAAAAACAAATCTTAAAGATCCCATGACATGGTACTTCTTGATGCTTTTATATGGCTCCTTAATGGTTCCCTAATACTGTAAATGAATCCTTCTTCAAAATCAACACTCAGAGATACAGAGAAACAGAGATAAGATGAGAAAGAGTAATTTTTCTCTCTCTGAACACTCCATTATGGGCGTTGTTGCTTGAATGCAAATGAGGAGAAAAGAGCTGGCCTATAGTAGAGGGTGGGGGCGTGGCCAAACGCTCCGCTCTCAGCTGATCCATTTCCATGTTTTTGCACGGGGGGAGAGATTTGAAGCGTTCCATTGAAAAATAAACACATTTCCACACAAAATAAAATTAAACCACTGCTGTTCAAAGGTCCAGAGGCTCAGATAAAGGACTTCCGAGCCTAGAAACACTCGGAGGTGCCTCCAGGCAAATAAAAAAACGCATTTCGCATTGCCTAGCGCATTCACAGTCCAAACTCTCTGGGCGTGATTTACAGAGACGCTGAGTACAGACAGACGGGGTGGAACTGCATTTGCATTTCTTTTTTCGAGCTGACGTCAATAAGTTTCCTTGTTCAAAATCGCCCGTTTGAGCTCCGTTTTTTTGTAACGCAGAAAAGGATCGCAAATGCTCAATTTAGACATTTCGCAACTTTTAACCATGGGGGGGGGCTAAACAGGGTAGGGGAGCTCACATTAACGTTCAAAAACCTCAGCAAGTGAAAATTTCATGCCATGGGACCTTTAAACTTAGAAAACATGTTACTATGTTGTTTTTGGTAAATATAGCATCTTCAAAAGAAAGGTAATATAAAAGGTAAAATGCAGGGAGAGTTTATGTGGAGGGACTGAGTTAGTACTAACCCTGTGCCTGTCTGCTCCTCTGCCCACAGCTGCTCATCTGTCCCCCAGTCACACGCTTCTTCTTCAGTCGGAGGGAGCCCTTCCACAAGCTGCTGCTCCAGGGGGATTCTGGGGGCCGCCTGTCCCTGTGGAGCGTCCCTGACAGGTCCCCACCTCCACAGCCCTCCACGCCCGGTCAGTCTGCTCATACGCTCTGCTGTCCTGTCTTTAACACACAGGCTGGGCATATGTAACAGTGAGGGATGGGGCATGATCTGGTGCTATAAGAAACATGATCTCTGATTCTGGTCTGAAATGTGTTTTTTTTTCCCCTCACCATTTGGATTAGACAAAAAGGGTTAAGTACTAGTGAGTTACATCTTGAGAATCTGTAGCTCCAAAACAAGAGATGTATTGACACTGACCACAAATATTAAATAAAATGCATATTAATTATGAACTTAATCACACAATGTATTTTAGATTCAAGATTTTATTGTTGTTATAGAAACACTGCCGAGTGGGGCTGTCTCTGTCCTCTGGTGAGACATGTGTTTTATCCACAGAGTTGCCGGTGTTCTCCAGCCTCAGCCTGCAGAATTCCTTTGACCGCCTGCTGCCCGTGTCCTCTGGGATCATCGACCAGCTCAGTGTCCTGCCCGGCAAAGAGCAGCCTATCAAGGTCTGCCCCTGTCCCTTTGCCTGCTCTCCTGTCACACTGCCCCTGCCTATTTTTAATAATTAATTAACCCTTACTGTGTGTGTGTTGCAGGTGACGGCCAGCGTGTACATCCCAGCTCAGGGGCGGCTGGTGTGTGGGCGCGAGGACGGCAGCATCATCCTGGTCCCTGCCACACAGACCGCCATTGTCCAGCTGCTGCAGGGGGAGCACCTGCTGCGCAGAGGTCAGTACTGCAGGGGCCAGAGGTCAGTATTGCAGGGGCCAGAGGTCAGTATTGCAGGGGCCAGAGGTCAGTACTGCAGGGGCCAGAGGTCAGTATTGCAGGGGCCAGAGGTCAGTACTGCAGGGGCCAGAGGTCAGTACTGCAGGGGCCAGAGGTCAGTACAGGCAGCGGGAGCATATGCTGACAGAGGTCAGAGGTCTGCACTGATGAGTTAGTGGTTTAGTGTTTAGCTCACCTCACAGCAAGAAAGTCCCAGTTTCTCCTGGGTTTGGTTAATCATTATTTGTGATTATCAGGTCAGAGTTTAAAGTACTACAAAGAAGAATTTTGACTATTTTAGAATCAAACTAAACCTAATATAAAGGGATTATATGATCTGCATGTGTATGCCACATTCATTTTACTTGATTCAGTAAATGTGGTTTCTTATAGCTGGAACTATCTCTGAGCAATGGTATGTATTAGACAGTGTGAATGCACATAGAAGATTTCCCTGTTGTTCTGTCATCAGAGCATTCCCAGGCTCTAAGTTCTGTAGAACACAAATACAGGATTTCATTGGCAGAAAAAATCTGTTCACTACTGTTCTGTACACTGTTTATGTTGACTGTTCTGTGCCTGTGTTATTCTTCTTTGTGTCACAGAAGGAAAGAAAATGAATGTTGAATTCAAACATAAACTTGCATTACAATGCATGTCTTTATAATAGTTGGGGGGGGCAACATGACTGACTGGGAGTGTATCTTGCAGGCTGGCCCCCTCACCGCACGCTGCGTGGGCACAGGAACAAGGTGACCTGTGTGCTGTACCCGTACCAGGTGTCCCCCCGCTACGACCAGCGCGCCCTTGTGTCTGGAGGAGTGGACTTCTCTGTCATCGTGTGGGACATTTTCACTGGAGAGATGAAGCACATCTTCTGCGTGCACGGAGGAGAGATCACCCAGCTGTTGGTGCCTCCTGAGAACTGCAGTGTAAGGCTATGATGGGGAGGGCAGCAGGAACATGGCTTTTGCTTGGACCACACAGACTAATCCATCTTAAAACCTCATACAAATGTACCCATTCATTTTCTGAGATATTTTGTACGTACATTTCAGTACATAACCAGATAATGTGACTTGAGGACAATTAATGTCCTCAAGTATACTATTACAACCAGATAATGTGACTTAAGGACAATTTCAAGCAGCCGTAATCTTAAGTGTGTGAAATATACATTTGTCCAGTGCCATGTAGTTTGGCTCCTGGAGCAGATGTTTCTGCATCTGATTGGTCAGAGACCAGCTGGATTCTCATCTCTTGGTCAAATATCATGTTGTACAGGATTTAACTCTGTTCAGACTAGGTTATGTTGAGGTCTACCCTAATAGAAAGTGATGGGCTTTATAATACCCTTTATAATCGCCCTCCCTGTCCTCTGGCTGGCCCTGGTATCAGTTGCATAAGTTTACTCTTGTTATAGACGCGAGTGCAGCACTGTGTGTGCTCCGTGGCCAGTGACCACTCAGTGGGGCTGCTGAGTTTGAAGGAGAGGAAATGCATCATGCTGGCCTCCAGGCACCTGTTCCCCATCCAGGTGATCAAATGGAGACCAGCTGATGACTACCTGGTGGTGGGCTGCTCCGATGGCTCTGTCTATGTGTGGCAGATGGACACAGGTCAGTCCCATCTACTACACTAACTCATCAATGTCATTTTTACTAAACGGTTAGAGATGAGTGAAAATGCGTGTGTTTGTGTAGGAGCCCTGGACCGCTGCGTGATGGGCCTGACCGCTGTGGAGATCTTAAGTGCGTGTGATGAGCTGGCCCCTGCCACTGTGGATGCTCTGAGCCACTCTGCGGTCAACCTCAAACAGGCCATGACCCGCCGCAGCCTGGCTGCTCTCAAGAACATGGCCCAGCACAAACTGCAGACACTGGCCACCAACCTGCTGGCTGCCGACAATGCAGACAAAGTACGCCCCAGCTGACCCTTACACAGCAGTTGACCCTTACACACATACAGCTGACCCTTACACACATACAGCTGACCCTTACACACATACAGCTGACCCTTGCACACATACAGCTGACCCTTACACACATACAGCTGACCCTTACACACATACAGCTGACCCTTGCACACATACAGCTGACCCTTGCACACATACAGCTGACCCTTGCACACATACAGCTGACCCTTGCACACATACAGCTGACCCTTGCACACATACAGCTGACCCTTGCACACATACAGCTGACTCTTACATACAGTTGACCCTTACACACATACAGTTGACCCTTACACACATACAGTTGACCCTTACACACACAGCTGACCCTTACACACATACAGCTGACCATTATACACATACAGCTGACCCTTACATACATACAGCTTAACCTTACACATACAGCTATAGAAATAAAGTTGGATTGGATTGGATACAGCTGACCCTTACATACATACAGTTGACCCTTACACATACAGCTGACCCTTACATACATACAGTTGACCCTTACACACAGCTGACCCTTACACACATACAGCTTAACCTTACACATACAGCTATAGAAATAAAGTTGGATTGGTTTGGATTGGATACAGCTGACCCTTACATACATACAGTTGACCCTTACACACACAGCTGACCCTTACACACATACAGCTTAACCTTACACACCAGCTGACCCTTACACATATTCAGCTGACCCTTACATACATACAACTGACACTTACACACACCACTAACCTTTACAGCTGACTCTTGCATACATACAGCTGACTCTTGCACACATACAGCTGACTCTTGCACACATACAGCTGACACTTACACACATACAGGTGACACTTACACACATACAGCTTAACCTTACACACCAGCTGACCCTTAAACACATACCACTAACCTTTACAGCTGACTCTTGGGGTTGTGTTCTTCTTTCATTCAGGCGTCAACTCAAAAGCTAACTTCACTCAAACTTCTCTGATTATTAGCTTTTGAAAACACAAGAAAAAATTCAACACTGGCATTATATCACTGATTCAACCTGATGTGGCTCATTAAAATAGCAGTAACACTAATGAATGTCATTTCACAAGTGTGTGTGCTCCTAGGGGAACCTTCCTAAGTACTCCCACAATGCACTGGTGGTGCAGGCTATGAAGACCAACCTGAGCGACCCAGACATGCACGTGCTGTTCTTCGACGTGGAGGCCGTTATCATCCAGCTGCTGACGGAGGAGGCTCAGAGACCCAACCCCACCTTGGTGTCCCCCGAGAGCCTGCACAAGAGCCAGGCCGGGGCCGACAAGGGCGGCTCCTTTCTCGCCAACAAGATCTTCAAACAGGTGAGGGAGACCTGCTGGTACTACAGCTCTGAGAGCTCAGGTTCAGTTTGATCCATATTTATTAATCTTTTGGATTAGTTTTTGGTTACCGGTACTGTAGCAGTTTTGTAGTTCTATTTCAGAAGGTTAACCCTGATTAAGACCTGGATTAGTCTTGTTTTTGACCTGGTTTAGATCTGGTGGTACTCTGGTGGACAAATCATTTCATAGGTGGTACTTGGTGTAACCCATTGGAGATGTAGATGGTTATTTTCTGAACCATCCTTTAGTTGTAGTTTAGTTGGGCCTCTATTATGCAGTTCTCCTGGATAAGTGAAACAGACTGTATAATGTATCATATAGAGCCATGGACGAAATACGTAGGACTTACAGTGGGTACGGAAAGTATTCAGACCCCTTATATTTTTCACTGTTTGTTATATTGCAGCCATTTGCTAAAATCATTTAAAGTTCATTTTTTTTCTCATTAATGTACACACATTTTTGCAGATTTATTCAAGAAAAACTGAAATATCACATGGTCATAAGTATTCAGACCCTTTGCTCAGTATTTAGTAGAAGCACCATTTTGAGCTCATACAGACATGAGTCTTTTTGGGAAAGATGGGAAAGGTTTTCACACCTGGATTTGCAGATCCTCTGCAGTTCTGTCAGGTTGGATGGTGAACGTTGGTGGACAGCCATTTTCTGGTCTCTCCCGAGATCCTCAGTTGGGTTTAAAGGGATAGTTTGGGTTTTTTGATGTGAATCTGTACGGCGTCCCCTTCAGCAGTGTCGTGCATTAACAGACTTACCCCTGACAGTGTCCTCTGAGCCGAGTTCTGCCTCGGTTCCGGTGCTGATGAAAGTAGGTCCGGCAAGTTAGCCACAACAGTTAATAAAGCTTGTTTTTCTTCTCAAAACAATATTTGTCCAAAAAGTGATATATTTGCGTCACAAAACAGTTGTCCACGAAAAAGTCAGAAGTCATAATTGCTTGGTGCTATTTTCTCTCGATTCCTATCACTGCCGGGCGCGAATGAATGAATGAATGTGGAATGAATGAATTTATTGAGTATGTCACAAAGTCAATATACAGTATATAATATATTACACATATACATGTATGTGTAGACATATTAATATGTAAAGAAATTATAAGTAAACATATCTCAAAGGGTTATGGGAAGAAGTGTTAACTTTTTGAATCCCGCCCCTCAGTCACTTAAGCATTAATATTGTCCGGTTTCCTCTGAACCATCGTCACATTTATCTGCTGTTACTATACAACTTATATTTACAATGTTCACAGATAAGCCATTTATAATAATTTAATACACTAACCATTACAACATCACATCACTATAACGACTCAGAATACTAGATTTGTATATTTTTTTAAACTGCTTAAAGCTTGAACAGTGTTTTAGTTCATCACGCAGGCTGTTTCACCCCACAGACCGATATACAAAAGCTCTTCCTTGTGGTCAGTGCTAGAGCATGTTTATATACTGCTGTTCCTCTTAGGTTATACCCTACTTCTCTTTCTGTAAATACATTTTGAATATTTACTGGTAATTGATGATTTCTTGCTTTGACCATAATAAGTCCTGACAAATATTCTACTATATCAGGAAATTTTAAGAGTTTTGATTGTAGAAATAAGCTGTTCCCTGCTCCCTGAACCCAACACTCCCTGAATCCAACAGTTTTTCAGTTGTCAGCCAATTTAGAAACCTCAGAATAAAAATATAGCGGAAGTAAGAAAGAAGAGCGGACCTGTGATTACCCAGGTTGTACCAACAAAGGTTGTACCAACAAAGATTAACCATTTTCCTGTCACAAATTGGTCTGAGGCAAGTTTGGCTTCTTGCCATAGGGTTCAATGTGGTGTCCACATTGGCTAAAATAAAAAGCTTTTTGTGTGCAATGCACATTTCAGTGAGGAGGATTACGTATGCCCCACACGGAGGAGGAAGCTTCTGAAGCGCACTGCTGTGCCTGCACCCCAGGTAAGTGTAAGTGTAATGAGTGGCGATGTTTACAAGTGAACAGGCTAATAATAATAATAACAGGCGCAGAGTGATAGGAATTGAGAGAAAATAGCACCAAGTGATTATGACTTCTGACTTTTTCATTTTGTGACGCAAATATATCACTTTTTGGACAAATATTGTTTTGAGAAGGAAAAACAAGCCTTATTAACTGTCGTGCCTAACTTGCTGGACCTACTTTCGTCAGCACCAGAGCCGGGGCAGAACTCGGCTCACAGGACACTGTCAGGGGTAAGTCAGTGTTAATGCACGACACCGCTGAAGGTGACGCCATACAGATTCACATCAAAAAACCCAAACTATCCCTTTAAGTCAGGGCTCTGGCTGGGCCATTCAAGAACCGTCACGGAGTTGTTGTGAAGCCGCTCCTTTGTTATTTTAGCTGTGTGCTTAGGGTCATCGTCTTGTTGGAAGGTGAACCTTTGGCCCACTCTGAGATCCTGAGCACTCCGGAGGAGGTTTTCGTTCAGGATATCCCTCTACTTGGCCGCATTCATTTTTCCATCGATTGCAACCAGTCGTCCTGTCCCTGCAGCTGAAAAACACCCCCACAGCATGATGCTGCCACCACCACCATTCTTCACTGTTGGGACTATATTGGACAGGTGATGAGCAGTGCCTGGTTTTCTCCACACAAACCGCTTAGAATTAAGGCCAAAAAGTTCTATCTTGATCTCATCAGACCACAAAATCTTATTTCTCACTATCTTGGAGTCCTTCAGGTGTTTTTTAGCAAACTCCATGCGCTTTCATGTGTCTTGCACTGAGGAGAGGCTTTCTGTCGGGCCACTCTGCCATAAAGCTTCGACTGGTGGAGCTGCAGTGATGGTCGACTTTCTACAACTCTCTCCCATCTCCCAGTGATCTTTGGGTTCTGCTTCACCTCTCTCACAAAGGCTCTTCTCCCCTGATTGCTCAGTTTGGCCGGACGGCTCTAGGAAGGGTTCTGGTCGTACCAAATGTCTTCCATTTAAGGATTATGGAGGCCACTGTGCTCTTAGGAACCTTGCATGCACCAAAAAAAAGTTTGTAACCTTGGCCCGATCTGTGCCTTGCCACAATCTCTGAGCTCTTCAAGCAGTTCCTTTGACCTCATGATTTTCATTTACTCTGACCTGCACTGTGAGGTCTTATATAGACATGTGTGTAGTTTTCCTAATAAAGTCCAATCAGTTTAATCAAACACAGCAGGACTCCAATGAAGGTGTAGAACATCTCAAGGAGGATCAGAACAAATGGACAGCACCTGAGTTAAATATATGAGTGTCACAGCAAAGGGTCTGAATACTTATGACCATGTGATATTTCATTTTTAATAAATCTGCAAAAATGTCAACAATTCTGTGTTTTTCTGTCAATATGGGGTGCTGTGTGCACATTAATGAGAAAGTTCTCGCTCCTCTGGTTCTCAGGTGAAAGAGACCATGAAGGAGACCATAAAGGAGCACCTTCTGGACGATGATGAAGAGGAGGAGGAAGAGCAAAGGCGGCGTGAGGAGAAATCTAAGTCTCTGTCTCTGCTGGAGTACAACCTGACCATGGACACAGCCAAGCTCTTTATGTCCTGCCTGCACGCCTGGGGCCTCAACCAGCAGCTGGACCTCATCTGCCTGGACCGCCTGGGCATGCTCCGGCCACACTGCCCCATCTCCTTCGGCCTCATCTCCAGAGGAGGCCACATGTCCCTCATGCTGCCCACATTCAAGGTTAGACTCACTCTATGTCCATACAAAGGCCAAGATTAGATCTGACCGGTGTTTCTTCTATGCAGTCTGGAGCAGCAGTTTTAGTTCACATTTGTTCTCAAGTACAAGATTCTCCAGACTCTTTGTGGCATATACTAAAAGTAGTGTGATCTTTAAAACTGCATTTACTGAATTGCATTAATTTACCTTGACGTCAGCAAATGATGTGTGGTGGTGTTACTGTGTAATTTATTTTTTACCTGCTGTAAAAATAACTTTTTACTCAGACTTTTCAAATATGCTCTCAGTTTGCACTTTGCATTTTATATCACATCTTTAATTGTGACATTATGCTTTATGGTAAAAGAGTAAACTAAAAAATGCCCCCTCCCCTTGCCTCAGGAGTCCCTGCTGAGAAAACTGTCCGTGGCCACAGGGAGGAAGTTGACTCTGTCAGACATTGTGGGCAAAGGCACGTATGGCCTGTCCCGAGCGGTCACCACCCAGCACCTGCTGTCCGTCATCTCTCTGGCCAACACCCTCATGGGGATGACCAATGCCACCTTTGTGGGAGAGCACATGAAGAAGGCCCCAGTCAGGTGAGTCTGCTGCCCTGCCCTCTGGGCTATTAATGCAGGTGACAGCTAGCACCACTGTCCCTGAGCTGATGGACAGTGTCTCTAACTGGACTAGGGACCTGTAAGCTGTGCCTGCCCGTGCTGAATGTTGTATTTGTGTGCAGACCTCCTCGTCCCGGAGGGACCCCCGAGAGCCAGCGGCGCAGCAGCTCTGTGTCCCAGGGCAGCCCACCGCCCCAGGCTCACATCAAGCAAGGTCAGGCCCTCACAGTCACATGCCTACTCCACTCCTCTGCTTTAGAACTGCATCTAAGGAACATATCTAACGCCACCTAATGAAGAGGCATTATAATAAGTCTGATCTGTCACTGCGGCATGTCACCTGACCACCTCGTCTCCACAAAATTACACAAAACACAAAGAACTCTTATTATAACGTGTACACCCATCCTCTGGTCCTAACACCACTCTGCCATACCTCTGCTGTTCTACCAGGACTAAGTCCTGCTCCCCACACTGCACGGCTTCAGCTCTGTAGCTCTGCTCTGTTCATTTCATGGTCCATGATCTCCTGCTGTCCTGTGTCATGTCCAGCAGCAGCTTTAGGAGCGCTCATCTTTCACCAACTCATATTTGCTGTTAGAATGTGTCTGTGGAATCCCTGGGTAGATCTGGCAGGTTCTTTCTGTATAATTATGTTATGTTATGATAGATAGAACTGACTCTCACCACGGACGAATGCACAATAAAGATCTGATAGCATCATTTCAAATTTATTGTCACTGCACATATCCATCTTAATATTTCAAATAGTACACACAGATAACACTGACAAGGGGGACAAGGGACTTGAACTGTATTTGCTTCAGTCTCCCTAACCACAGTTCTCTGCCCTCAGCCCCTGTTTAGCAGTTTTAAAACCCCTTTATTTCACCAGGCACTGCATTAGGAGGTCTATTATAACTGACCTAGAGTCTAGCCATGTTCCCCATGTAGGGGCCCCCCGGCCTCTTGGTCACTACTCTCCGCTGCTTTGCTCTTGACTGCTTTCTAACTCTGTCTGTCTTCTTGACTTTGTTTCTCTCCTTGTCTTTCTCTAAGCTGCTGCCGCTGCCCCCGGCCTTGCCCCTGGGTCTGGGGCCCCTGGTGGCCCTTCTCAGGGGCCCCAAGTTAATCCTAACATCCCCTCAGTCAACGAAGGTACTTTGATCCAGACTAACTACTGTTGAGTGAGATCGAAACCAGGACAATATCAGCATTAATCTAGAGTGCAGGCTAAAAGTGAATTCCTTCACACTAGCCTACAGGCTCTTCACATTGGACTATCAGTGGTTCAGACAAAGACTGGTCCAGTCAGCGTCATAAACACATGAAAATGACACTTTTAGTCTAAATAGTCTTGACTAGTTGAGAGTAAAGTACCCCACTGCTTCCACTGCTACATGCCTCTCCCGTTTTCGCTTCCTGTGTACTGTCTGTTTCTCCTCTGCTCCTCCTCTGTGCTGACTCTTCACCTCCTCTGTACCTCTTCTGCTCCTCCTCTGCTCCTACTCTTCTTTTCCGCCTCTGATCCTCCTCTGTTCCTTCTCTGCTCCTCCTCTGTATGCCCTCTTCTTGTGCTCTGTGCTGTTGGTATGCAGCTCCACAGTCCCGCCCACTTTCAAATCTGTTCTGGTTCCAGAAGTGAACTTTCTTTTCATTTTCCCCATAGACTTTTCAAAAGATTAAGGCATGATGGGGCAAATCAGCTACATGGTCACCAATATACACTAACTAATGACAATATACACTAACTAATGACAATATCCACTAACTAATGGCTTGTGGTCATTACCACAGAGCTGATCAGCCCTGAGCTTTCAAACTTTTGTATACAATATTGTCATTATTTTATTATTTCGGTGATTCTTGAGAGTAAAATCAGGTCCTCTCTAACACTAACCCAAGAGATTTTAGTTGCTCAAAACATTTCAAATCAAAATCAAATCAAACACATTTACAGTTACAATTTTATCTGGACTGAAAATGGAAAAAAAAAAAAAGTTTGTGTCCGACATAGCTGATCCTTGCTGATCCTTGAACTAACATCAGGCATGACATTTTTCAGAAAAAACATGTTTTTATTCAGAACCTGTTCCTTTGCATTTCTGTGTACATCTTTCTCCACAAAGATATACAATTCTCATGAATGTAGTATGTTCTTGTCCCGACTTAAGGATCACAGATTTATGTATGTTTTTATTTGGAAAGTCTATGGGAAATATTTATTTAAAATATATTTCTGGAACCAAGAGGTGAGCTGTCACTGTTGATCTCCATAGACCAATGTGAAACAAAAACATTAAATTTTTTATTTTTTTTTCAGAAATCATAAACTTAAGACAGAATTTTAACACAAACAGTCAAAGTCTGAAGTATGCTCCAAACCACATGCTTTTGGCTGTAGATCATTCTAGTAAAGAAAACAAGAATTTCCTAACCCTTAAAGTCAGGTCTTTCAAACAAGTTCCTGACCAAATGTGCTTTATATGGGCCATATGCATAGAGTAGGTCTATGTCCCAGGTTCTGCCTGCTCCCTGTCCGTGTGGTCCAGTCTACACCAGCACAGCCCTCCCTCGCTCTGATCCTCTGCTCAGCATTGTGCATGTGTCTGCTACCAGCGCCGACAACCAAGCTATGCTCCTCCAGCTTGATCAATTGTTGTGTATTAGCTAGGGGTGGGCGATATGGGCAAAAAAAAAATAAATATCGCGATACCATACCTGCCTGTCAAAGCCTGATCCCGTCAGATCTCAGAAGCTCAGCAAGGCAGGACCTGGTTAGTACTTGGATGGGAGACCGCTGGGAATTCCAGGTGCCACAGGGGGGCGCCAGTTGCAAAAAAAAAAAAATTTGCCTAGTATGAAAGTGGTGTGTGTGTGAGTGTTGGAGGTGGTCGGAGGGGCCGATGGCACAGATTGGCAGCCTCGCTTCCGTCAGTCTGCCCCAGGGTAGCTGTGGCTACAGAAAGTATCTTACCACCACCAAGTGTGGAGTGAATGAACAATGAACTGTAAAGCGCTTTGAGTGTCATGAAAGGCGCTATATAAATGCAATGAATTATTATTATTATTTTAACGATAACGATATTATGACGATACCCCCCCCCCATTTAGTCAGAACTTATTTTATCACATGGCACTAAACTGTTTAGTGCAGACAGCAGCGCTCGCTAACGCTGCAACTTCATGTTAACGCACAGACGCTTCCTCCTCAGGCTGCGCACACACATCCGCTGTGTTCATAAACTAATAATCCGTCCATAATACATGTATACACACATAATACATAAGACACAGGGTTCAAAGTGTGGAAAAAATTAGTGGTTTATAGTCCGGAAATTACAGTGTGTGTGTATATATAGGCTAAACTTAATATTCAGGGAACAGAGCTACGTTATAGGCTCGTACTGATTTTTACTATCAGACAACTGAGCCTGTCTAAAACTTTATACCCATTTCACCAAACAGCCCGTCTTCTAGATGAGGGTGTGATATGGACATTGTGGAAGGGGGATTTGTGTGTGTTTGTACCTGTTGTCCCTTGGTCATTGATGTCCACGTCAGTTTTGCTCACGGTGCTAAACGCGTGCAGCCTGGACATGCTAAGGCAAGGACATCTCTCCTGATAGCTGTCCAGAAATATTGTTTCCTAGTCTTTTTTTTTGGCGGTTCAGCCATGTCACACAAGCCTTGCAGTTTAAAACCAAAACTGTTTTGTCTGCAGTGAATACAGGGAAACGTGGCGGTGACCATTGCAACACACGACGACTCAGACGGTTCATCTGTTCGTCGTAACCTTGACGAGTGGTTAACAACACCGTCGGGTTAATGTCAGGCTAACTCTATGTATTAATATTACTTTTTGCGGGCGAAAGGGGAGCTGGCGCTGGCTTACATCCCTGAGTCTGAACTGTGGCGTGGAGCGAGGCAGGGCGGGAGAGTGGGGAGGAAATGAAGCTCTCTGATTGGCTGAAAGTTCTCTGTTTACATGCAGATCTCCGTGGATCTGTGTCTCAGCCACAGAATCAACGTCAGTGAAAACTAAACAGACGGAATGTGAGATCCATATGCATAATTTAGAACAACAAAGCGTACAAACGAACAAGGAGGTCAAAATTGCGTGCCCGCTACCTGTTGGCAGGTCTGACTGCATCGGCAACACCTCTTTGGCTCAGAATCTTTCTCCTGTGTGAGATCAATAAAGTCTTATCTTATCTTATCTTAATCTGGTGATGGCATTGGTTATGTTTTGCTATCGTTGACTTTTTCTGTCGGCACTTTTCTGCTGAATGAGTCCGAGGGTGTGTTGGGTGTGCTGAACAGGTCGCCTACTTGTTTTTTCTTGAGCTGCAGAGTCTTGAAGTTTCTCGTATTCTTCGTACTTTTTACAGTGGTGAAAGAGGTTCGCTGTGGAGCTTTGTTTCACAGCGATAGATTTCCGACAAATCTTGCATATGACAGTGTCTTTTCGAAAACAAACCATTTCCATGCCAGAGAAGTAGACCCGCGTCTCGGCACTAAATCCTCTGGAGTAGACCGAGCTTTAGCTGCCTCTGCTGCATTTTCTCAAACTGCGCTGCCGACCTGTTCCAAGGCTGCTCGCGAGAGAGGTCATGTGATCACCGAGGCCTACAAGTCGAGCGGCAGAGTCCAGCTGACAGCTGGCAGTCAGGCCCCCTCAGTCCCCACGACAAGAGTGTGTCGGCGTCTGTAAGTGTCGGCGTCTGTAAGTGTCGGCGCGCGCTTCATTGGTTTTGGCAAACTAATTTAAATATTCGATCATGTAAATTTACACATTGTTAAAACAACAATCACGATAATATCGCAGACGATATATATCGCCCACCCCTAGAGGGCCTCACTCACTACTGTAGGTTCTTGTATGTGTTTGTTTCTTAGCCTGGCCTCACTCAGTGCAGTAGGCTCTTATATGTGTGTTTAGAGCAGTGCTTCTCAAATAGTGGGGTGGGCCCCCCTGGGGGGGCGTGGCGTGATGCCAGGGGGGGGGCGCGTATGACCCTGGGAAACATGTGTTTTTGCTGTACTGTACTAGAACTAAGTGTAATTGCACATCAACAACAGTAGTTGGCAGTGGAGTTCTCACATGCGATTTACGCACAGTCTCACCATTAACAGAACATCCTCTGTCACAGAAAAAACACGTATATTCCACTGAGTCGTGTCCTTTAGTCCGACAGAAGCTGACGCATCAGTGGCACAAGGAGGGAGCGTTTTTTTTTTCAGTGCTTTTAGCTTATGCAAATGAGGTGGTTTCATTTCTGTAAAACGTAAACAAATGTGCGCAAAGCATTAAAAACACATTAATATTTGAGTCCTCAGTGCAGTCTTTGTTGTAAGTTTCTTTCTTTTTTTTTTGTTTATAATGTTAATAAAAGGATACAATTGTGTTCTAATAACAATTTTCTAGACAAATAATGCTATTTATAGTCGCGCGCAGGAAGGGGGGCGTGAAATATTTTCTTCTTCCTAGGGGGGGCGTCACAGAAAATAATTGAGAAGCACTGGTTTAGAGGGCCTCACTTACTGCAGTAGGCTCTGTAAACGTATGTGTCTTAACCTGGCTGCAGTCACTGCAGTAAGCTTTAGCTCTAAATGTCTGTGTTAGCTCTGTTAGCCTGGCTTCACTCAGTGTAATAGGCTCTTGTAAACATGTGTATTAGCTTTGTTAGCTGTGTTAGAAGGCCGTAGTTTGACCCTGTGCTTGTGCTGAAGGCTGGAGCCAGCTCGCTGCCATGCACTGTGTGATGCTCCCTGACCTGCTGGGGCTGGACAAGTACAGGCCTCCTCTGCTGGAGATGCTGGCCCGACGCTGGCAGGACCGCTGCCTTGAGGTAACTCCTATTAAGTTATCCTTGTCTTATTTAATGAATAAAGCCCCCATACTATGCTATTTTATAATCTATGTGTAAAAATGTAGGGGCTGCTGTAAGACATTGACCTGCTGCAGGGTGTCCACACAAAACTTAACCAGATGTCTTTGGTATTGGAAATTTATTTGGGTTTGTATATTGGTGGATATGTGTATGGTTGTCATATGCTCATGTATACAAGGAGTTCATCTTCTCACTGCTCCCCATAACCTGGCCACAACCCTGTAAAATGGGGTAACGTGGGTGGAGCCAGAGGACAATAGTCCTGGGACCATCCGATGGGCCACAGCAGAAGAATCACACTGAAGTGCAGAGGAATCGTTGTGAGTAGACAGTCATCGCTGGAACGTGGCGCACCAGCTCTCAGGTGGACCTGCTCGGAACAGAAGTAGATGTTCTGAGCCTGCTGTGGGTTCTCTGTGTTTGTAGATGCTGGCACATGAAGAGCGATCAGCCTCCCCGTGAGGACCTTGGAGAAGAGCCTCTGTGGGCTCTATCAGGGGGTTGTAGGCACTGGTGGCAGGTGCCTGTGAGCCTAGTGTGGAGTCACTAACTCAGTGAGCTGGAGTTGGGGTGTCTGAGCAGTTCCGTTCTGTCACGGGTGAGGGTTGGTCTAGCTTTTCTCCACCGCTCGTGGTTGCTGGGGCCAACTCTGTTCTCAGAAGGACATCAGGCAAAGGTGTGGTAAGTATGGTACTCATTACCTGTGTCAAGATAGTCTGCTTGTAAACAGTGCTGGAGAGCTGCAGGAGTGCTGACTCACTTGAGGCTGCACCGTGGAAGTATTACCTTCTGCTCTGCTGGGACAAAAATGTTACCTGTTGCAGCTTGAATCATTGTGAAGTGACACTGAGGATCAGTGTTCTGACAGTGTTGGTCTCCCTTATCCAGTCTCCATAGCGTAGAATGACCTTCGTGATTTTGAGGAGAACGTTCCTACTTTCAGGGAATCTGTCTACATACAGGACCTCCTCAGCAGTGGTCAGAAGGCAGGACTCCGACTGCTATGGCTCTGGGTCAGACTTGTCTGCTCTCTCTTGGTTCTGTGTATTGACGCTGTGGAGTGCCTGTTACATGCTGTGCAGGTCATCTTGAGATCACACTCTGCTACTCTGTGATTTCGCCCACATTGCCACCACACATTACTGCTTTTAATCCAGCTCTTGCGCTGGGATGTTGTGAGCTGACTAAAGTTGGGACAGTTATTGAGGGATTGTTTCCCATTATCACAGTAGGGACAGTATTTCTTATCCTTATCATGGCAGGGGGTTCAGGCTCATCCTCTGTTCCTAGCAGAATGGTGGTTGGACTGGCTGTTGGATTAGTGGGCTTGCTGGGCTCCCACCTGAAAGTGTCTTTGCGGGAGCCAGTGGCCATATCCCCCGCCCCCTTCACATGGACCCAACCCATCACCAGAAGATGGATGGTGCGGGAGTGGATGGACATCTCACTGCCTGGACCACTGACTACCTCACTGACCGTCCACAGTACGTGCGGCTGTGAGTCAGAGGTGGTAGTCTGCAGCACTGGGGACCCCCAGGGAACTGTCCTTTCACCCTTCCTCTTCACCATCTACACCTCGGACTTCACATACAACACAGACAGCTGCCATCTCCAGAAGTTCTCCGACGACTCGGCCATTGTGGGCTGTGTGTCTGAGGGGAACAAGCTGGAGTACCGCTCGGTCATCAGAGACTTTGTGGACTGGTGTGGGCAAAACCACCTGAGCCTGAACACCAGTAAGACAAAGGAGCTGGTGATGGACTTCAGGGGAAGACCACTACCTCACTCACCGGTGAACATCCAGGGGCAGGACATAGAGACTGTGGACAGTTTCAAGTACCTGGGTGTTCACCTCAACAATAAACTGGACTGGTCCCACAACACCGACGCCCTGTACAAGAAGGGCCAAGGTCGCCTCCACCTCCTGAGGAGACTGAGGTCCTTTGGAGTGTGCAGGCCTCTGCTCAAGACTTTTTATGACTCTGTGGTGGCCTCTGCTCTCCTCTACGCTGTCGTCTGCTGGGCCCCGAGCAGCACAGAGCGGGACAGGAAGAGACTTAATAAGCTGGTCAGGAGGGCCAGCTCTGTCCTGGGCTGTCCTCTGGACTCTGGAGAGGAGGTGGCCGAGAGGAGGGTGCTGGACAAATTCACATCCATCATGGACGACACCTCTCACCCTCTGCACCGGACTGTAGAGGAGCTGAGCAGCTCCATCAGCAGCCGACTGAGGCACTCTCAGTGCAAGAAGGAGCGCTACTGCAGATCCTTCATCCCCACCACCATCAGACTGTAGAACTCCACTGTAGAGTCCAGACGTGCAATATTTTCTATACTCTTATTTACTTATTAGGGACCGAGCCCCGAAGGGGGACGAAGGTCCCTATTGTTGTTGCTTTGTTTCCCTATTATTATTATTATTATTATTATTATTATTATTATTATTATTATTCTTGTTCTTGTTCACACTCGCTGGGGCAATTTTGAGCATGTTCCCATGCTTCAAAACGAACGAAACTTTGCACGGGCATCACAAAGTGCTGCCAGTACGACCACACAAAGTCCCGTCCCCCAGTGACCCCCAGGAGCTCGATAGCGCCCCCTAGCGCGTTGTCTTTCGGGGCTGGCATACCGTTTAAGATAGGCGCACGAAATTCGGTAGGGACGTGTATCTCAATAAGACGAACAAACGCCTCACTGCAATGTCATGGCCACGCCCAACAGGAAGTGAGATAATTGGGCTTTTGTGTGATTTTTGGGTATTGGACATAGAATGGAATTTGAAACACTTCTCCTACACCGTACCTCAGATGGGCTTAAATTTTGGTGAACATAATCTTAAGACGTTGGAGATGTTAAATTGCGAAGGATTTTCAAATAGGCGGTAATATGACGATACGGCGGATCGATAAAGTTAGGTATTTATTGAATGGGAGTGATGAGTTATGAATGGGAGGTATTTGTTGCTAGGCAACGCCCTGATCAAAGGTCTTTGATCTTTGTACCTTTGATCTGATATAGCTGCAAGCAGCAATGTGGGGACAAGCATCGAAGGTTCATGTAGGCCTCAGCATGTAGGCCACATGCAGGGTCTGACAGGGTCTAACAGGGTCTGACAGGGTCTGACAGGGTCTGACAGGGTCTGACAGGGTCTGACAGGGTCTGACAGGGTCTGACAGGGTCTGACAGGGTCTGTTCTGACAGGGTATCTACAATGTCATGGCCACGCCCAACAGGAAGTGAGATAATTGTGCCAGGCACACGAAATTTGGTATGGCTGTGCGTCTCAGTAAGACGAACAAACGCAGGTGCGAGGTCCCGACCAACGCCGCTTGCGGCTTTAATTCTTATTATTATTACTATTTGTCTGCATGCACTTTCTGTTCAAACTTTCTTTTGCACTAAACTGCCTGGAGCTAATGTGGCAAGTGAATTTCTCCTGTGTGAGATCAATAAAGTCTTATCTTATCAAGAATGTTCTCAACGGCATCAATTTCGCTTCATCTGGGTCAAACTGAGTAAAGAAACATTGCATTTTCAAAACAATAAGAGGGAACAAGGTGATTCTACAATGAATCCCCCACAGAAGTGTAATAGCCCCTCTTTAAAGCTGACAATAATTACATCTTCATATAGCTGTCTGTCTGTGTGCTGAATGTGCTGTAGGTGCGTGAGGCAGCTCAGGCTCTGCTCCTGGCCGAGCTCAGGAGGATCGGAGTGTCCGGTCGAAAGGACACCATCGACATGTGGGCTCCATACCTGCCTCAGTATGTGGACACGGTCAGCTCACGTAAGTCTGACCACTCTGGCCACTTCCAGGGCTCCCATGGACCCCTCTCTGCATATCCTTGTCCAGAGCATAGTAGTCATTATGGGCTGATTTCTGTTTTTGTTTTTTTAGCTGGGGCCAGCACAGAGCAGCCCGCCCCTGCCCCTCCCCCTCCAGAGGCTCAACCAATAGAGAGCAAGCTCCCCGAGGAGGAGATGGATGTTGTAGATGATGACATCACTGCAGGTAGGACTGAATCTGGGGCAAGACTCACTGGACCCCACTTGCTCTCTGGTCAAAATATTAAAAAAACAAATGTCACCATGGTTCTAAGAAGCGCTACTGATGCGAGAGTGCAGTGCTGAAAGCACTGAATGGTTCCCTGCACACACACGGGGGAACGTTCTATGTTTGGTGGTCAGTAGGGATGAAATTAAACCGTAGCCTATTGTCCAGTCCTCTTTTCCCTGTAGTTTATGGTGATTAGTGGATGAGGAGACCAGTGACCCTGCCTCCTGTGCTTTGGTGGAGGTGATTTGTTTAGTTTAATTATTCAAGATTGATAAAATGCTATGAAATTGACATTGAAAACTGAATGGTTGCTATGTAAAATCTGTGAACCCTGTAATTTAGTTCTCTACAAACATTGTGAAAATTCATGGGGTCTTGGATTAGAATAGCAGTGCATATTTCAGGCTTCTCTCAAAAGTACATGTTTTTAAATGTGAACTTCTTTAATAAAAAAACTGCCCTGTATCTCCCTTCAGCATCATGAATCTATTAAATAGTCCTCTCTTTCAGGCTGTCTGTCCAACCTCCCTCCAAACGCCAAGAAGATCTGTAATTCTTATGAGGAGCGACGCAAACAGGCCACAGCCATCGTTCTGCTGGGGGTCATCGGGGCCGAGTTTGGGGCCGAGATTGAGCCTTCTAAAGGAGCCCGTGCACGGACAGGAGGCCAGGCCCCAGAGGGCTTCGGCCTGACCAGCGGAGGCTCCAACTACTCCCTGGCCCGCCACACATGTAAGTATCTCATACTTACATGTAAGTATCTCATACTTACATGTTCGTGCTCATTACCATTAACACTTTGTGTGCTATGGCAATTCATATTCATACTATTACCAAACTTACAAAACTGGTTTTGTGGAGTGTACCCTGTTGTCTCTTGGGTTCTTTGGTTCTCCCTGGTCCCTGACCGGTCTGTGCTCCAGGTAAAGCCCTGACCTTCCTCCTGCTGCAACCGCCCAGCCTCAAGCTGCCGGCCCACAGTACCATTCGCCGCACGGCCATCGACCTGATCGGGAGGGGCTTCACCGTGTGGGAGCCCTACATGGACGTGTCTGCCGTGCTGCTGGGCCTGCTGGAGCTGTGTGCTGATGCTGAGAAGCAGCTCGCCAAGTCAGTGTTACACCTGTCACACCTGCTACACTTGCTCCCAGTGCCGTACTTACCCATCTTCCCCAGCCTCTGTATTTACCACTCAGCATTTTCCCTCCTTTGTATTGGCATTTGCCATTTTGTTACTCAAAAGAATATAGATGGGCGCTCCACCAGGCTTTCAGGCTTTGACACAGAACATTCACAATAGGTGTTGAGTTGATTGAATTATGACTTTGCAACATTTCAAGTGTTCAGGGCTTGCTCTGATTTTAAGGGTATTATCGCTGTAACAAGAGTGCTTAAAAATCATTTGAACTATTTAAATTTTATCCTGTCTCATTTTTATGTGTGACATGTGACTATGTCGCTAAAACTAATACGTGCATTGTCCAGGGATGAAAGTGTCCCGTCATAAAAAAGCTGAAAGTCACGCACATACAAACAAATAAGAAGTGCTTGATTTATTTCATGTGTTCTTCATTGAAACAGCAAAGGATCATGGTCTTTTAGCTGTTGCTGCACAACAGTCAGCAAAGAGACTTGAGATGCAGTATATTGTGAAATATTATTGTGAGCCTTCTGATGATACAATATCATGATATTTTGGTTATTGTTAACATCCCTACCTAACAGGCAACAGAAGGTGTGGTGGTCTGTGGTCTGTGGATACTGGACTCTCTAACCTCCTGTGTGTTCTCAGTGTGACAGTGGGTCTCCCTCTGAACCCTCCGGCCGACTCGGCACGCTCTGCTCGCCACGCCTTGTCGCTCATTGCGACGGCCCGCCCTCCCGCCTTCATCACCACCATCGCTCGAGAGGTACCCCACCTCACCACATGGCACCAGCAGCCCATATTTGCCCAAGAACAGTGGAAACTTTGTAACTATGTCAAACTGTTTGTGGCAGGTGCATCGGTTCAACGCGGCTCAGGCTAACTCCCAGTCCCAGCAGAACGTGCACACCAGCACTCTGGCCCGTGCCAAGACTGAGATCCTCCGAGTGCTGGACATCCTGATCGAGAAGATGCCTGCAGACGTGGTAGACTTACTCGTGGAGGTCAGATATCCCAATCTAGCCACACTGAACATAGAATAGCAATACTTTTTGTCAGATAGGAGAGCTTGTTTACCTGCTTTACAGGCTTCATCTTCTTCCTGTAGCCTTCCTCAGAAGCAGTCACGTGACAGTGTAGTGATGTGTCTTGTAGGCTGCGTATATGGTTTTACAGTAAGGGAAGCTTACACCTCCTACTGTCTGACGCCTCCTCCAGGACTGCAGCCCATGTGCGTGATCAGGTGTACGCTCCCTCGTCACAGTTTTTGCACCTTGGACCTTGTTTGCAGATGTCCATGTGCTCTCTGATTCAGAATCCACAAAGAAATCATATAAACAGATCGTCTGTGAGACCACAAATAGGCCCAGGGTTTATGTCTGCTAATACTACAAATAAGATGTTAAAAGTTGTATAGAGGATTCTCCAAGGAACGAGAAAACCAGCGACTCTTTGTCCAGCTAATGTTTATCTGGCCCCACCACATCCACAGTTGGATTTTCATTCTTTTTTTTTTTGGTCATTAGAATTACAAGGCTGCTGCATCTCTATAATGCTATTTTGAACTTTCAGTGACAATTTGAAACAAACAAAAAATCCTCCATACAACTTCTTTCTTTACTTTCTATAACTTCTTTCTTAAAGGTCCCATGACATGGTACTTCTTGATGCTTTTATATGGCGCCTTAATGCTTCCCTAATACTGTAAATGAATCCTTCTTCAAAATCAACACTCAGTGCATGAGAAAGACCCATGAACACAGGTAGAGTCAAAAAATATGTCTCTGAACGCCTCATTATGGGTGTTGTTGCTTGAATGCAAATGAGAAGGACAGAGATAGGCCAGAGCAGGGGCCAAACTCTCCGCTGTTTCCTCGTTTTAGTGGTGTGATGTGCGCTGGCTCCACTTCCGCGTTTTATGCGCGAAGGAAGATAGGAGAGGCGTTTCAATGAAAAAAACACATTTCCACAGAAAATAAAATTAAACCACTGCTGTTTCAGAGGTTCGGAGGCTCGGATAAAGGACATCCGAGCCTGGAAACACTCTCACGTGCCTCCAGGCAAATAAAAAAACGCATCTCGCATTGCGTAGCTCGTTCGCAGTCCAAACTCTGGCCGTGACGATGGGTAGATATCCAGACGGGAGGTGGAACTGCATTTGCATTTTTTCTTCAATGTGACATCACATAGTTTCCTTTTTCAGAATCGCCCGTTTGAGCTGTCTTTTTTTCAAACGCAGAGAAGGACCGCAAATGCTCAGTTTACACATTTTGCAACTTTTAGCCATGGGGGGGGCTAAACAGGGTAGGGGAGCTCACATTAACGTTCAAAAACCTCAGAAAGTGAAAATTTCATGCCATGGGACCTTTAAAACCATAATATAATGCTGACCCATAAATCTGTCCTCCACAGACACCGTTGTTTGTGCTCTCCTTAAACCTGTGCTGTGCTCCTCAGGTTATGGACATCATCATGTACTGTATTGAGGGCTCTTTGGTCAAGAAGAAGGGTCTGCAGGAGTGTTTCCCCGCCATCTGCAGGTTAGTACTTCTCCTCCTCTCCTCATCTATCCTTCTGCCCTCTCCTTCCTTCATACATACAGAGACATGTTGTGTTGTGCTGCAGGTTCTACATGGTGGGCTACTGTGACCGTAGTCACCGTATTGCTGTGGGCGCTCGCCAGGGTTCTGTGGCGCTCTACGATGTCCGCACAGGAAAATGTCAGGTATACATACTCTAGTGAGGCCAGCTGGGAGCAACTGCTATTCTGCGGTTTGGGGGGTCAGCACTCCTCAAAGTCTGATCACCCACCCACATCTCCAGGTTGTAAAGGTGTACAGGTGGATCTTTTTAAATGCGTCATCATTTGGGTTAGTGCAGTGCTTCTCAATTATTTTCTGTGACGCCCCCCCTAGGAAGAAGAAAAAATTTCACGCCCCCCTTCCTGCGCGCGACTATAAATAGCATTATTTGTCTAGAAAATTGTTATTAGAACACCATTGTATCCTTTTATTAACATTATAAACAAAAAAAGAAAGAAACTTACAGCAAAGACTGCACTGAGGACTCAAATATTAATGTGTTTTTAATGCAGCTTTGTGCACATTTGTTTACGTTTTACAGAAATGAAACTTAAAACCACCTCATTTGCATAAGCTAAAAGCATTGAAAAAATACGCTCTCTCCTTGTGCCACTGATGCGTCCGCTTCTGTCGGACTAAAGGACACGACTCAGTGGAATATACGTGTTTTTTCTGTGACAGAGGATGTTTTGTTAATGGTGAGACTGTGCGTAAATCACATGTGAGAACCCCACTGCCAACTACTGTTGTTGATGTGCAATTACACTTAGTTCTAGTACAGTACAGCAAAAAAACATGTTTCCCAGGGTCATACGCGCCCCCCCCTGGCATCACGCCACGCCCCCCCAGGGGGGCCCGCCCCACTATTTGAGAAGCACTGGGTTAGTGGATGTGAGGCAGATTTTAAAGGGCTAGTGCGTTTTTTAATGTTAATCTGTATGGGTTTCCTTTTAAAAGTTCCGTGTGTTGACACCGGCTTACCTCTGACAGTCTCAGCTGATCCCGGTTCGGCTCGCTTTCTGGAGCCCACGTAAGTAGGTCTGGTAACTTCCCTGGAACATGAAATAAAGCTTGTTTTTCTTCTCAAAACAAAACATTTGTTAGAAAGGTGATATATTTGCGTCCCAAACAGTTGTCCACGAAACATCCAGCAGCGTATTTCACATTTGCGTATTGTCTCTCTCCACTCGTATCACTACGCCCATGTTAAGTCTATCAGCCTGTTCACCTTCAGCGGATGTCTACGCCGAAGTTTACAAGTGAACAGGCTGATAGAGTTAACATGGGCGTAGTGATACGAGTGGAGAGAGACAATACGTGAATGCAAAATACGCTGCTGGATGTTTCGTGGGCAACTTTCAGACGCAAATATATCACCTTTCTAACAAATGTTTTGATTTGAGAAGAAAAACAAGCTTTATTTCATGTTCCAGGAAAGTTACCGGACCTACTTACGTGGGCTCCAGAAAGCGAGCCGAACCGGGATCAGCTGAGACTGTCAGAGGTAAGCCGGTGTCAACACACGGAACTTTTAGAAGGAAACCCACACAGATTAACATTTTTAAAAAATGCGCTATCCCTTTAACAAAACATTTCATATGTTGTATCTGTAGCATCCCCACAACGAGCGTGTAAGCGTGTTGCTTTGAGTGACACACTATCAACAACTTTTATGCTAACTGGGCACCAATGGTACTTCCTTACAGTTACAGTTCTATTCAACTTGTGATTCACAACATAAACATTTCCAACAATTTTGCACCTTTGAGCCCTCAGTACGATTTGATTTGATGGATTCGGGATATGTTTGTGAAGCCATATGGTGGGCTTCACAGCTGTTGCCATGGGAGACATATTGCTGTGGATTATTCTGTCACAGTCCAGTTGTGAGTGGACCCTAACACAATCTCTGCCCCCACACTGCAGCTGTTCTGGACTGCTCTTTACACCCTGGAGACACTGGTCATAAGCTGCTCCAGCACAGACCTGTTTGTAACACAACTCCTCTCATCATACACACTCTTTTATGTTATCTACACCTAAAGAGAAATCATATTAAGAATTCTACTGCTGTGAGCTGTACTGAAAGACAACATCATAGTTGCCAAGGTTGCGTTTTTGGGGGCTTTCTCTCAAGTGGCACTTCCACTTCACCAAAGAGGTGTATTTTAGTTTCATGTTAATAAACTTGGAAATCACCATATACAGTCAGTGGTAATGACTGAATTATAAGCAATCAAATCTAAATCGCAATTTGTAAATCACAAAGGTTGCATTTATTGAAGTACCATCATTTCCTCCATAAACAATCAAATATCCTGTCTTATTCTGCGTAAAACATGTTCACCTTTTTGTCACTTATTCTGTTTAAAATCTGAACAGAACAGGAACAGAATCCTTTTAAAACCTCAATCACTAATCCAGTCAGGGTCCGGAGCTCGGTGGCTTGTTGCTCTCTGAAAACCCTACAGCATGTGAATGTGTGTTTGGTCTGTGCTCAGAACATCCACGGACACAAAGGGCCCATCACAGCAGTGTCCTTCGCTCCAGACGGACGCTACCTGGCAACCTACTCCAACGCTGACAGCCACATCTCCTTCTGGCAGGTACGGACTCACTGCGGTCTGTCCTTATGGAGTACACAGAAGAGCTCGTGTGGTTCCTCATGCAATATTCTATGATGTTATTGCGATTGAACACAGATCTGAACATTTATGAAATTACATCAAAGTGCATTATGTTCCCCCAATCAATATCATTTATATAACAAACGTCCAAAATCCATATGGAAAGTACCTTTTACTATAAATGTACAGTCATACCTCACCTTACGAAAGACCCAACTAATGAATAATCCAAGTTACGAAACGCGAAAACTCAAAAGTTCAAATAATACACGCTCGGATGCTCGCTCGGCTTCGCAGCCGCCCAAATCCCCCATTGCAACTCTACTTATGAAAAATCACGTTACGAAACCACTTCTGGAATGAATTAATTTGGTAAGGTGAGGTACGACTGTACTAGAGTGGAGAATACTCTCAGGTAGTAAAGTAATAGTACTACACTGTAAAAATGAAATTTAATTAAAGGAGAATTAATATTTTTTTACAATCTGAGCCTTATTTCGGTAATAAAACAAGTTGTTTTACTCACCCATATCACTTTGGTGTCATATGGAGCACTTCCGGAGATGTTTTAGATTTGCAATCTCTGTAACGTGAGTTCTCGGGGCGCATGTTTGCGGTCTCCAAATAACACAAACTTTAGCACTTTTCAAGTTCAAGTTCAAAGTTCAAAGTCAGCTTTATTGTCAATTCTGCCATATGTGTTCAACATACAGTGAATCGAAATTTCGTTTCTCTCTGGTCAGGTAGTGCAAAAGACAGTGTACAGAATACAACATGAAGACAAAACACAACAAAAACTATCTAAGACAGAGATCTAAAGTTAAAACTAAAGTCTACGATCTAAAATCTTAAAACAGTGCAACATAATAAATAACCTATACTATATACAGATTTCCAAAGTGTGCAGTGTGCATCAAAATGTGCAATGGAAGATACAGCAGTGAATTGGTCATCTGCAGTAGAATGTGCATTGGAGTTAAGATAAATAAAAATAAGTGTGCAACAGTAGTAATTCTAGTGCAACAGGAGTAAACAACAGTACTAAATGTGCAATAACAGTAGTAAACAACAGTGCAACAGGAGTAAAATCCAGTAGTAAATGTAAATGTGCAACAGTGCAACAGTCGTCCTTAGCAGCAGTTTTTTAAAGTGTCTAGAGTGATATGTCTTTTATGGAATACAGGTTATGCCAATATGGGGGGTGGGGGGTGGGAGATGGGTAAGGTGGGAGTTCGGGTGTGAGTTCAGCCTCCTGACAGCCTGGTGGATGAAGCTGTTTGACAGTCTGGTGGAGTGGGCCCGGAGACTCCGGTACCTTCTCCCCGAGGGCAGGAGGCTGAACAGGCTATGTGCGGGGTGGCTCGGGTCACCCACAATGCTGGACGCTCTGCGGGTGAGCCGGGTGTTAAAAATGTCTAGGAGGGAGGGGAGAGAGACACCAGCGATCCTCCCAGCTGCATTCACTATGCGCTGCAGGGCTTTCCTGTTCTGTTCAGTGCAGCTCCCGTACCACACAGTGATGCAGCTGGTCAGGACGCTCTCAATGGTGCCTCGGTAGAAGGTGGGGGGGCTCCAGCTCTCCTCAGTTTGCGGAGGAAATAGAGGCGCTTCTGAGCCCTCTTTGCCAGTGATACAGTATTCACTGTCCAGGAGAGGTCCTCACTGATGTGCACCCCCAGGAATTTGGTGCTGCTCACCCTCTCTACAGCAGCACCATTGATGGACAGTGGGGGGTGCTGGGTGGGGCCTCTCCGGAAGTCAATAACAATCTCCTTGGTCTTTTCAACATTAAGAAGGAGATTGTTATTGCTGCACCACTGGGTCAGAAGGCTCACCTCACTCCTGTAGTTTGTCTCATCGTTATTAGAGATGAGACCCACCACAGTCGTATCGTCCGCAAACTTCACTATGTGATTGGTGCTGAACGCTGGTGAGCAGTCGTGGGTCAGCAGAGTGAAGAGCATCGGACTGAGCACACAGCCCTGGGGGGCTCCTGTGCTCAGTCTAATGCACAATTCAAATCACAGAAGCTCAATGTCTTAGTCTACACTTTCGTTTGACTCAAAAGTGGCCTGTAATCTGAGATTTATCCATAGTTTGGAGTAGATGAGGAGGACAGTGCACATGTGCGGAGTCACAGTTTATTTCGCTCTCAGCTCTCGGGACCCAAACATGAAACGCAAAGATGTAAATTATGGATAAATCTCGGATTACAGGCCACTTTTGACTCAAACAAAAGTGTAGACTAAGACATTGAGCTTCTATGATTTGAAAAGTGCTAAAGTTTGTGTTATTTGGAGACCGCAAACATGTGCCCTGAGAACTCACGTTACGGAAATCTAAAACATCTCCGGAAATGCTCCATATGACACCAAAGTGCTATGGGTGAGTAAAACAACTTGTTTTATTACCGAAATAAGGCTCAGATTGTAAAAAACGTTCATTCTCTTTTAAGTATAGACACCCTGGGTGCTTCAAGTTGGGGACTGTAGTTGCTTTTACACTGGAGTCGTCTTCTGTGTGTGATTTGATTTAAATGTGTGTTTGTCCTTCTCCAGATGAACACCAGCCTACTGGGCAGCATTGGCATGTTGAACTCGGCTCCTCAGCTGCGCTGTATAAAGACATATCAGGTACCCCCAGTGCAGCCCGCCTCCCCCGGCTCCCAGAACCACCTCAAACTGGCACGTCTCATCTGGACCTCCAACCGCAACGTCATCCTCATGGCCCATGATGGCAAAGAGCACCGTTTCATGGTCTAACTCTGCTACCCCACCCAACAGCAAGGTTTGCCATGGTGTGCTTTGGACATGAGAAGTGCTGATAATCCACATTATAACTGGTTCTTTCATATCTTCAAAGGTCGTGTGTTATGCTAAATACTCTGGAGATTTGAGCATGTCATAGTGTGGTTTCCTCAAATGTACAGACAGTGACACAATCTGAAAAAGGCTTGAGGTGGGGAAATATGTTTTTCATGAACACAAAACAGTATGTGGGACCTGCTCCAGTTCATTTAATGAGAACCTAGACAACACACATACTTAGTGTTTATGATATATGGGACACATTATTCCTCAGCATCCACAAACACAGGAACTCACCTGACACATGTTCACTGCATCCACAGTTGTGTGTTGTTGTGCTCCAGACCTTCACTCAGCCTCTCATGGTAACACGTACACAAGTTATCAACAAATGAAAATAGTGTCCAAGTTTCCTGCTCGTCTCCAGGGAGATGATGTTTTAGCTTTGCCTGGAATGTTCTTCATTACGGCATTTACATTCACTCATCCAGTTGCTGGATATTCTATTGCTACGAAGGTTGGAGTCACCTGCCTCTATGGTGGTGACATTAATGCTATACTGTGAAACATTCCTAAGCAAAAACATCTACATGGCAACAAGCTGGTAGCCTATACCCTAAGGTTCCATACTGCAGCTTTAATTTATTGAGGGCCTAACCCTGGACCTGGTGTCGCTCGGGAGGGGGGGGCTCCTGTAGTTTTGTCCTCTGGCCGCAGCATGTGTGTTCTGAGGATAATGATTATTTTTTAGTTTTTATTTTCCTTATTTATTTAAATGTGCTGAAACATTCCCATGGGCTCCCTCCTGGCTTTAGATTTCTGAATAGTTCACCTACTAGAACCTACTAGTAGTGATGTCCAAATGTCAGCTAGATAGCAGAGGGCCCATTTTATTTTTAAGAGGAATATACAAAAAGTTACATACTGCACCTTTTAAAACTAGTAAAAATATGTCAGAGTCTACATAAATCTGAGTTCTCTCTTCATGTTTTAGTGTGGTGTATATTTGCAGATGTAAAGTTCTATTTTAGTGCAAACAAGAGATTCTGTTTGATATGTGTGACCCTCTGCATGGTGCAATTTACATGTACAGTAAACACATCGTGGTGTGTTCAATATGTTCAATAATAAACTTATTGTGCTGTGGAAGTCTTTTGTTTCTGTTCTGGTGCAGTTCTTCTCCTCAAACTGTGGTGCAGCTGTTGCACTTCACTTTAGTCACATTTGTGTTTCTTCGTTCATATTCAGGCATATGTGGTGCTAGTTAAAGGCAAATTAACGTTTTTTTTTTTACAATCTGAGCCTTTTTTCGGCAATAAAACAAGTAGTTTTACTCACCCATAGCATTTTTCTGTCAATTGGAGCAGTATCGCAGAACTTATGTTGAGCCGTTCTGTTCTACTAATGATCCCGTATCCGTTAACATGGTGCTGTATCATTTGCTCGGGGCATTACTTTGCGGTGTCCAAATAACACAAACTTTAGCACTTTTCAAATCATAGAAGCCCGATGTCTTAATGAAAGATTTTGTTTGAGTCAAAAGTGGCCTGTAATCCGAGATTTAGCCATAGTTTCGAGTAGATGAGGACGCCAGTGCGCATGTGCGGACTGTGCTCTCAGCTCCCGGGACCCAAACAGCAAACGCAAAGCTGAAAACTATGGATAAATCTCGGATTACAGGCCACTTTTGCTTCAAACAAAATCTTACATTAAGACATCGGGCTTCTATGATTTGAAAAGTGCTAAAGTTTGTGTTATTTGGAGACCGCAAAGTAATGCCCCGAATACAAATGCTAACAGAAACGCCACAACATAACTTTCTTCAAACAGCTCCAAATGACACGAACGTGATATGGGTGAGTCAAACGACTTGTTTTATTACCGAAAGAAGGCTCAGATTGTAAAATAACGTTACTTTTCCTTTAAGAAGCAAAAGCTTTTCTTAGATCCACTTTGTGCTTTATGACTTGTACAAATGCAAGAGTTTTCTACAGATGGTTATTCCAGATGGTCAAAGTGACCCCAGTGTGGGGTGAGTGAATAATATACCACACTGGTACTAAGGCCTGTATATAGAAGCGAGCCTGCCAATCTGCGCCATCAGCCCCTCAAGTTCAAAAAGTTCAAAATCAGTTTTATTGTCAATTCTGTGTTCAACAGTGAATCGAAATTTCGTTTCTCTCTGTCTCAAAAAGACAGTGTACAAAATACAATAGAGAATACAAAAACTTCCAAGACAAAATCTAAAAGCATAAAAGAATAAATAAATACCTATTTACAGATGCCCAAAATGTGCAGTTGCATCAAAATGTGCAAAGGAAGATGCAGCAGTGAAATGTGCAGTAATATGCAATAGAATGTGCATTGAAAATAAAGATAAAAATAAATGTGCAACAGTAGTACTCCCATTCTTCAGTCTCTCCATTGGCGACCTGTTCAGTTTCGCATTGATTTTAAGATTCTTTTATTTGTTTTTAATTGTCTCCATGGCCCCACAGTATGTGTCTGACCTGCTGCTGCTCTCTCAGGTCTGCAGCTCAGGTTCTCCTTGTTGTCCCTAAGACAAAAAGGAAACTTCGGGGTGATCGGGCTTTTTCAGTGCCTGCTCCAAGACTCTGGAATGCACTTCCACTGAATGTGAGACAGGCCGACAAACTTCCTGTTTTTAAATCCCTTCTTAAAACTCTTTTTTTTAGATTGGCTTTTAACTCAGTGTGAGTAGTTGACTTTTATCATGTTCTGTTTTTAATGTTACTGTGTCATGTTTTGTGTTTTAACCTGTGTACAGCACTTTGGTCGACTGTGTTGTTTTTAAAGTGCTTTATAAATAAAGTTGGATTGGAGCAGTCGCACACTGTCCACCATCAACACTCACACACACCACTTTTGTACTGTCTGGGTGAAGTGTCTTGCCTAAGGACACAACAGCGCTTTCGATACTGGCTGTGACACATGATATTGTCCAAGTCCTAACTAGGCCCAGCCCTGATAAAAGGAGAAATTCAATTTATCAACTGGACAAAGTTTATTTGGTGGAAAATGTTTCTCAGCTCATCCAAGTTGCTTCGTCAGTTCTGGTTCGAGTGCTGATGGACACTGTTTATATCTCGCTGCAGGGAGGAGCTCACTACACTGAAATCATTCTGAAACTATCAACTATTTGTTTTGAGTTTCTGTAGGCCCAGCCCTGCTTATCTTCTGCTTATGAGCTCGTTCTGGCTCCTTCCTCTGGGACAGGGGGTCACATGCTTTGACACACTTCATATTCATATGGAGATGTGATGTTTGCTGTGGATGTTCCACGGGGAGGCATTGGCCACAGATCTGACCTGTAACTAACTTCTTGCGTCACCCGCATGTAATGCCATGCTATGGAACATTCTAAGCAAAGCTATTTTTTATTTTTCACAGAGAAGATGCATAGTGCGCCTTTATTTCGGAGCAGTTGACTGTGAGTGTGGATCAGTCCTGCTCCCGGATCTATAAATATGATTGGATTATTGGCCGTTTCCCAATTCAGTGACGGCACGCTTGTGAGTGTGCCGTCGGGCTGTCGTCGAGACGGCGCACACTCGCTCTGTCCTTAGTGCACTACGTTTCTCACATGGCCGCCTGCGAAATTGAACAGGTCCCGCCTCAGCTCAATGAGCCGGGTGGTCTGCTCCTTGTTCCCTAAAGACAAAAATATTATACTATTGCGACTAGTAATACTTGGAATTGGGACATGGCCAATGTTCCCCCTAATTTTTAATGTGTCTGAGCAAACACACTAACTCCACATCCGAAATGAACCCCCCCGCGCGGCTCGCACTTTGCAGATATAAAAAAATGCCCCCGCGGCTGAATAAAAAGCTCTTTCATCCCTGGTTTACAGGGCGCTGCACAAGTTTTCTTGTGCGCTGAGAATGTGCGAACAGTGCGCAGCTTAGAGTAAACGCTGGACATGGCGATACTGTAGAATATCCAGCATTACAACAGCAAAGGAAATATAGAAGTGTAAGGGGAAAAGCATGTGAACGGTAATACAGGTGCCGTGATCTATGCCGTTACGGCTACCGTCACACATGTTTAGTGTAGTTTATGAAGAGTTTCATGTAGCATAGTTGTAGGTGAGGAGAACCAGTACGTATATTTTATAGTGACGTCGCAACTCTCACTTGTGGATGTCGCTGGCGAGTCGGTCTTTGTAGTCCCGCGCTGTGCATGCTGGGGCTTTTAAGTGTGCGGAGCGTGCATGTTTGCACACTTGGTCCACGCCCCGATTTCCATGGAAACGACGGCGCCGTTCAGAGCTCGTCTTGACGGTGCAGGGGGAAAAAAACGAATGGAACGGCCCTTGTCGCGCCGGATATGAGGCATATCCCGTTCCAAGGACGCTAACAAGCGTGCCGTCGCTGAATTGGGAAACGGCCATTGTTCCAGAGGACGGGGCACCGGCCGGAAGTGGCGGTTCACGACCTCCCCAGACTCCGCCTCGTGCTGGAGCTGGTGGTCTCCCGTTCCTGCGCCGGAAATAACGCTCAGTGCAGGAGTACCGGGGAGAACGGAGCACCGGGGACCGCGAAGCCGACCGAGCAGAGCGAACGCAGAGGCCGACACCGCTCCGCCACAGCCCCGCCGCAGCTCCGCGTCTGTCTGCGCTCCAGCCGTGAGTCCGCATCACCTGCTCCATCTCCATCACACAGGCTTCCTCCGCCTCTCCTCCGCCTCTCCTCCTCCTCCTCTCCTCCTCTCCTCCTCCGCCTCTCCTCCTCCTCTCCTGCGCATCCACCCGCCGCGGTCTCCCTCCTGTCCCCGGCTCTGCGGCTCGGGGACGCGGCGTGCAGAGGCTGAGCTGAGGCTGAGCTGAGGCTGTCGGAGGTAAAAAACATAAACAACAGATTGACGTGAGCGACTCTGCACAATCTGGACTCCATTTCCCAGCGTCCTCTCGTGCGTCATGGCGCACTGACGCTTCTCGTGCCCAAATGGAACAGACACACCGGTCAGGCCTGTAGGACACAGAGGACAGAGGACGTCAGCTCAGGGACCTTCTCCATTTGAACCTAGTGTTAATATTGGAGACAGTGGCTCAGTCCCATCTGTCAGGTGAATCTGTCTTTGTGTCCTTGGGCAAGACACTGTAGGCCTACTTGAAGGTGGGAAAGTGCCATCTAAAATGTGACCATAAACCATTTAAAGTCAACTAAATAGAGTTAGACAGATATATCATAGGCCTACACACACAGATTTATTTCACTTGAATGTTAAAAGAAAACGGCACAAAACATGACTACAGCTCTCTTAAAGGTTTGTAGTAAAACAAAAAACAAAAAAGTACATTTTAATTACATAATTGGGGGAAAATAATCAAAATTTGCTCTATATATTGACCCAAAAATATATGTAGAGCTGATCAGACATCAGTGGCTCTGGATTTGAAACAATCCGTATCGGCCATGAAAAATCATATCAGTAGATCTCTAGAATTAAACACTAAATCACGTGTTTGTTACTAAACTACAGTGGTACCTCACCATACGAAATTAATTCGTTCCAGAAGTGGTTTCGTAACGTGAATTTTTCATAAGTTGAGTAGCTATTTCAATGGAAAAAGCCTGATTCATTCCAAGGCCCCGATCCAAGTTTTTTTTTTGTTATTGTGTAACTTTTTTTTATAGTGTAACACTGTGTTCTGCGTCCTGATTGGCTAAGAGACTGTAGACCCAGGGCTAAATGTGGAATAAACCAGGTCTAGACCAGGTCTAAACAAGGTCTAAACCTGAACTGGACCTGGACTAAACCAGGACTGGACACCAGGATTAAAGCGCCGCGTGCGGGTCTATTTCCTGGTTTCGTGCTAGCTCTGCTATTAGCAGCAGCACCAGTGTACCTCACGAGTCACGGCTGAGGCGAGCAGCGACTGCGTGCGTGGGGGGAAGGGGGAGGGCGGACACGTGTGTGATAGCGCAGCATGACCCGGCGCGGGGCTGCGAGCACGAGACCCGTGCCTCCTCTAGACCAGATCTAAACCAGGATTAAACCAGGATTAAACCACCGCGTGCGGGTCTATTTCCTGGTTTCGTGCTAGCTCTGCCGGTGTACCTCACGAGTCACGGCTGAGGCGAGCAGCGAGGAGGGGAGGAGATGTGCCTCCCCTCGGGACGGCACGCAGTTCGAGCGCATGAACGAACGCAAGCAAGAGCTGGTGGTTTAATCCTGGTTTAATCCTGGTTTAGATCTGGTTTAGACCTGGTTTAGATCTGGTCTAGAGGAGGCACGGTTTGAGCACGGGTCTCGTGCTCGCAGCCCCGCGCCGGGTCATGCTGCGCTATCACACACGTGTCCGCGCACACACACACACCGCCCTCCCCCTTCCCCCCACGCTTCACTATTAATACATTTTGTTGAAAATCTATGAAAGTTTGAGTGTTTAAACAGAGACAAATGTGAGAAAAGTTTAAATTCAGTCTGAGAAAAGCGTATAATGTGTGTGGCTGAGCGCGCATTATTTGAATTTTTGAGATTTCGCGTTTCGTAACTTGAATTTTCTTTCGTATCTAGAGACCAAAATTTAACGTGAAGGCGTTTCGTAACTTGGATTTTTCGTTGGTAGGGTCTTTCGTAAGGTGAGGTACCACTGTATTTTAATAGCATTAAAGTATGTCAATTTGCAGCTTTTGGGTCAAGAACACCTAAAAGTGTGTGCCTAAACATGTCACTAGGGCTGGGCTATATGGAGCAAAAAATGTATCTCGATATATATTTTCTTATATCTCGATATACGATCTATATCTCGATATCTGTACAGGAAAAACAATCCTTCAAAAACTACTGCAAAAACAAATATGCCAAGTTCCACAAGATCTTTTTTTATTGAAGTGCAGGTCATGTAGGAACAAAGTGCTTCTGTGACAGTAAAAAAAAAAAAATCCCTGTATAGAAAAATAATTTAACTGTAAAATAAATTAAATAATACATGTTGTCTCATTTTTATTCAAAAACTCAACTCGAGCTCATCTTTGCATCTTTAACCACAGGATAATCATGAGCTCCTTTAGCAGAGGAAGCTCGGGAAGTTCCTTATTTTAATAGATCCATGTTCCTTATTTTAATAGATCCATGTTCCTTATTTTAATAGATCCATGTTCCTTATTTTAATAGATCCATGTTCCTTATTTTAATAGATCCATGTTCCTTATTTTAATAGATCCATGTTCCTTATTTTAATAGATCCATGTTCCTCACCAGTGGTCAGGAGCTCTGATGTTTCCCACTGCGCAGATCAAACCAAACGTTTCCAAATACAATTGTAGAAGTTTTACACTGCAACAGATTAATTTAAAATCTCCTGCATAAATAAAGTTTATATTATAAAGTTTATATATATAAAGTTTATATTACTAAACTTTACAACATACACTACATACAACATACTATAGAGCCACTTCAGCTGGTCTGAGATTATAATGTGTTTAATGAGATTATAATGTGTTTAATGAGATTATAATGTGTTTAATGAGATTATAATGTGTTTAATGAGATTATAATGTGTTTAATGAGATTATAATGTGTTTAATGCCGCTTTTGCACACATTTGTTTACATTTTATAGAACACCACATGGCTCATTTGCATAAACTATAAACACTGGAAAAAAATAAAACCGCTCTGCTGATGCAGTCAGCTCCTGAAACACCAAAAAAAAAAAAAGCGCCTTAAACCCAAACTATGGAGCGAGTTGCCCTGTTTTATTTTTTTGAGAGGAGTTCTGTATCCTCCGGGATGTTGTGGTGCCGCACGCGAGGGGGAGGTCGGGGGTGAGCGGGAGTGCACACAGCACAGAGAAGGCAAACAGGCGAAGAGGCAAAATCAGAATTAAATATAGCTGCAAGCAGCAATGTGGGGCCAAGCAGTGACCCAGCCTAATTTGATGACGTGCGTTTTTGAAAATCTGACTTACGGTTCAAAAGTTACAAGCAGAAATGTCCCTCAGATTTTGACCTGTTGGTGGCGCTAGAGGGTTTGAGGTGGGGCCCTGTAATTTTTTGTGGGGAATCCTGGGAAGGACACGAACATCTGTGAAAAGTTTGAAAATAATCCTATGAAGGGTTCCCGAGATATGAGCTCACTTCGGCTAATCAATTAAGAGCAGGGCGTTGCCTAGCAACGCAGAAATGTACCTGAAAATTCCTGCAACTTTGAGCTGCTGGTGGCGCTAGAGGGTTTGGGGTGGGGGCCTATAAATTGCTGTGGGTAATGAGGTGACTGGCTGGAATGTGCATGCCAAATTTCACAACTTTTTACCAGACGGTTCTAGGGGTTGCCATAGACTCCCAGAGGCGGAAGAATATATATTATTATTATTATTATTATTATTATAGGAATCAGTAGAAACACTATGGGTGCCTCACACCTTCGGTGCTTGGCCCCAAATATAAACATTATATCGATATGTCAAGATCAAAGTCAGTTTTATTGTCAGTTTTGCCGTATGTGTTCAACATAAAGTGAATTGAAATTTCGTTTCTCTCTGGCCATATCGAGTTTAACAAATATCTCGATATATTTTAAATCTGGAGATCTCGCCCACCCCTAGTGGTCACTGCAACTTCAAGTACTATGTGACATCACAAAAACTGTCCTGATTACAGCCGAGTGTTTCTGAGCCCCGCCCCCTCCTGTGGTCCTCCAGGTCCTGCCCAGTTGAACCCTTCTCTTAGTCTCATTTACTCACATTTCATGTCCCACTAGTGTTTGTCCCTTTCATATATTTTTCGGGACTGTTTCCAAAGATGAAATCTCTTCATTTGTCCTATGAACATACCAGTGACACAGTGTTGCACATATGTGAACATGCTCTTCTCCCTCAGGCTCTGGTCCTGGATGGCCCCTGTGCAGGCCCCTGGCTGCAGCAGAGTGCTTGGGGGCCTGATCAGGACGAGGGATGGTGAGGTTGGTCAGCGCTCTGGGGCTGGTCATGTTCAGCGTGGCTCTGCTCATCCTGTCACTCATCAGCTACGTGTCCATCAAGAAGGACCTTCTACAGGGAGGGGGCCTTCGATACGGCCAGGGAGGGGGCCCCCGCATGAACATGCTGCATGCAGGCTTCCGGTGAGTCACACCACCACCACCACATGAGGCAGATACACACAGGGAGGGGAGGCTGAGAATGAAAAGGGTGTACATACAGAGGGAGAGACTGAGGAGGCTGATGGTTCTACTGCTGCGATGGAGATGGTGTGGAGGATGTCTGAGACTGATGGGACATGTGATATGCAGTGTTGTCCCTGAACGTGTTCACTGAACGACATGATGAACGCGTTCATATTTTGGGTGAACGTGAACTGAACGCTCTGTATTACTGCCTGATGAACGAACTGTGAACGACACGCGCATCTCTTTAACTTCGTTCAATAGGGTCTCAGATTTCTGATCCATCCATCTGAAATTTCCGACCGACACCTCTCTCCCTCTCTCCCTCTCTCCTTCTCTCCCTCTCTCCCTCTCTCCTCTCCTTCTCCCCCTCTCTCCTTCTCTCCTTCTCTCCCTCTCTCCCTCTCTCCCTCTCTCCTTCTCTCCCTCTCTCCTCTCCTTCTCTCCCTCTCTCCCTCTCTCCCTCTCTCCTTCTCTCCCTCTCTCCTTCTCTCCTTCTCTCCTTCTCTCCTTCTCTCCCTCTCTCCCTCTCCCCTTCTCTCCTTCTCTCCTTCTCTCCCTCTCTCCCTCTCTCCTTCTCTCCCTCTCTCCTTCTCTCCCTCTCTCCTTCTCTCCTTCTCCTTCTCTCCTTCTCTCCTTCTGTCCTTCTCTCCTTCTCTCCTTCTCCGTCTGTCCTTCTCTCCTTCTCTCCCTCTCCGTCTCTCCTTCTCCTTCTCTCCCTCTCTCCTTCTCTCCTTCTCTCCTTCTCTCCCTCTCTCCTTCTCTCCTTCTCTCCTTCTCTCCCTCTCTCCTTCTCTCCTTCTCTCCCTCTCTCCTTCTCTCCCTCTCTCCCTCTCTCCCTCTCTCCTTCTCTCCCTCTCTCCCTCTCTTCTCAGCTCAGAGTGGTGCACTAAAGGGGGCCACATTAAAGGGGGAATCACTAATGTTAATTTGTGGGTTTATTTTGTTTTCTTAAGTCTCTTAGTTAATTAAGTCATATCATATGAGGGTTATTTAAGTATTTTCTTTATTATGTTGAACTGCAGGTGTTTTATCTTTATGGGGACCGTTATTTATAGTTGGATAAGGATGTGAAATTGGATCTGAAGATGGAATCTAACACATGGTTTGATTGTTCAAACTGATATAATAATTGCTGTCTATGGTTCTATATGGGCTTTGGCAATGATATTGAAAAATAAAAGCTCGCAGCAATGTACTGGGAAAAAAAAGAACTAAATGAACTAGTTCATTTTTTGGAGCTATGAACGAACTACTAACTATAAACAATTATGAACTATGAACGAACTAGTTCATTTTGAAATGTTTGAACTGAACTTTGAACTAGTTCATGTAGAAAATGAACTTTCCCAACACTGGTGATATGTGCTGATGCCACTGGATAAATAAAGCTGCATAAGATGAACTCAGATGTGTGGACATCTGCGTGCTTCTTCTGGAGAAAAGGCCTGAATCATGATAAATATTCAGCTGTTCTGTAACATAAGATCCTTCCCCCATGGCCCAGTGTACAGCAGCTGTAGTGCACAGTAATGGTGTACTCTGTTTGCGCCACTGTGAAGCTACTTTTCATTGTATAAAGATTACTTTGCTATTACTACTATGAAATCTATGCAAAATCTCACAAACACACTGGGACAAAACAGTGTGAGGACAATGTAGGACTAGAGACTTACAGAGATCTTCTGCTAGGCTTCCATGTGCTTTCTTCCAACCCCTGAGCTCTGGGCTGTGGCCCCTCGGCCCCCTTGTCTGTGACGTGTCAGTGTCAGAGGATGTTGTTTGTTTTGCAGTGAGCAGGTCCCCAACAAGCCCGACCACAGGTGACACACACACACACTGTTACACACACATATCTGTAGATTGGAGCTGTTCCCCTAACCAAGAGGAGGGGTCATAATGAGGAGAATGTAATGATAAGGGCCCCACTGGCCCCAACACTGGGGGCAGCAGCAGGACACTCTCCAGGTGAAGTGTGGACTTCCTGTGTGTGGACAAAGTTTAACACCAAAAGTGACGCTTCCTTCCCCCACAACACACGTGTGAAACGATTTAACATGGCACAGGTACAGTGGTTAGCACTCTGTTCAAACCCTGAGGAGATGTCCTGTGGAGGGGCAGGACGGGTGAGGGGGTATGTGAGGAGGAGGCGTGTCCTGTGGAGGGGCAGGACGGGTGAGGGGACGTGTCCTGTGGAGCTGTGTCCTGCTGTGAAGCCCTCTCTGTTTGGCTGCTCCAGCTCAGATCCTCACACTCTGGCATGTCTGAAATATGTTTTTGTATTTGTGCACTTCTGAAGAGCAAACATCAGGATGCAGTGGACAGACGCTTTACTTTGGGAGCTTTGACATTTGTTTACTGAGAAAATAAGCCTTTGGAAATGTATCATCTTGTCCAGCAGGACCTCGAGACTGGAGTGGTCTCCAGTCTCAGAGTCTGATCTTCTTTTGGTGGCCTCACGGTGGACCAGGGACACCGTAGACCTGTCCCACTGACATCACTGATAAGCTCTGCTGCCCCTGCAGGCACATGTTTGACCACAGGCTGTGAGGTTTGAACTTCTCCACATACTTTGGGCAGTCATGTGGAGACATGGGTGCATTGTGCTGCAGAGGAGGCTCATGTGGAGAAGATCCACACTCGGGATTCTCACATGCTAAGAACAATGCTAATAACAATGCTACTGTTCATTTGAAGCTGCTGCTCTGGACAATTTTGATTTTAAAATGTTTGATTTGGTAGAGAGAGCTTTGATGCACTGGTGCTGCAGCATGATGGAGTTTTAAAGCAAAGATCAGGTTCACTGATGACTCTGTCACCTGCTGTTTAACACAGTGTTGTGTGTGTAGGTCTCAGCTGGCCCTGAAGTACCTGGATCCTGCATTTGTGCCTGTGGGCAGTACACTGATTGAAGACCTGCTCAACTCGACCAAGTGGAGGTTCAACCACAGCGCCTTTGTGCAGCAGAGGTAAGATCTCTCAGACCAGGAGCTGTCTGAGGTCCTGAAACACACACACACACACACACACACACACACACACACACACACACACACACACACACACACACACACACACGTTCAGTCTGAGTGTACTGTCCAGAGCAGAGGAGGGCTGCCGCTGGACACACTCCTGTCACAAGAGACTGATCTTCTGTTTTATGGCTCTTATGTTCCTTTCATTCTTGTGTGTCCCTCTCATGTTCCTCTGGTGTTCCTGCCTGTTCTGTCAGCTACTGTGTGTTGCACTGATGTTCTTCTCACTTTCTTCTGATGTCCTTCACATGTTCCTCCCATGTTCCTGTGTGTTCCTCTAATATTCTGTTCTTCTAATGCTCCCATGATGTTCTTTTAATACTCCAGGGAGGAGATGGCCCAGTACATTGACGTGCCACAGAACTTCAGCCTGGTACGCAGCGCTGTGCGTGTGGGCCAGCTCATGCATTACGACTACTCCAGCCACAAGTACGTGTACTCCATCGGGGAGAACTTCCACTCTCTTCTGCCAGAGGTCTCGCCCATCCTGCACAGACACTACAAGAGCTGTGCTGTGGTGGGCAACAGTGGCATCCTCACAGGCTCCAAATGCGGCGCTCAGATCGACAGCTTCGACTTTGTGTTCCGCTGCAACTTTGCACCCACTGAGGTCTTCAAGAAGGACGTGGGCAAGAGGACCAACATGACCACGTTCAACCCCAGCATCCTGGAGAAGTACTACAACAACCTGCTAACCGTGCAGGACCGGAACAACTTCTTCCTGAGTCTGAAGAGACTGGATGGCGCCATCTTGTGGATACCGGCGTTCTTTATCCACACATCAGCGACAGTCACGCGTACTCTCGTGGACTTCTTTGTGGAGCACAAGGGGAAGCTCAAGGTGCAGTTGGCCTGGCCGGGGAACATCATGCAGTACATCAACAAGTAAGACGCACGAATAAACGGGCATTCTAGCGCTTTTCCGATGGAGGGTCTGCCACCTGTTTGTTTCCATAGAGCAGTGCTTCTCAATTATTTTCTGTGACGCCCCCCCCTAGGAAGAAGAAAATATTTCACGCCCCCCTTCCTGCGCGCGACTATAAATATTATTTGTCTAGAAAATTATTAGAACCATTGTATCCTTTTATTAACATTATAAACAAAAAAAAGAAAGAAACTTACAACAAAGACTGCACTGAGGACTCAAATATTAATGTGTTTTTAATGCAGCTTTGCGCACATTTGTTTACGTTTTACAGAAATGAAACTTAAAACCACCTCATTTGCATAAGCTAAAAGCACTGAAAAAAAAACTGATGCGTCAGCTTCTGTCGGACTAAAGGACACGACTCAGTGGAATATACGTGTTTTTTCTGTGACAGAGGATGTTCTGTTAATGGTGAGACTGTGCGTAAATCGCATGTGAGAACGCCACTGCCAACTACTGTTGTTGATGTGCAATTACACTTAGTTCTAGTACAGTACAGCAAAAAAACATGTTTCCCAAGGTCATCAAAACATGTTTCCCTGGCATCACGCCACGCCCCCCCAGGGGGGCCGCCCCACTATTTGAGAAGCACTGCCATAGAGTGAGTGCTTTACCTAGATTGTTACACAGTATGTCTTTAAACATGACATTAAACATATTTGTCTCCATGGAGAAAGAAATGACTCCAACAGGCCAGGTTACAAGTCAGATCTGGTGGGAAATGTGCCAGTTCACAGTAAAAAAAGTAGTAATAAATAAAGTAATAATAAATAGCTAGCAATAAAATGTAAATGTCATACTAGCAGGTGCAGATGACCTCTACCAGAAAGGTTAGGATTAGATCACCTGTGACTGTGGCATTTCTATCACATGGATGCAATGTCCCCACAATATATGGAAACATGTGTGTGTGTGCAGTTACTGGAAGACCAAGCAGCTGTCCCCTAAACGACTGAGTACAGGCATCCTCATGTACACGCTGGCGTCTTCAGTGTGCGAGCAGATCCACCTGTACGGCTTCTGGCCCTTCGGCTGGGACCCCAACACGGGCAAAGAGCTGCCCTACCACTACTACGACAAGAAGGGCACCAAGTTCACCACCAAGTGGCAGGAGTCGCACCAGCTGCCGGCGGAGTTCAAACTGCTCTACAGGATGCACACAGAGGGTCTGCTCAAGCTCAGCCTGGCCCACTGCGCCTGAGACCCCAACTGCCCCACTGCCCCAAGCTAACTGTGCCTAAGAGACACTAACTGTCCCTGTCCCACAGCACGTAGGACCTGTCCCCCAAACGGGGGGGGATTAAAGGAGGAGTAACCTTTTTTACAATCTGAGCCATATTTCGGTAATAAAGCAAGTTGTTTTACTCACCCATAGCACTTTGGTGTCATATGGAGCACTTCCAGAGATGTTTTGGATTTGCGTTAGCCTAGCGCGAGTTTTAGCTGTAGCTCGGGGCATATAATATATTCCCCGAACATGTAATATGCCCCGTGTGGGCTCCAAATAACACAAACTTTAGCACTTTTCAAATCATAGAAGCTCGATGTCTTAGTCTACACTTTCGTTTGGTCAAAAGCAGTGATGGGAATAACGGCGTTAAAGTAAACACCGTTACTAACGGCGTTACTTTTTTCAGTAACGGGTAATCTAACAAGTTACTTTATCTATCGTTATAACGCCGTTACCGGCACCAACACGCCGTTACCGCGCGTTACTGAACCTACTGAAACTGGCATCATGTACGCGACTCGCATAGGCACAGGGGGATTTTTTTCTCCCTTTGGTGAGGGCGGGATAAGTAATGATGATTGGCTAAAGCAGAGTCAGATTTCATGTTGAGCCAATCAGAGACACTCTGATTGGTGGGCGGGTTCTACACACAATCCCAGCACACAGTAGTAGCGCGCACACACATACACACACCCCGTGTCAGATGGCGAGTCCCGAGTCGAAGACAGAAGTATAGGCAGTATTTTAACCTCGTCGAGGTAAAAGGTAAAAACCTACATGTTACGTGCACATTGTGTCAAAGACCAAAGACTTTGTCCACGTCCAATATAAGCAACTCGAATTTAATGAAGCGTCTCTGGACGGCGCGCGCTTCTGTTGAACTAGTGGCCCCCAGCAGGCCCCATGATGATAATCTCATGCTCGGTGCCGTTAACAATGAAGTCCACGGTGACGGAGCCACGTCAGCCAAGCAGCAAAAACTGTATAATGCACTGTAAAAAAAATCCAAATTATTGGATTAATTAATTATTGAACTAAAAAAAAAAGTAACTCATTAGTTACTTTCCTAGGTAACTAGTTACTTTTATAGTGTAGTAACTCAGTTACTTTTTTGGGTTAGTAACTAGTAACTGTAACTAATTACTTTTTCAAAGTAACACTGCCCAACACTGATCAGAAGTGGCCTGTGATCTGAGATTTAGCCATAGTTTAGTGTAGATGAGGAGGACAGTCGCATGTGCGGAGTCACAGTTTATTTCACTCTCAGCTCCCTGGACCCAAACATGAAACACAAAGATGTAAACTATGGATAAATCTCGGATTACAGGCCACTTTTGACTCAAACGAAATCGTAGACTAAGACATTGAGCTTCTATGATTTGAAAAGTGCTAAAGTTTGTGTTATTTGGAGACCGCACGGGGCATATTACACGCACTATGCCCCGAGAACGCGAATCGCTAATCTAAAACATCTCTGGAAGTGCTCCATATGACACCAAAGTGCTATGGGTGAGTAAAACAACTTGTTTTATTACAGAAATAAGGCTCAGATTGTGAAAAACGTTACTTCTCCTTTAAGAACCCCACTCCCTGTGCCCCCCCCCCCCCCTCCAAAACTCTCCCACTGCTAAACCCATCATGCCACCCCCCACCCCAAAGTCTGACCTCCACCCCCACCTCTTTAAAAGAAAACAAAGTCTTCTCTAAAATAAATGCTCTAGATCCCTTTTGTTACTGGCCTCTCAGGTGGACTTCTGTTTATACCTCCTCCCGCAGAAGAAAGCTCATGTATGTTTGTGTCCACAAGGGGGCAGCAGACTGACTGGCCCCTATGTCCCCTGGCAGCATAGAAGCGGCTCCTGTGGTTGTTCTACGGCTTCCTCGGGGCCCTTGGGCACGGGGGAAGGGGGCTCTCGTGCACTGTCCTTGTGGGGACGTATGGACTTTACTCAGATTGTGTTTAAAGAATGTAACTTGACTTGAATGTTTCCAGTGAGCACAGAGTTCACAACCAGAGCTTCTGACCTCCATGCACCTGTCTCTCTCTCTTTTTCCCCTCCCTCCTCTCTCTCTCTCTCCTCCCTGTCTCTCTCTTTCTTCCCTCCCTCCTCTCTCTCTTCTCTCTCTTGTCGCTGTCTCCTCTCTCTTTCTCACCTCTGTCTCCTCCCTCTCGCTCGCTCTCTCCTCTGTTCTTTCTTCCCTCTCCTCCCTCTCTCTCTCTCCTCTTTTTCTCCCCTCTCTCCTCCCTCTTTCTTTCTCTCTCTCATCCCTGTCTCTCTCTCTTTCTCCCCTCTGTCTCCTCCCACTCTCTCGCTCTCTCCTCTGTGTCTCTCGCTTTCCTCCCTGTCTCTTTCCTCCCTCTCTCTCTTCTATCTCCCCCTCTATCTCGCCTATCTAACTCTCTCTCTCAACCCATCTCTCTCTTCTCTCTCTCCCTCTCCCCTCTGTCTCGCTCCTCCCTCTTGCTCTTCCTCTCTCTCTCTTCCTCACCCTCTTCTCGGCCGTCTCCTGTCAGTCTATCCTCCCTTCTCTCTTTCTCCTATCTCCTCCACACCCGTCTTTCTCTCCCTCTCTCTTTACATCACTCCTTCTCTCTTAAGATCAGCGGCTGCTCTGGTCACATGACTCAGTTCCCATCATGCCGTTCGCCGCTGTCACATGATTTGTTTCCGTTCTTTTCTTCAGATCATTAAAATATAAAGTGGCTGCATCTTTGAAATGAGCGCGTGTCTTAAAGTTGAGATCTCATTACACCGATATTTATTTATTTTTAATTCTGAGATCACATTTTATACAGACTGAAAATCATGCAAAATGAATTTTTGAATGTCTTTTATTTTCAAAATGTGTTTTGACTCCTGATTTTTTTTTTTCTTTTTTTTTTTTTTTTTTTCAATTTCAATTTTTTTTTAAAATAATGTAACATTGTGTTCTGCGTCCTGATTGGCTAAGGGACCTTTGCCGATCGATGTTATAGATGGAGGACGGGCGGGACCAGACTGGAACTAAACCAGGACCAGACCAGGATCAGACCGGGACTAGACCAGGACTAAACGCAGACTAAACCAGGTCTAAACCAGGTCTAAACAAGGTCTAAACCTGGACTGGATCAGGACTAAACCTGGACTAAACCAGGACTGGACCAGGTCTAGACCTGGACTAAACCTGGACTGGACCAGGACTAGACCAGGTCTAAACAAGGTCTAAACAAGGTCTAAACCTGGAGTGGATCAGGACTAAACCTGGACTAAACCAGGACTGGACCAGGTCTAAACCAGGATTAAACCACGGCGTGGGGCTTTTTGCCTTTGCTCTTTTCCCTCGGGACCCACTCAGTCCAAAAAGAGCAAAGGCAAAGAGCTGCTCGTGGTGGTTTAATCCTGGTTTAGACCTGGTCTAGTCCTGGTTTAGTCCAGGTTTAATCCTGGTTTAGACCTGGTCTAGTCCTGGTTTAGTCCAGGTTTAATCCTGGTTTAGACCTGGTTTAGTCCAGGTTTAATCCTGGTTTAGACCTGGTTTAGTCCAGGTTTAATCCTGGTTTAGACCTGGTCTAGAGGAGGCACGGTTTGGGCACGGGTCTCGTGCTCGCAGCCCCGGGCGGGACGCGTGGTCTCGCACCGGTCATGCCGCCATCACGGATTTGAGCACGATGAGCGCACGTGCCCCCCCCCCCCCCCCCGCCCAACATGAATCTACGTTTACGTTAAGTTTGAGTGTTTAAACGAGAGAGAAAAGTGAGAAAACGTTAATTCTGACAAATATCGGTCGTTAATATCGGCCCACTTTCACACATCGGGCCGATACCAATATGTTAAAAATTTGGCAATATCGGCCGATACCGATGTTAATGCCGATATATCGTGCATCCCTACTCATTAACATGAAGTAGTCGTAGAGCTGGGCGGTATGACCAAAAACACAATATTTTTCTAAATTCTACCAGTGTCACGGTATTTGAAGTTTTTTTGTTGTTGTTCATGCATGACTCGGTGTTAACCCCATTTCCTAATAATTCAGAGAATAATTACTGCAGTGAATTCGACTTGGTAAAACATCTCTGGGTCCAGAGCTTTAATCATCTCCTTGAAGCTCCTTTCTCAACAGGACTAAGTGATACTGTGTCTTTGGTGAAGTGGACAGTAACAGCGTTGGTAATATCGTTCCACCATTTGCTTTTCTCGTCGTAGGCAGCACCCTCAGCAAACGTCTGAGTGGCGTTTTGTCACGATCATCACGATCTTAGTTTTGTGCGTTCTTCATATTCTAGGACGTTTGTGATGGAGGTGGTGAAGGAAATTGCTTGTTTTGCCTCTTGCATCTATAACTTTAGCCTGACAACATTTACAGAATGCGGTTGTTTGATCAGCGTCAGATTTTTAAAAGTTCTTCCACACACCTGACACGGCTCCTCTTTTCGGTATAAGTTCCTCTGTTTCTAACAACAATGTCCATGTTGTTCACCGCTCAACGCACATTGTGGCGATGTCCCAATTTGAGGGTTATTGATCCTTGTGTGTAATTTACGTGGTGCGTATTGTTAGCATTTGCGTTAGCCGTATGTCTCGGCTCCGTGGACTGGACCTGTCCCATTTCGGCAACGGCCTTGCGGTCCGCGGAGGCTAGGCTAGCCCTCGAATTGGGACACGGCTTACGCTTCCACGTTCAGCCGCTCTGTGTTCCCGACGTTTTGTACTCACTCACTCACCGGTATTGCGGTATATGAAAAATTCATATCATTAAAAACAAAAAACACCGGTATTCGGTATGAACCGGTATACCGCCCAGCCCTAAGTAGTCGTACCACTGGAGTTACTTTTTAAAGGTCCCATGGCATGAAATTTTCACTTTGAGGTTTTTGAACGTTAATGTGAGCTCCCCTACCCTGTTTAGGGTATGGGAACTTTTAACCCCCCATGGTTAAAAGTTGCGAAATGTCTAAACTGAGCATTTGCGATCCTTTTCTGCGTTAGAAAAAATCTGAGCTCAAACGGGCGATTCTGAACAAGGAAACTTATTGACGTCAGATCGAAAAAAGAAATGCAAATGCAGTTCCACCCCCGTCTGTCTGTACTCAACGTCTGTGTTTTTTTATTTGCCTGGAGGAACTTGCGAGTGTTTCTAGGCTCGGAAGTCCTTTATCTGAGCCTGTGGATATCTGAAACAGCAGTGGTTTAATTTTATTTTCTGTGGAAATGTGTTTATTTTTCAATGGAACGCTTCTCATCTCTCCCTCCGCGCAAAAACACGGAAGTGGGTCAGAGCGCACAGGCACAGCTGAGAGCTGAGAGTTTGGCCACGCCCCCACCCTCTACTATAGGCCATCTCTGTCCTCCTCATTTGCATTCAAGCAACAACGGCCATAATGGAGTGTTCCAGAGTGACATTTATGACTCTTTCTCATCTTATCTCTCTTTCTCATGCACTGAGTGTTGATTTTGAAGAAGGATTCATTTACAGTATTAGGGAACCATTAAGGAGCCATATAAAAGCATCAACAAGTACCATGTCATGGGATCTTTAAGTACTTTTTCAAGTAGTTTTCAGACATCATGTTTCTAAGTTCAAAGTGTACTTTATTGTCAATTCACTATGTAACAGACATTACACAAAGGACTGAAATTGCGTTTCTCCAGACTCCAAATGTGCAATTTAACTAAAAACATGCACACACACACACACACACACACACACACACACACACACACACACACACACACACACACACACACACACACACACACACACACACACACACACACACACACACACACAGCTACACTCATGGACATAAAGTGTACACAGGCATCAACAATAAACAGACATAAAACATACAGGCATCTGCTCGTCCAACAAGAAGGAACGTTTGAGGTAGAATGAAATGTGCGATATGTAAGGTGCAAAAGTGAAGGTGCGATTTGTAAAGCTCAAGAGTGCTGAAAGCTGCACGGACATCAGTGTGTGTACGATTGTTTTTTGGATGTCATTAACAGAATGTTCATGGAATTTTCTTCAATGTATTGATTAGCCTGATGGCTAATCACTGCTCGAGTGATATAATGAGCAGAGTAAAAGAAGTGCTTTCTTTTCCCACTGTAAGTCTAAAGTGACAAAAGGTTTATGTGACAATAAGAAATGATTTGAAGATTTGTGTTTCTTGCAGCTCCTTCAGATCTGATTTAGTTTGTTTCATGTTTGTGTCCGTCCTTTGAAAACACCAGATTTCTTAGACTACTGCTTTATACTGAGTACACTCTTGGCTCCGTACCCTCTGTCATGGTGCTGCTCATATAATCAGCTCAGTGATTAGAGAACATGGACTCCACAGGGTCCAGTCCATCCTGGTCGACACGAGCATTCACCTGCTCCTTCTGCTCCTTCTGCTCCTTCTGCTCCTTCTGCTCCTTCTGTTACATCACTGTAGGAAAAACTCAAACTACAATACAGCTACCAGAGGAAGTGTAGGACTGTTTTTTCAGGTACAAGCTGAGAAATGTAGGCTTTGTCCATGGTTATAGTACTACTACCACTCCTATTACTACTCCTATTACTACTACTACTATTAATAATAATAATACATTTTATTTCAAGGCGCCTTTCTAGACATTCAAGGACACCGCACAAAGACAATCAACTAAAAACAGTTAAAAACAGGCAGTATATACAAAATAAAACTTAGAGAATGGACAAAGCAAGTAAAATGAAACAGTCAGCAGGAGAAAATGATTACGTGGGGTAAGATATTTTAAAAAGATGGGTCTTGAGTCTGGATTTAAAAATTAGTAATGATTGAACGTTCCGGAGGTCTGGGGGGAGTGAGTTCCATAGATGAGGAGCAGAGCGGCTGAAGGCCCTGCTCCCCATGGTGCTGAGACGAGTGGGAGGGACTGTGAGGTGGAGGAGGAGGACCTGAGTGAGCGGGAGGGACTGTGAGGTGGAGGAGGACCTGAGTGAGCGGGAGGGACTGTGAGGAGGACGGAGGAGGAGGACCTGAGTGAGCGGGAGGGACTGTGAGGAGGACGGAGGAGGACCTGAGTGAGTGAGCGGGGTGTGTGTGGTGACATGAAGGAGTTCTGTGAGATAAGTGGGAGCCAGGTTATGGATGGACTTGAATGTGAGGAGTAGGATTTTGAACTGAATGCGATAGTGGATGTGGAGCCAGTGAAGCTGCTGCAGGACCAGGGTGATGTGGTGAATAGAGGGAGTTCTGGTGATGACCCGGGCAGCAGAGTTTTGGAGAAGTTGTAGTTTATGAATAGTTTTTTGGGGGAGACCATACAGGAGGGAATTGCAGTAGTCCAGACGTGAGGTGACCAGGCGGCTGTGTGAGGGGAGAGTGAAGGACAGAGACGGTTGATATTTCTGAGGTGGAAGTAGGCTGTGCGTGTGATATTGTTGATGTGTGACTGGAATGACAGAGTGCTGTCCAGGATGACACCCAGGCTCTTTACCTGAGGGGAGGGAGAGATGGAGGAGTTATCAACAGTGACTGAAAGGCTGTCTTTTGTTTAGTGTCGATTTGGTGCCAATGAGTAGGACTTCAGTTTTATTGCTGTTTAGTTTTAGAAAGTTGGAGGAGAACCAGGATTTGATTTCCTGAAGACAGTGGGTGAGGGAGGAGGGTGGGAGGATGTTGGATGGTTTGGAGGAGATATAGAGCTGGGTGTCATCTGCATAACAGTGGAAGTGTATGTTGTGTTTTCTGAAAATGTGACCAAGAGGAAGGAGGTAGATAATGAATAGGAGGGGGCCAAGGACTGAGCCTTGGGGGACACCTGAGGAAAGAGGGTAGTGCTGGGAGGAGTAAGAACCGAGTTGGATGTACTGAGAGCGGGAGGGAAGATACGAAATGAACCAGTGGAGAGGTGTGTGTGAGATGCCAATAGAGATCAGTCTGTCAATGAGGATGATGTGTGTCAAAAGCTGCACTTAAATCCAGTAAAATGAGTATTGTCAGGAGTCCATTGTCAGCTGCAAGTAGGAGATCATTTGTGATTTTAATTAAGGCTGTTTCGGTACTGAGGAGGGGTCTGAAGCCGGATTGAAATTGTTCGTACAGATTATTTTCAGTGAGGTGAGAGTCAAGTTGAGAGGCAACAATTTTTTCAAGTATTTTAGAGAGAAATGGGAGATTGGATATGGGGCGCAGGTTATTAAAATCGGTTGGGTCTGTACCAGGTTTTTTGATGATAGGAGTGATTTCTGAAATTTTAAATGAGGAAGGTACAATGCCAGTGGTCAGAGAGGAATGTAGGATAGACGTTATTAAAGGGATATGCCACCCCCAGGTCAAATTTGGGCATCTCCCCACAGTCCAGAGACTAAAATAAGTGGTGGAAAGCGTTTTCCTGGTCACCCAGCCATTGTCCAGGTCTGTCGCCACTGACCGCCGCGGTATCTGCAGCTCCTCCGCCTTAGACTGGAGTCTAACGTCGCCAGAGAAAGATTTCGGCCAAAAGGAATTAATTTGCTCGATGCGTTTCCCAATTACTTTCTGTGTAGTGCGCATTCATATCGAGTGCAAATAAATGTGCAAATCAACACGGAGAGCTTGACTTGGTCATTTTGGGTGGGAACTATTTTTCAGTGTGGAAGGACATGGCCAAATCACGCAGCACGCTGCCAGGGGAATCCCAGTTACACACCGGGAAGGGAGTTCCCCTGTTGCACAACATGGTGCGTGATACGGCTGTATTCTTCCGCACTGGAAAATAGTTCCCACCCAAAATGACCAAGTCAAGCTCTCCGTGTTGATTTGCACATTTATTTGCACTCGATATGAATGCGCACTACACACAAAGTAATTGGGAAATGCATCGAGCAAATTAATTCCTTTTGGCCGAAATCTTTCTCTGGCGACGTTAGACTCCAGTCTAAGGCGGAGGAGCACCAGATACCGCGGCGGTCAGTGGCGACAGACTCGGACAATGGCTGGGTGAGCAGGAAAACGCTTTCCACCACTTATTTTAGTCTCTGGACTGTGGGGAGATGCCCAAATTTGACCTGGGGGTGGCATATCCCTTTAAGGAGATGAGAGAAGGAAGACAGGCTTTAAGTGGGGAGGGGGTCTAATCTATCTTGAGGGTTTGGATTTATGGACCAGGGCTGATATTTCACTAACTGAGGGAAGAGTAAACTGTGAAAAAGTGGAGGGAGGAGGGGTGCAGGGGACTGTAATGAGTGTTGGACTACTTGCACTGAGGGTTATTTCATCATGAATCTTGTGTATTTTGTTGTTAAACAAAGACATTATGGAGTTGCAGAAATCGGTGGAGAGAAGATGAGCAGGGAAAAGGTTGGGAGATTGTGTGCTGTTATTAACAATGGAAAACAGGGTTTTTGTGTTCCCTTTGCTGTTGGTGATTAATTTAAAGAAGTGGATTAATTTGGCAGAGTTTATAGAGTCTTTGTAATGAAGAGTATGGTTTGTGTGCATTTCCTTGTGGACAGTGAGGCCTGTTTTTCTGTACAGTCGTTCAAGTTGACGGCCCCTGGCCTTGAGCTGACGAAGTTCAGGAGTGAACCAGGGAGCTGAGAGTGAGAAGGTGACTTCTGGATTTGATGGGGGCCAGGGAATTTAAAATATATTGCAGATTGGTATTGTGAAAATGAACAACAACAACTACTACTACTACTACTACTACTACTATTACTACTACTAATACTAGCTGGTGTGATTCCGCGTCACAATAGACACGGGCAGCCTCATGGGAACAGCAGGCAGGACTTTCAGCACCACGGACAGCTCCGGGAATCTCCAGCGCCACAGACACACTGACAGTTCACAAGGGGAACACTGATGCTCCTCACTGAAGCAGAGACACTGACAGTTCACAAGGGGAACACTGAACACTGATGCTCCTCACTGAAGCAGAGACACTTGGTCGTTGGTCGTGACCCCGCGCGTTCACACGTACGCGGCACACGTGCGGCGGACCCGGACACAGGACGTGCCGTTGCTTACGCACTGACATAATGGCTTTGGTTTCAGATGGAGCTCCGTGCGCTCCTGGACATCCAGAGAGCGCGAGAGACTGAGGGCAAACCCCGCCCCTGCCCCATCCACCGCATCTCATTGACTCCGTCTGTCTGCGCGGCTCTCCGGCCCGTCAGAGCACGGGGCTTCGCGGGGGGAGAGGACCTGAGCACCGCGAGAGAATGCAGGGGCCTCACGGAGCCGGAGGGCCACATCTGGATGGTACACGGATTTAAACCCACGGATGGAGTGAGGGCCGCGGATGAAGACCGCGTACACGAGCGCATATTGATGCACGCACGCGGAGGTGGACGTTATGGACGCGACAATGGACGGCGGCGTGGCTCTGGAAGAACAACAGGGGCGCAGCGTGCTGGGCTCGCGCTCTTTCGTGTCGGGCATGAGCGCGCTGCTGGATGCGGACTGTCGCCACGATCTGCCGCTGCATCACGCCATGGGCGGGTGCGATGCACCAGCGATGAGCTGCTCGTACACTACGCTGCTGCCGCCTATCAGCCACGTTACCGACAAGTTTCAGCGGCACATCCCCGTGAGCGGCAGCTTCACGCTCATGCGCGATGAACGCGCGCTCCCCGCGGTCAACAGCCTGTACGGGTTTAAAGACCACGCGGACGTGCTTGGAAATGGACTCGCGCTGCCGCATACATCTCAACCGCTCCACACGTACGGCCACGCGTCTCATGTTGTGCACGCGGGGTTTGACGCCAACGAGATGCCACGCGCGGAAACGCGTGTACGAGGCTTTACGCACGCGGAGGCCATGATGTCACACTTAAATGAAGCGCAAACGACTCCGGGTTCCACACACCACGCGCTCATGGCACCCAACACGCACGCGCCTCTGGCTCCCCGTGATCGGCCCCAGTCCTCAGGGCACGCGCAAGGCGCGCCCCTGGAGGAGATAAACACTAAGGAGGTCGCGCAGCGCGTGACCGCGGAGCTGAAGAGGTACAGCATCCCCCAGGCCATCTTTGCCCAGCGCGTGCTGTGCCGCTCCCAGGGCACGCTCTCGGACCTGCTGCGCAACCCCAAACCCTGGTCCAAGCTCAAGTCCGGCCGCGAGACCTTCCGGCGCATGTGGAAGTGGCTGCACGAGCCCGAATTCCAGCGCATGAGCGCGCTCCGCCTGGCAGGTAATGCGCGTGCACACGGGGTCTGAGGACTCAACAGTCTGAGTGAGTCTGCAGGAGATGTGTTTGTTATTCTTCTTTGTTTTACAAAAGTGATATGATGGAAACTTATTCTATAACAATAGCGTCTTATGAGCTCAAACTCCAGAATGACACATGCAAAACTTGAGACGTTGGGATGAAATCTGGTCCTCAGTTAACCCCGTGTTTCTCAAATGGAAGAAAATATCATTCAGTCCATTGGACAAAAGTTTGGCGTTTCTCTGCTCGTCCAAGAAGAGTCGCTCTAAAACCAACATTTCTTTTGCATGTTTGTAATCCTCAGAGCACAGAAATGATTGTAGTCCTTGGAGGGCACATAATTGTTTCCCTCAGAGAGCAGACACATTTGTAGTCCTTAGACAGTACACATGTTTGTAGTCCTTAGACAGTACACATGTTTGTAGTCCTTAGACAGTACACATGTTTGTAGTCCTTAGACAGTACACATGTTTGTAGTCCTCAGTTTTAGTTTCTGTGATCTGCTGACAGGAGAATGTTGCATTAGGGGCATGTGCATGAGACTAAGTGCTGTGGTGGACACGGCAGGACTGAGGTCATTTAGAGGCTGACCTCTCTGCTCCTCTGCTTCTCTCTCCTTCTGTTTCTCTCTCCTTCTCTGCTTCTCTCTCCTTCTGTTTCTCTCTCCTTCTCTGCTTCTCTCTCCTGTTTCTCTCTCCTCCTCTGTTTCTCTCTCCTCTGTTTCTCTCTCCTTCTGTTTCTCTCCTGCTTCTCTCTCCTCCTCTCTCCTCCTCTGTTTGTCTCTCCTTCTCTGCTTCTCTCTCCTGTTTCTCTCTGCTCCTCTGCTTCTCTCTCCTTCTCTGTTTCTCTCCTGCTTCTCTCTCCTCCTCTCTCCTCCTCTGTTTCTCTCTCCTTCTCTGCTTCTCTCTCCTGTTTCTCTCTGCTCCTCTGCTTCTCTCTCCTTCTCTGTTTCTCTCCTGCTTCTCTCTCCTCCTCTCTGCTCCTCTGTTTCTCTCTCCTCCTCTGCTTGTCTCTCCTCCTCTGTTTCTCTCTCCTTCTGTTTCTCTCTCCTTCTGTTTCTCTCTCCTTCTGTTTCTCTCTGCTCCTCTGTTTCTCTCCGCTCCTCTCTTTCTCTCTGTTTCTCTCTCCTCCTCTGTTTCTCTCTCCTCTGCTTGTCTCTCCTCCTCTGTTTCTCTCTCCTTCTGTTTCTCTCTCCTTCTGTTTCTCTCTCCTTCTGTTTCTCTCTCCTCCTCTGCTTCTCTCTGCTCCGCTGTTTCTCTCTCCTCCTCTGCTTGTCTCTCCTCCTCTGTTTCTCTCTCCTTCTGTTTCTCTCTCCTTCTGTTTCTCTCTCCTTCTGTTTCTCTCTGCTCCTCTGTTTCTCTCCGCTCCTCTCTTTCTCTCTGTTTCTCTCTCCTCCTCTGTTTCTCTCTCCTCTGCTTGTCTCTCCTCCTCTGTTTCTCTCTCCTTCTGTTTCTCTCTCCTTCTGTTTCTCTCTCCTTCTGTTTCTCTCTCCTCCTCTGCTTCTGTCTCCTCCTCTGTTTCTCTCTCCTCCTCTCTGCTCCGCTGTTTCTCTCTCCTCCTCTGCTTCTCTCTCCTCTCTTTCTCTCTGCTCCTCTGTTTCTCTCTCCTTCTGTTTCTCTCTCCTCCTCTGCTTCTCTTTGCTCCTCTGCTTCTCTCTCCTCTGCTTCTCTCTCCTCTGCTTCTCTCTGCTCCTCTGTTTCTCTCTCCTCCTCTGTTTCTCTCTCCTCCTCTGTTTCTCTCTCCTCCTCTGCTTCTCTCTCCTCCTCTGTTTCTCTCTCCTCCTCTGCTTCTCTCTCCTCCTCTGTTTCTCTCTCCTCCTCTGTTTCTCTCTCCTCTGCTTCTCTCTCCTCCTCTGCTTCTCTCTGCTCCTCTGTTTCTCTCTCCTCCTCTGCTTCTCTCTCCTCCTCTGCTTCTCTCTCCTCCTCAGTTTCTCTCTCCTCCTCTCCTCTGCTCATCCATTTGGTGCACTTCTCCGTGTGCTCTGTTTTGCCTGATATCACGTGGATTCAATTATTGGTGTTTTTATTGCGTTTTATTATGAGCCCAGACTTGCCTCTCCACAGAGCTGACCCGGAGCTCCACCTGGTACTGTTCTTTGCTTGTCACAATGGAGACAGAATAGTTTTGTGCCGTTCTGTGTAACATTCCAGACTAAGCAATAACATCTCCATGGAGACAAGAAGGAGGTGGGGATTCTACCAGAAAGATTACATAGTGCAGCTTTAAAATGGGGTACGAGATGAGAAATGTAGGATCTTTCATGGTTTTACTACTACTACTACTACTACTACTACTACTACTACTACTACTACTACTACTACTGCTACTACTGCTACTACTGCTACTACTACTACTACTACTACTACTACTACTACTACTACTACTACTACTACTACTACTACTACTACTACTACTACTACTACTACTACTACTACTGCTGCACTAACCTGATTAATTAGGATTCAATGTTCCAATCAAAGCCTAGTATAAAGTTTATAGTGTGCTCCATGTGACCTCTCCACTGTCACATGACCTCGCTCTCCTCTAACATGGCTGTCATTAGTTTCTTGTTGCCATGGCAAATCCTAAATTTACAATGGCTTTGTCCTCACATAAAACCCACTATGGAGATCAACTCTGTGGAGCAGAGCCAGAGTCCAGCTTGAGTCCTGGTCTAGACCGTGGGACCAGTTTGAGTCCTGGTCTAGACCGTGGGACCAGTTTGAGTCCTGGTCTAGACCGTGGGACCAGTTTGAGTCCTGGTCTGGTCTGGACGAGGCGCCATCATTAGAAGGCTCTTTGTGCTGTGGTGTAATGGATCCAGTCTTAAGTGGTAACACAGCAATAAAAGCAAGAAACATAAGAGACAGAGACAGAGGAAGAGGAGGAGAAAGAGAGAGGGGGGCAGTCATCATCAGAAGAGGAAGAGAGATAGACACAAACATTGAAGGAGGAGGAAGAGGAGAGAGAGATGAGAGGAGGCACAGTCGTAGTGGCCCGGATGGGTGTAGTTCAAATGAGCTGTGCTGGTGTGTCTCTATAGTTTGGGCTAAACCTGAGTGGAACTCATCAACAGCTTCAGACGTGTTTGAATTGGAGAAGTGGCTGAGCGGATTACAGAGCTCCTTCTCAGTTATTAGACCTATAAAGAGAAGATTTGAGTCAGTAGTAGTTTTTCAAAATAATATGACCCCACACTGTGAGGAACAATGACTTCTGCTGGGGCCTGTACCTCTGCTGGAGGATAGGCTGAGGAGGCTGATGGCTCTGCTGCTGCAGTGGAGATAGGCAGAGGAGGGCTTCAGGTAATATATCTTATATATAATATAATATATCTTATAGAAGTGACTTTATTGATCTCACACAGGAGAAATTCTTCTCTGCATTTAACCCATCCTGTTATTAGGAGCAGTGAGCAGCACATTACTGCGCCCGGGGACCATCTCCATGATCTTCTTGCTTCGGTTTGGTCAGGACCTAAGCTGGAGGTCCTATGGTGCATGTTTTGGATTGGTGGGGGAAACCGGAGTGCCCGGAGAAAACCCACCCAGACACAGGGAGAACATGCAAACTCCACACAGAAAGACCCGGGCGACCCGGGGATCAAACCCGGAACCTTCTTGCTGTGAAGCATGAGCACCAGCCACTCAGCCACCGTGCCGCCAAATATAATATAATATATCTTATATAACTTAATAGGTCTCCCTTGTGTTCTGGTCAGGACGACATGTCTCATTTACATGTTCTCCCCGTGTCCGGGTGGGTTTCCTCCGGGCGCCTGAAAGATGAGCTGCCCACTGCTCCTGAAGGATGGGGCAAACGCGGAGAAATAATTTCCCTACACAGATAAATAAAGGATAATAAAAAATAAAATAAAAAAAGCTTCTTGGTCAGAAGGACATGCCTCACTTGTGTCTTGGTCAGGAGGACATGTCTCACTTGTGTCTTGGTCAGGAGGACATGTCTCACTTGTGTCTTGGTCAGGAGGACATGTCTCACTTGTGTCTTGGTCAGGAGGACATGTCTCACTTGTGTCTTGGTCAGGAGGACATGTCTCACTTGTGTCTTGGTCAGGAGGACATGTCTCACTTGTGTCTTGGTCAGGAGGACACATCTCACTTGTGTCTTGGTCAGGAGGACATGTCTCACTTGTGTCTTGGTCAGGAGGACATGTCTCACTTGTGTCTCCTCTCTGCTGCAGCCTGTAAGCATAAGGAGAGTGAGGCAGAGCGAGACAAGAGGAGCGCACAGAAGAAGTCTCGGCTGGTGTTCAGTGACCTTCAGCGGCGCACCCTGCTGGCCATCTTCAAGGAGAACCCACGTCCGTCCAAAGAGATGCAGGTGACCATCTCCCAGCAGCTCGGCCTGGAGATCTCCACCGTCTCCAACTTCTTCATGAACGCCCGCCGCCGCAGCCTGGACAAGTGGGCTGAGGAGGGGCACGCATCCAGCCATCGCACCAAAGAGTCTTAGAGGGGGGACAGAGGGGGCAAGTGGGGTATAGGGGGGCAGGTCTCCAATCGTCGCACCAAAGAGTTTTAGGATCGGGTAGAGGGGTGAGCAGGGGTGCATCTTTCACACTCAATAACCCAAAGTCATATTTACTATAGTATAAGTAGAATGTTTCAGCACAATCAAATGGTATCATCAACGGTGAGTATGTGCGGCTCCAACATCCAAGTGTGTTGATTTCAGTATTACTGGCTCATGACTTAAAGCTACAGTATGTAACTTTGTGCAGGTAGCACATCACCTGCATGACTCAGGCGGCAAATAAGAGTCAGGTTTGTGGAGATGCAAGCCTACTCACCGTAAGGATGTGTATTTTTCAGTGCAGTAAACACAATCAAAACAAAACAAAGACATACTTATATTTTAGTCTATTTTGGGCTGAAATGTTACATACTGTGGCTTCAATTACAGTTTTAAAAAAGGTGTTTTGTATTTCTGTAAAGCTACTCTAGAACTAATTAGTAGAGACCTGTGTGAAGTTGGCCCCCATCAAACGCACACCTGCACAAAAACTATGTCAGTCATTTGTGCTTCGTTTGTGCTGCTTTAGTTTTTGAGATTTTAACGATTCTTTTATAGGTCAAATTGGGGTCAGCCAGCCCCCCACGAAAGCTTAAAAATGCTCTAAAATGACCCAAAATGGTGTCAATCATTTGTGCTTCGTTTGTGCTGCAAAAAGTTTCGTTTATGCTGCTTTAGTTTTTGAGGGGGGGCTGGCTGACCCCAATTTGACCTATAAAAGAATCGTTAATATCTCAAAAACTAAAGCAGCACAAATGAAACTTTTTGCAGCACAAACGATTGACATAGTTTTTGTGTAGGTGTTTGTAGGCGTTTGATGGGGGCCAACTTCACGCAGGTTTAGTAGAGTATTCCACAGTCTTGTTGACAAAAGTCATAAAAAAGCACCCTTTATTACTAACACACTACAAAAACACTGTGAGCAGAATGCACACAGTTCTGTGACAGTGACACATGATGGACATTGCACTCGCGGGTACAGGTGCACACTGAATGTGTGAAAGCGGCTCACCTGTCCTCGGAGTCCTGTTTAGACTGCCGACCTTGTGTGGGAGTGCAGGGACCAGATGGGGCTGCTGATTGTGACCACTCATATCAACACAAATGAATACCTCCCACTCACAAACCAAAGACTAGAGCATGTGCAGAGTGTTCTGTCCTCAAGAGCAGAGAAACAATCAAAATGTCCAACTCTCATGTTGCACACAGACATTTTTGTACGCTACACTTAACCTGCATTTGACCCATCAGGCTAGAGCTTGAGCTAAGCTTGGTCAGGAGTACCTAACTGGAGGATTGGACTGTAGGCTTTAGACATAGAGGCCCAAAAGAAACCCACACAGACACAGGGAGAATATGCAAACTTCACACAGAAACATAACCTGGATCCAGAATGAACCCCCAGACAGGACCATGTGCTGAGCTGAGTGAGTGCTGGTGGATCAGCTGTCAGGTTTTGCAGCACAGCCCACATGACACAGCCCATGTGGCACAGACCAGAGCTTTTTAGCCTTTTTGAACACGGGTCCCAACCTTTTTGTAACCTGGGGCCCAGCGTCATGTTAAATAAATCATGTCCTACTGACTGTGTGACCCCTCAGGAGATGAGGGATTCAGAATCACTAGCACAGACAGTAGATGTGTTCATGTGCCTGAAGCCACCAGTACAACACCATGACAGCACCGGTGTAAGACCGAACAGATCCACAGATGAACACAGCGCCTCCCTGTGAGCACAACCTCAAACACATTCTGTCTGGCATGAAACTCAGGATGTCATTAGAAAACAAACTCACCTCTGTCATAAAACAAACACTCAGGTCTCATGTAACATGCAGGTCCAATCTGTGCACTGTCGTCATGAGAACAGAGCTGGTGCTGTGAGATCCTGTGACTGTGGTGCTGTCCTCCTCAAGAGCTTCGTGTGCTCAGTCTCCTCCACATTTTTAAAGCTCAGGCTGTTAAATAGAGAGATGACCTTCAGTAAGTCCATGTCTTACCTCACTGGGGTAGTAAAGGCCAGAGAGATCATGGATTCTATTGCCGTGGCAATTTAAATAGACCAATTCTAATAGAAAACATGAATAAGTGCTCCTGATAATGCAGGAGTCTGTCGCTTATCTCAGAATTTTGGAAAATTCACCATAAAATTCACTCTAAAAACACTGGTTTATATTTTATTTTATGCAATTAAACTTGGTTTGTGTCAATGCAACATATGGACACAAGCATTTCTGTAAAAATGTATTACCTGAAAGATTTTTTCACTTTACTATGGGAGAACATTCGATAAAGTCCAACCACCAAAGTCTTTAAAGGAGCTGTGTGTAGCACTGATTCATACTTGACTGCAGGTGCTGGGCTTTAGGTAGAGACATTCAGATCAGAGAGAGGCATTTTAGGTTTAAACCAACTGGATTTCAGCGGTGAAACTAGCAACACAAATGAGAGAGTCGTGTGAGGCTCATTCTGAGTTCTGAATGAATTCTGACTTTTTGTAATTAAGAATAAACCAGTATTACAATAGTAATCCATAAAAGTTACACTCAACAAAAATATAAACGCAACACTTTTGTTTTTGCTCCCATTTTTCCTGAGATGGACCCAAAGATCCAAAATTCACTCCAGATACACAACACTACCATTTCTCTCAAACATTGTTCACAAATCTGTCCAAATGTGTGACAGCGAGCACCTCTGCCCCGCCGAGACAATCCACCCCACCTCACAGGTGCGCCACATCAAGATGCCGATCCGACATCATGACCAGTGCACAGGTGCGCCCCAGACTGCCCACAATAAAAGGCCACCCCGAAATGTGCATTTTTTTTTTTTTTGCTTTATTGGGGGTCTGGGGACTCAGAACCAGTCAGTATCTGGTGTGACCACCATTTGCCTCATGCAGTGCAACACATCTTCTTCACATAGAGTTTATCAGATTGTCAGTTGTGGCCTGTGGAATGTTGGTCCACTCCTCTTCAAAGGCTGTTATGGACGAAGAACACAGGTGCATTTTATTGATGGCATTTTGAATGCACAGAGATACCGTGATGAGATCCTGAGGCCCATTGTTGTGCCATACATCCATGAACATCACCTCATGTTTCAGCAAGATAATGCACGGCCCCATGTTGCAAGGATCTGTACACAATTCTTGGAAGCTGAAAATGTCCCAGTTCTTGCATGGCCAGCATACTCACCGGACATGTCACCCATTGAGCATGTTTGGGATGTGCTTGACCGGCGTATACGACAGCGTGTACCAGCTCCCACTAATATCCAGCAACTTCACACAGACATTGAAGAGGAGTGGACCAACATTCCACAGGCCACAACTGACAATCTGATAAACTCTATGTGAAGAAGATGTGTTGCACTGCATGAGGCAAATGGTGGTCACACCAGATACTGACTGGTTCTGAGTCCCCAGACCCCCAATAAAGCAAAAAAAAAAAAAACTGCACATTTCGGGGTGTCCTTTTATTGTGGGCAGTCTGGGGCGCACCTGTGCACTGGTCATGATGTCGGATCGGCATCTTGATGTGGCGCACCTGTGAGGTGGGGTGGATTGTCTCGGCTGGGCAGAGGTGCTCGCTGTCACACATTTGGACAGATTTGTGAACAATGTTTGAGAGAAATGGTAATATTGTGTATCTGGAGTGAATTTTGGATCTTTGGGTCCATCTCAGGAAAAATGGGAGCAAAAACAAAAGTGTTGCATTTATATTTTTGTTGAGTGTATATTTGATTTATATTTGAACATGTTTACCTCATATCTGGCACAGGTCATGTTTATGGAATTCAAGGTCGTTTTCACACCTTGTTTGGTTTGTTTAAAATGAACCAGAGTTCGTTTGCCCCTTTGATTCTGACCAAAAGTCTCGATCCGGAGCAAACAAGCGAACCAAGACCACCTAAAAAGCTCGGTCTCGGCACGGTTCCATACGAACTCTGGTGCGGTTCATTTGAGGTGAGAATGCAGACCGGACTCGATCCGACACAAGTTGGCTTTTTGTACTTAACGAGCTCCCGTCGTATGTCGAGCATTATGGGAAACCGAGGCTGACGAAACGAAACAAAACAAAACGAAACTTACGAGTCTTACTTACGTTTTGCGTGAAGAGCAAGAGTCAGAACTTGATGCACGCACGAGCGCTGGTCCGTGTACGTCCAATTTCCATTATGAATTTAAAAAATAAAAAACGACCTGTATTTCGTTTTTCGTTTTAAAATCAATGAACAGAAAACGGCAATAGACTTGGTCCGTGTACGTACACGGACCAGCGCTGTCCTCTGTAACCATCTTTCCCTGTGTCTTCGTCGTTTGTAAATTGATTGTAAAATAGTGTAAACCTCACGATGCTGCTCAAACATTTGTGCGAACTGTAAAAACTGAGCAAACCATATCGCTAAGGCTAGATTGAAAACAGCACGTAACACCATGATTCTCCTCCTTCCGCGTTTTGACAGGGCTCATTTCTGTCCAAAGGCTGAGCGACCTCAGCACACGTGCTTTTGTTTATAGATGTTGGTTCGCTTGGGGAAAAAACTGCAGTGTGAAAGTGAAACGCACCAAAATAAAAAAAAAAAAATTTAAATTTGGTCCGGACCAAAGCAAGTGAACTATCGGACTTTCCTGGTGTGAAAACGACCTAAAATCAAAATCCTACATACTGTTCCTTTAATAGTTAAAGATCATTAAAAGCTCAGCCCCTATTTATTTGTTGCTGTTGCTACTGGGTTTCCACATGCTTCATTCTCCACTCCACAGAGACACAAACCAACCATTACAAAGAAAGGTTAGCATGTGCACTCAGGACATGGAGGTTCTGCATCTCCCCATGCAGAAATTAAATTGTTGCCAGCACACGTTGTGTTCTAGAGCCATTTAGATCTAGAAACAGTAGCTGCTATCGACATGTGAGGTCGAGTGAGTGGGGTCTCAGATGAGCACTTCCTGAAGAAGAAGGGCACCAAAACAAGGGACAAATTTTGAGCTCTTGAGGAGGACACAACCTGAATATACAGGATTACTCATGAACAAAACCAAAAACAACTCTGTATGTGTTTCATGAAGGGATATGTTTTTGACACTGTTCAACCATGTATATGGCGTCATCTACTGTTCACAAGTTTAGTACGAATTAGGTCAATTTGCAGTTTTCTGGTCAAAAATGCCAAAAGTGTGTGCTCCAGTGACCACTGAATTTTCCTGTGTGACATCACACTCTCCTGAGAACAGGTGTTTCTGATTCAAACCTGTCTGCAGGGGCGGAGTTTGAAGTGTGGATACCTGTTAGCCCCCCCCCTCTCCCCTTCAGTCCTCCAGACCCCACCCCTCCAGGTACTGCCCAGTTTATCAGGTCTGTTTGAAATGTAATTGTGGGCGGAGTTTAGGGTTAAGTCCCACTTTAAAGAGCAAAAAGTCTGTGATGCAGAACACGAGCCCTTTAACCGAAAGAAACCGAACTAGGAACCAAAGAACCTAAGAGGACTATCTCTGCACACCAATAAGGAGCTAGAATACCAAAGACAGGAGCGGTCAGCAGCCGTTCTCTGGGCCGCCCCTCACACCTGGCACCCCCAACCCCCCGTGCAAAACCCACAAGCGAACACTTTTGTATGTTTGGACAAGTTCAAACTAAAGACACTGTAAACAGACTGAACTAAACAGGAAATACCAAAAATGTGGAGACAGAAATCGCTGACAGAAATCACATCTTAGGAATGTAGCCTTGAGTGCTGCCTCTTGTGGTTCGGAGGAGCAAGGACGTCCACGTGATTCAGCAAACCCAAATCTCCAAAATGGCGGAGCGTGTTATTGACGTGTGCCTATGCAGAAGTCTGAATAACTCGTCCAAATCAGCAACAACCAAAGACGATAGCCGTTTCCCAATTCAGAGAGTGCACGGTTCGGAGTGTGGTTTGAAGGGGATGTGTGTCACATCCGGCGCGACAACTGCTGTCCCATTTAGTTTTTGTCTCATGCACAGTTAACATGCGGTCCGAACACCGCAGTCATTTCCATGGAAATCGGGGCGTGGACCTGCACACTCAAAAGCCCCAGCATGCACAGCGCGGCAGGATATATGACTACAGAGATGGACTCGCCAGCAACATCGCCATGTGACAGTTGCGACTTCACTATAAAATGTGTGTACTGGTTCACCTCACCTACAACTATGCTACATGAAACTCTTCATAAACTACGCTAAACATGTGTGACGGTAGCTGTAACGGCATAGATCACGGCACCTGTATTACCGTTCACATGCTTTTCCCCTGACACTTCTATATTTCCTTTGCTGTTGTAATGCTGGATATTCTACAGTGTCGCCATGTCCCAATTTCAAGTATTACTAGTCGCAAAAGAATCATATTTTTGTCTTTAGGGAACAAGGAGCAGACCACCCGGCTCACTGAGCTGAGGCGGGACCTGTTCCATCTCGCAGACGCCCATGTGGTCCACGGACTGCACTCAGGGCTGAGCGAGTATGCACCGCCTCGACTGCAGACTGAGACCACACTCTGAACCGTGCACTCGCTGAATTGGGAAACGGGCTAAGCAGCAGGTCTCCCCCAAGTACAGGAAGTGATGTCAGACACATGGCTCCCCCCCCCTCGGGTTGGTAGTGAATCATTTGTGTTAAATAAGTTGTGTTCACACATTCTGAACTGTTTATGTTTCAAACTGAGCTGGAGGTTAGAATTTTCTGTTTTAGCTGCCAAAATGCATTTGTTTGTCCTGGTTTATGGTTCATATTTGTAGACCCTTTAAACTGCTCTGTCATGAGAATGCCAACATTTTCAAAATGGAGGCAAATGGAAGCAAAAGTGAAGAAAATAAAACACAAAGGCTGTTCCATTGTTAAGCGGCATCACATGTAGTTTATACAGACATCAGATACAAACACTAGGACCTACAGTTTTGAATGTGCAGGGAAAATGTGCAAGAAACACAAATTCTAATCATTTCCACAGTGGAAAGAGGAAGCACAACTTTGACTCAAGTAAGGGTACTGTTACTTCAATAAAAATATTAGTAGGATTAAAAGTATGCTGCTAGAAATGTACTCTGAAAAGTATCATTTCTTTTAAAAATGACAAAGTGTAACTGAGTACTACCCACCAAACACTAAAATGTCACTCTCAGGATTTGGCTCTGTGAGTTGCCCGTGTTCCTCAGGCTCCTGCTGCTGTGTTTGTGCCTGAACTACCAAAATGGTTATATTTATCATAGTCTGTGGCCAGAATCTTTAGATTAGGGTCCAGTGAGACCACATTATGTTCCACTTCACTTTTGCCTCCAGGAGCCTCATTTCTATGGTTTAGACTGTGTTTGTTTAGAAACTTTGAAAGGATCTGCCATTACAGAACACACAAAACAAAAACTGCCAGTCATGTGATGAAGTGTAGGTAACTTTACTTTTACTCAAGGAAATAACATGTAGCTTTATTCAATCACAATGTTCACACACCGACCCTGGTCATGTGTGTTCTGAGTCCATGTTACCACATTTATTCATCATTCCTGGTTGTTCCAGATCTTTCCGATAGTTCCTGTGAGTTCCTTTGGGGGAGACATGCTGCTGTGTCTGACCCAGAGCCTAATGATAACGGTCCCAAAGCTTTAACCTGGATCCTCTTACGTTTGTAAAGCTTCTAACCCAAAGAACTGTAGCGCACTGACTGCCTTTGGTTAGCCATGCTAATGCTAACAGCCCTCATAAACACTGTACTGTACTGTACTACAAAGTACTGCACTACAGTGTACTGTACTATAATGTACTGCACTACATTGTACTGCTCATAGGCTCATGTTAGGTTGCATCAAAGTTTACAGTCGCCTCCTTCTGTTTGGATCTGTGTGTAAGCTAGTCATGTGTTTGTTTATTTACTCTGATCTAATCTATTGTGACTTTATACTGAAGTGTTTTAAATGTGATCAAACCAAAGACAGGTCCAGCCTCTGTGCCCAGAGCCTCAGCCCACAGACAACTCACTGCCCCAACCCTGTCCCCAACCCTGACCCTGACCCCAAACCCTGACCCCAAACCCTGACCCCAACCCTGTCTCCAACCCTGTCCCCAACCCTGTCCCCAACCCTGACCCTGTCCCCAACCCTGACCCCAACCCTGTCCCCAACCCTGTCCCCAACCCTGACCCTGTCCCCAACCCTGACCCTGACCCCAACCCTGTCCCCAACCCTGACCCTGACCCCAAACCCTGACCCCAAACCCTGACCCCAACCCTGTCTCCAACCCTGTCCCCAACCCTGTCCCCAACCCTGACCCTGTCCCCAACCCTGACCCCAACCCTGTCCCCAACCCTGTCCCCAAACCTGACCCTGTCCCCAACCCTGACCCTGTCCCCAAACCCTGTCTCCAACCCTGTCCCCAACACTGACCCCAAACCCTGTCCCCAACCCTGTCCCCAAACCCTGTCCCCAACCCTGTCCCCAACCCTGTCCCCAACCCTGTCCCCAACCCTGACCCTGACCCTGTCCCCAAACCCTGACCCCAACCCTGTCCCCAACCCTGTCCCCAACCCTGTCCCAAACCCTGTCCCCAACACTGACCCCAAACCCTGTCCCAAACCCTGTCCCCAACCCTGTCCCCAACACTGACCCCAAACCCTGTCCCCAAACCCTGACCCCAAACCCTGTCCCCAAACCCTGTCCCCAACACTGACCCTGTCCCCAACCCTGTCCCCAAACCCTGTCTCCAACCCTGTCCCCAACCCTGTCCCCAACCCTGACCCTGACCCTGTCCCTGTCCCCAAACCCTGTCCCCAACCCTGTCCCTGTCCCCAACCCTGACCCTGTCCCCAAACCCTGACCCCAAACCCTGACCCCAACCCTGTCCCCAAACCCTGACCCCAACCCTGTCCCCAACCCTGACCCTGTCCCCAACCCTGACCCTGTCCCCAACCCTGACCCTGACCCCAAACCCTGACCCCAAACCCTGTCCCCAAACCCTGTCCCCAACACTGACCCCAAACCTTGTCCACAAACCCTGTCCACAAACCCTGTCCCCAACCCTGACCCTGTCCCCAACCCTGACCCTGACCCTGTCCCCAAACCCTGTCCCCAAACCCTGACCCCAACCCTGTCCCCAACCCTGTCCCCAACACTGACCCCAACCCTGTCCCCAACCCTGACCCTGTCCCCAAACCCTGTCCCCAAACCTGTCCCCAAACCCTGTCCCCAAACCCTGTCCCCATCCCCAAACCCTGTCCCCAACCCTGACCCTGTCCCCAAACCCTGACCCCAAACCCTGACCCCAAACCCTGTCTCCAACCCTGTCTCCAACCCTGTCTCCAAACCCTGTCCCCAACCCTGTCCCCAACACTGACCCCAAACCTTGTCCCCAAACCCTGTCTCCAAACCCTGTCTCCAACCCTGTCTCCAACCCTGTCCCCAACCCTGACCCCAAACCCTGTCCCCAAACCCTGTCCCCAACACTGACCCCAAACCCTGTCCCCAGCCCTGTCCCCAAACCCTGTCTCCAACCCTGTCCCCAACCCTGACCCCAAACCCTGTCTCCAAACCTGTCCCCAAACCCTGTCCCCAACCCTGACCCCAAACCCTGTCCCCAACCCTGACCCCAAACCCTGTTCCCAAACCCTGTCCCCAAACCCTGTCCCCAACCGTCCCTAACCCTGTCCCCAAACCCTGTCCCCAAACCCTGTCCCCAAACCCTGTCCCCAAACCTGTCCCCAACCCTGACCCCAAACCCTGTCCCCAAACCCTGTCCCCCACCCTGGCTCCAAACCCCGTCTCCAACCCCGTCCACAAACCCTGTCCCCAACCCTGTCCCCAACCCTGACCCCAAACCTGTCCCCAAACCCTGACCCCAAACCCTGTCCCCAAACCCTGTCCCCAAACCCTGTCCCCAAACCCTGTCCCCAAACCTGACCCTGACCTTGTCCTATCTGTGACTCTGGCAGAGGTGAGACAGGCAGGGTTAGTTCGGGTCTGAGGACCACAGGACCTCATCTCTGCTGTGTGCAAATGATGTTGTTCAGATGACTACACCAGGACCTCCAGCTGCTCTTCCGCTCCTCCAGATCCAATGCCAGGATTCTCCACAGGAAAAAGGTGGCGCCCTCTCCAGGAGGTGGGGAGTCCCTGCCTCAAGTGGAGGAAAATTCACAAGTGAGGAGAGGATAAAGCCTGAGATTGACAGCTGAATTGATGCAGTGTCTGCAGTGACCCAGCTGATGTATGAGACTGTTGTGGTGGAGAAGTCCAAAGGCAAAGCTCTCCATTTACCACTCGATTTACAGTGCTACCCTCACCCATGTTCATGAGCTTTGGGTAATGACCAAAAGGACAAGATGGTGGATATCAGTGGTTAAATGAGTTTCCTCTGCAGAGTGGCTGGGCCCTCCCTTGGATAGAGTGAGGAGCTGAGGGGAGGTCATCTGTTCCAGATGCCTAGGGAGATGTTCATGTCCTACTGGGAGGAGACCCCCAGGGAAGACCGAGGACATGCTGGAACCTGGGCCTCTGAAACCTGGGTCTGGGTAAAGTGGAACAAACTGGAATGAACCTCTAATTATGCTGCTATAACTACAAGGAAACGAAGAGGTAATGAGTTCTTCAGGAGTATTTAAGAACGAATACCTGGACCCTTCTCCAGAACTGAACCAGGATCCTGGTCAGGATTATAACTGGACTCCTCTCCAGATCTAAGCCAGGTCATGTCAGGAAAATGCTGCCACCAAAGAAACAGCAGATCAGTACAAACCTGAGCAGCAGTGAGGCTGGACTGGAGCACCTCCTCACTTCAGCAGGGGTTCTGTGTGTGCGTGTGTGAGTGAGTGAGTGAGTGTGTGTGTGCGTGTGCGTGTGCGTGTGTGAGTGTGTGTGAGTGTGTGTGTGTGTGAATGTGTGTGTGTGTGCGTGCGTGTTGTGGCTGTGTGCAGATATACCTCAGTCACAGATAATCACCATAATCTGCTGTAAACACACAGTACCATGTGATCACATGTAGTGAAAAGTACAGCCTCACTCTCTGTGCTCACTGTGTTCTTTTGCATGAGTTCGGACCAGGACCTGGAGCCATGGTCCGGTCTGAGGAGGTCCTTTGATGAGGTCCTCTGATGAGGTCCTGTTGGCAAATAAATACAGTCTCACCAAAGCTGCTGTTGTCTGTTTTTGAGCACTGAAGATGAGAGTTTAAATTCAGTGAAACGTGTGATTTACATTGGGATGGTTTGGATGCATTCTGATTTTTGTGCATGATAAAATAATAAAGTTCACTTCATTGTGGCCTACAAGCCTCATGGATGTCAGCAGCAGGTTTCATTGACCACAAATACATTTCAAAGTGATTCGCTGTTTAGAAGAACAAACTCCATTCTGTCGTGACGTGTGAGAACCACACATTTCCAGTGGTCTTTTCATTAGTTCACACAGGGCTGAATTTTGAGTGATTCCAGCATGCTGTATTGGCTCATTTGAGGCTTGAGTGTTAAAAACATTTAAAAAAGTGAAGGAAAAAAAAAAAGTGCATACCCCATATCCCCGCCCACTTCTCTGTACTGTCAAACTTTAGGTCAAACATGTAGGCCTAGGGGATTTACAGCAATTATATCTATTATGTATTATAAAATACAAAATGGATTTAAAGAGACAGTTTTCAGGAGCCTGTGATCAGTCCAAAAGTTTATTCTACATCTGCAGGGTTTGTGTGTTTGTGTGTTAAACTTGTGTGAATGAAACAAAACACAACTCCAGGTGTGTTTGTGATGAGGAAACGTCATTAAAACCAAAATCAGAAAAACACGTGCACCTTCACTAGAATAATTTGGATCATTTTATCCCTGGAGTTGCCCATCTCTACTGAATTAAAAGGTGAAAGGGGAAAACTACCACCACACAACGCCACAAGGTGGAGCAGAGCATTTTGAGCTTTGGAGATGTGTGAATGAAACAAAACACAACTCCAGGTATGTTTTTGAGGTAACATTAGATCATAGCTTGAAGCCCACAAGAGTCAGTTTTGTGTAATATAGAACCTTTAAAGTAGCATTAAAGCTGTAGTGTGTGACCTGCTTGTCTCACTAGATGTTACTGAATCATCTGTCATGATCCACAATATGGATATATCCTTGGAGACAAGCATGTGACGTCTCCAAAAGAGGATACAAGTGAGATCTGTGGAAAGGTGATTCCACAGCATGGCACATGTCAACCTTAAAAACCCACGATTGAATAAATGCAAGATGGGGAAGCTGCCATACTGTGGAACATTCCAGACAAAAGAATAACCTCTCCATGTAGACAAACAAGAGGCAAAGTTCAAAACTCCAAGCACAGCCTCCAGGCGCTGGTAACAACAGGAACATTGAATAATTCCAGAAAAGAAGAAATTTACCGCACACTCGCTTGACTTTACTTATTCCTTTATTGGGCTTAGAGCAAACAACACGTTTCGCTTCTACAGCGTCATCAGGTTACATAGTGCCCCTTTAAAGACACCTGAGGATCATTAGGTTATAAATTTAAATCACAATATTGATCTAAAACGACTTAATAAAAGAAACAAGTCCATTGACTTCAGCGTTACAAAACGGTGGTGTCCAGTGGGAGCCGACGTGGTCATAAACGCCGTGGGCCCCTCCTATGGATAGCTGCACATCACACTAAGCAGAGCATTTTTTAAATATTTGGACCAAAAGGCAGAATCCAACATGTATCATCAATAAAAAAAAATCAAACTGGAGAAGAAAGTGAGTGGGCATGTGCCGGTGGAGCTGAAAATGGGGGTAGATCAGAGCAATGACGTCTGGAATATAGCAGAATAAAAATGAGTCAAAGATGCACAAATCACTCCAAATACAAGTTCAGAGGGTCAGCGAGAGGGAAACTACTAGAACATGGTTAGACATTCTAAATGTACATTTTGCAGAATAGATCTGTTTAAAGGAAAAGTAACGTTTTTTACAATTTGAGCCTTATTTCGGTAATAAAACAAGTTGTTTTACTCACCCATAGCACTTTGGTGTCATATGGAGCATTTCCGGAGATGTTTTAGATTAGGGCTAGGCTAACGCCGTTAGCCTAGCGCAACTCGGGGCATTCCCCGAGCATGTAATATGCCCCGTGCGGGCTCCAAATAACACAAACTTTAGCACTTTTCAAATCATAGAAGCTCGATGTCTTAGTCTACGCTTTCGTTTGGTCAAAAGTGCCTGTAATCCGAGATTTATCCATAATTTCAGGTAGATGAGGACGCCAGTGCGCATGTGCGGACTGTGCCCTCAGCTCCCGGGACCCAAACATGGAACGCAAAGCTGTAAACTATGGATAAATCTCGGATTACAGGCCACTTTTGATTCAAATGAAATTGTAGACTAAGACATCGAGCTTCTATGATTTGAAAAGTGCTAAAGTTTGTGTTATTTGGAGACCGCAAACATGTGCCCCGAGAACTCACGTTATGGATATCGCTAAACTAAAACATCTCCAGAAATGCTCCAAATGACACCAAAGTGCTATGGGTGAGTAAAACAACTTGTTTTATTACCGAAATAAGGCTCAAATTGTAAAAAACGTTACTTTTCCTTTAAAGTAAACAGGCTCAAATAAAAAGGTAAATAAAGCTCAAGTGAAAAGTTGAGAACTGAAACAGATTCATGAGTGCTGCAAATGTACACACAAGATTCTCAAGTTTTAGGGTGATTTTGTTAAAGGAAGACTGAGTGTTCATACATTATGCTGGCAATGGCAAACAAATGATTCTAAATAAAGACATGACTTTGATCATGAGTTTGAACAGTGTCAGAGGATCAACAGTGCCCCTTAGGATTAAAACAGCACCAGGACTTCACTTGTACGAAGTCAAAACTGCACACAGTACATTCATTTCATGTATGAATATGTACCAAATACACAGGGCTGCTCTAATGCCGACATCGTGTACTTTCTGCAGACTGTTGTATCATTATATTATTATAAACATTTACAAAAACTACATTGGTGCAGCTGTAACATTGAGAAAATGGAATATGTTTATGGAGTAGGCTCTAATCCACTTTTCTGAGGAACTGACAAGTAAAACCCAACTGTGGAACATTACAGGCAAAGCAATAAGTACTGAAAGGCACATATCATATACACATCTCTTCTCCATTCAAATTAGCAATAACAAGTTGGGACCAAATATTATATCCTTTAAATAAGAAAAAGTCCTCAGTAGTCTTTCACACAGTCAAATCAGTGCAGTCCACCTCTCGTTCTAACATCAACACGAAAACAGGGACATTCCAAATCAAACTAAAAATGCCATAATCAGCGCTCTTATACACTTCAATATTTTGTGCATTTCAATTATTTATACACTATATTACCAAAAGTATTCGCTCACCCATTCATTGGTGGAGGAGGAATTATGGTGTGGGGTTGTTTTTCAGGAGCTGGGCTTTGCCCCTTAATTCCAGTGAAAGGAACTTTGAATGCTTCAGGATACCAAAACATTTTGGACAATTCCACAATTCCATGCTCCCAACCTTGTGGGAACAGTTTGGAGCGGGCCCCTTCCTCTTCCAACATGACTGTGCACCAGTGCACAAAGCAAGGTCCATAAAGACATGGATGACGGAGTCTGGTGTGGATGAACTTGACTGGCCTGCACAGAGTCCTGACCTTAACCCGATAGAACACTTTTGGGATGAATTAGAGCGGAGACTGAGAGCCAGGCCTTCTCGACCAACATCAGTGTGTGACCTCACCAATGCGCTTTTGGAAGAATGGTCAAAAATTCCTATAAACACTCTCCTCAACCTTGTGGACAGTCTTCCCAGAAGAGTTGAAGCTGTAATGGCTGTAAAAGGTGGACCGACATCATATTGAACTCTATGGGTTAGGAATGGGATGGCACTTCAGTTCATAGTATGAGTCAAGGCAGGTGAGTGAATACTTTTGGTAATATAGTGTATAAAAAGCAAAGCTGTTACATTTTGTATGGAACATAAAACATGTGTTTTTTTCTGTAACAAACAGCATTGAGACTGTCCTGTGTGCAGTCTGTCCTCACCAAAAGGTTGTGTTCACATGACATTTATTGATTTGATTGGGACAGAGCATGTTAGTAGACAAACATGACACAACATGAATGTAAACACACCAGATTATAGCCTAAGGTTGATTTCCCTCCGTTGTCCCAATGGGCTGGGGTCACAGGGGCCAAACGATAAAATATAGTACACTCCACTCATCAACATCAGCACAATGTAGACTCCCTATAGCTGAACCTGAGCTGAGACAGGTCAGAGCTCTCAGATGGAGTTTGCTGTGGAAATGATCACAGAATTGTTGATCTGGTTTTTGGTTCATATCTCTGTAATTAGTGGGTCTACATGAAACAAAAACTGACACAGTTCAATGTCTTCTCTGTCAGGAGAAATACAAAAAAAAAGTCCAATTATTTTTTCACAACAGCTTCAGAGAGCGGCGCCAATATTCAACCGCAACAAGACGATCCCAATCAAATAATGAGAAGGTTCAACATTTGTGGATTTGAAGTTTGAGGATTTATTTCAAAAACAGTGAATCTCCTCTAGAGTTAAATAGAGCCCTACACAACATCTGAAACTACGACAAGATCAAATTGTGGAATGTAAACACAACCTTTCTGCAGCAGGGGTCAGGGCATTATTAGCGTCCGCGAGTAGTAAGAGGTGTTAGAAAGTGGCTCAGCAGACTGGACCAGCGGAATCTATTATGCCAATATGAAGGCTTTTGTGTGGTTAAGAAGCTCAACGATTGAAATCAACAGCAAACTGTGATATTAGAACTAAGACAGTTCTCCATTTCCCAAGCTTGTTCCTGGGTGCAGAAGAACCACGTCTGTAGTAGAGTGCAAACATCCATGGAGCTGGGAGGGTTCTAGGCTGCTGCTGGGCCCTGGGATGACACAGTCCAGGGGCCCTCGCTGAGTGTGTTAGGAGAGCTTCTGCGAGGAGAAGAAGGCCTTGGTCTGCTCACACGTGGGGTTGGTGCACAGGGGGCAGCGCAGCGTCAGCTGACGGGAGCATTGCTCATTGGACTTCAGGTGGGACTGGACCAGGTCTGCCAGCGCCTGTCCGGACCAGAGAGCAAAGGGTTAAACACAGGACCAAAGGGTTAAAGGAGAATTATTTTTTATTATTTTTTTACAATCTGAGCCTTATTTCGGTCATAAAACAAGTTGTTTTACTCACCCATAGCACTTTGGTGTCATTTGGAGCATTTCCAGAGATATTTTAGTTTAGCGATCTCCGTAACGTGAGTTCTCGGGGCACATGTTTGCGGTCTCCAAATAACACAAACTTTAGCACTTTTCAAATCATAGAAGCTCAATGTCTTAGTCTACACTTTAGTTTGAGTCAAAAGTGGCCTGTAATCCGAGATTTATCCATAATTTACATCTTTGCGTTTCATGTTTGGGTCCCGAGAGCTGAGAGCGAAATCAGCTGTGACTCCGCACATGCGACTGTCCTCCTCATCTACTCAAAACTACGGATAAATCTCGGATTACAGGCCACTTTTGAGTCAAACGAAAGTGTAGACTAAGACATTGAGCTTCTATGATTTGAAAGTTTGTGTTATTTGGAGACCGCAAACATATGTCCCGAGAACTCGCGTTACAGATATCGCTAAACTAAAACATCTCCAGAAGTGCTCCATATGACACCAAAGTGCTATGGGTGAGTAAAACAACTTGTTTTATTACCGAAATAAGGCTCAGATTGTAAAAAAACGTTAATTCTCCTTTAAAGGTGGTATGGAGGATGTTTTTTCGTTTCAAATTGTTAATGATAGCAGTAAAGAGATGCAGCAGCCTTGTAATTATGATGACCAAAAAAAAAAAAAAGAAAATCCAGCAACTGTGGATGTGGTGGGGCCAGACAAATTATCTATTGGCTGTTAGGTTGTCAATCAAACTCCCTATGCTTCTAGTCTTACTGACTTGCTGGTGCGCTGATATTGCGTGGTTTATGTACAGTGAACCCTCGCTGTATCGCGGATTTTTTTTTCCAATTTATTTATTTTTTTTCCCCCAATTTTTTTTATAGTGTAACTTTTTTTTACAGTGTAACATTCTGTCCTGCGCCCTGATTAGCTAAGAGACTAGACCAGGACTAAACCAGGTCTAAAGCAGGTCTAAACCAGGACTAAACCAGGTCTAAACCAGGACTAAACCAGGTCTAGACCAGGGATGGTAGGGACACAGAGTCTCTGATGTCCTTCACGAGAGCGCCTGGGTGACAGGAGGTGTGGCCTTTGTTTACTTGCACGAGCCATGGAAGAGAGTGCGAGCCGGACCATGGAAGAGCCAAGAATCAACATGGAGCGTCCGGGGGAGCCGCAGCGGGGGGGAGGACACTCGCGAGCACAGAGGAGACAGTGGCTCTTCCCCGTCACGCTGAGAGGACGAACCCGACCCCGTCCTAGAGAGCTGTGGAGTATTGGCGACGCATTGATAGCGGTCTGATTTTGGAGCCGGGGTGAAATGCAACCAACTCTTGTGAGCGCAGGTTGGTCTTACCTGGTCTTGTGGTGAGGACTGGTGCTCAGAGGCGTCTGTTAGCGGTTTGGCACTGTTAGCATTGGCTTGAGTCTTACCCAAAATGATATCCAGGTCGCTCTCCACTCGACTTTCGCACATGGCATGGATATGTGGTACCAAAACAAACACACGTGTCCGCGCGCACGTGTCCGCGCGCACGTGTCCGCGTGTCACGTGCCCCCCCCCCCCCCACTATTAATATATTTTAATGAAAATCTACAAAAGTTTGAGTGTTTAAACAAGAGAAAAATGTGAGAAAATGTTAAGAAGAAGAAGAAGAAGAAGAAGTGAACTTTATTGATCTCACACTGGAGAAATTCTTCTCTGCATTTTAATTCTGCATTTAATTTTAATCCCAGTCTCAGAAAGGTGTATAATGTGTCTGGTGAAGCGTTTTCAGCCTTAAAACATGTAGAATAATTGTAAAATATAAAATTGTCCTACTTCGCGGATTTCACTGATTGCGGGCTATTTCTGGAACCTAACCCCCGCGATAAACGAGGGTTCACTGTACACCTCTCACGCATTCCACAGACGCAAGACGCCGTTTACTCAACTAACGTAGTGGTTCTTAGTGGCTTTTTCCAACTCGCAGTTAGTATAAAGTTTGTTACGATGGCAAACAAGAATCCACTACCAGTTATCTGCAAAAGAAAGTCCGTTTTTGAGGTCGTTCGAAGAAGAAGAGGGAAAAAGAGCAAAGCTAAAGATTAAAGGTCCCATGACATGGTACGTCTTGATGCTTTTATATGGCTCCTTAATGGTTCCCTAATACTGTAAATGAATCCTTCTTCAAAATCAACACTTAGTGCATGAGAAAGACACATGTACAGAGTCCGAGTCAGAATCTCTCTGTCTGAACGACTCATTCTGGGCCTTGCTGCTTGAATGCAAATGAGAGAAGGACACAGATAGGTTAGAGGAGCGGGTGGGGGTGGGGGCAAATGCACCGCTGGAGCGCTGCTCTGCGCGGTCTCCCACTTCCGCGTTTTAAGCGCGAAGGTAGAAAGGAGAGGCATTTCAATGAAAAAAACACATTTTCACAGAAAATAAAATTAAACCACTGCTGTTTCAGAGGTCCAGAGGGTCGGGTAAAGGACTTCCGAGCCTAGAAACACTCGCACGTGCCTCCAGGCAAATAAAAAAACGGATTTCGCATTGCGTAGCTCCTTCGCGGTCCAAACTCTCTGGGCGTGATTTCCAGAGACAGGGGGTGGAGATCCAGACGGGGGAGGTGGAGCTGCATTTGCATAACTTTTTTCGATGTTACGTAACAAAGTTTCCTTGTTTAGAATCACCCGTTTGAGCTGTGTGTTTTTACAAACGCAGAAAAGGATCGCAAATGCTCAGTTTACACATTTCGCAACTTTTAGCCATGGGGGGGGCCCTAAACAGGGTAGGGGAGCTCACATTAACGTTCAAAAGCCTCAGAAAGTGAAAATTTCATGCCATGGGACCTTTAAAGTCTTTCCAAGACTTTCCAAGATTAAGATTCCTTCCAGTGATGGTGTGCACTGAAGCAGAGAGTTTAAAGACTGACGCGTTAGTCGCCAAATTACTTCTGGACAGGAAACGTCTGCTTATCATTTGAAAACTTACAGAATAGTTACAGCAGCGACAGCGATTCTGAAGGCACACTGGCTATAAACAAGTAGCGTAAGCGTAAGGAGGAGGTGGGAGGAGGCGTTTCTACTTAGGGAGCTGAGGGGAGATTTCTCGTTCCTTGGAAAATCCTCTACACAACCTTTAAGCACAGGACCTGAGAGTGTGACATACCTTCATAAACAGAGGGTTTCCGTTCAGGGACTCTGCTCTCCGGATGTTCTCCACACCACACTGAAACACACATACACATGTTAAGGTTCACTTCTGTAACATTGAACTATCACTCATTAGTTCATGGGGACTATTCCCACGATCATCTGATGGTGAGAAGCCAAATTAGTGGAACACTTGTTTGGATTCTGTTGGTCCCCCTGACGAAGGCCAGTAGGCTGAAATGAGAAAGGGCCCAGATTGATTAAGACTGGACATAACTAGTAAAATCTTAGACTTAGACAAACTTTATTGATCCACAAGGGAAATTGTTTTGGGCACAGTCGCTCACTCATCAAATATAATATATGATATAAAACAGAAGGTAAAAGAACAAAAAGAAAAATAGATGGAAAAGCAACAAAAGATCAACAGACCTGTGTCAGATGAGACACAATTATATACATAAGATAATGGTAATAAATATATATATGTACAATCAGATTTAAATAGAAAAGTAGTAGTCAAATACAAAATACAGTATCGAGTACCGTACAGTTATCAAGTACAGTTCAGTACCAGCTGTATACAGTTGTAGGGAGTATTATCTGTTACATAAGGTGAGTTGTACAGTTGTAGGGAGTATTATCTGTTACATAAGGTGAGTTGTTGTACAGTTGTAGGGAGTATTATCTGTGACATAAGGTGAGTTGTTGTACAGTTGTAGTTGTAGGGAGTATTATCTGTTACATAAGGTGAGTTGTTGTACACTTGTAGGGAGTATTATCTGTTACATAAGGTGAGTTGTTGTACAGTTGTAGGGAGTATTATCTGTCACATAAGGTGAGTTGTTGTACACTGGTATGGAGTATGGTATGAATGTCGTCCTGTATCTCTCACTGTTTGAGTGGAGCTGTAGGAGCCTGTTGGAGAATGAGCTCCTCTGTCCCTCTATGGTCTGGTGCAGTGGGTGAGCAGGAGTGTCCATGATGGAGAACAGTTTGTCCAGTGTCCTCCTGTCCCTCACTGTGACGAATGTCTCCAGCTCACAGACGATCATGTGACCAGGTGTACGGATCAGTTTGTCACTCCGCCCGATGTCTCTTTTACTGGTGCTGCTCCCCCAGCAGACTACAGCAGAGTCCAGGGCGCTGGCCTCCACAGACTGGTAGAACATCTCCAGTAACTTACTGCACACATTGAAAGACCTGAGCTTCCTCAGGAAGTAGAGTCTGCTTATGCTCTTCTTGTAGACAGCATTACAGTTGTCCCTCCAGTTCAGCCTGTTGTTCACATGAACGCCCAGGTACTTGTAGCAGTCCACGATCTCCACCTCGTGACCCTTGATGTTAATGGGCTCCACAGGTGACCTCATCCTCCTGAAGTCAATCACCAGTTCCTTGGTCTTGTCTAAGTTCAGGAGCAGATGGTTTGCCTGGGACCACTTCACAAAATTTGCAATCAGTGTCCTATACTCCTCTCCTCCTGTCATCTCCTGTCCATCCCCGATACACCCAACCACTGCAGAGTCATCAGAACTTCTGCAGGTGGCAGGACTCTGAGCTGTACTGGAAATCAGAGGTGTACAGAGTGAACAGGAATGGAGACAGGACTGTACCCTGAGGGGCTCCTACATTACTGACCACAGTGTCAGACAGGGTGGTCCCCAGTCGTACTGAGGTCTGACAGATAGTCAGTAATCCAGGAGACAGTAGAGAAGCTGATACTCATCCTGAGCAGTTTCTCACCCATCACAGAGGGCTGGCTTGTATTAAAGGAGCTGGAGAAATCAAAGAAGAATATCCTCACAGAGCCCTTAACACTATCCAGGTGTGAGTGAGCCCGCTGCAGAAGATGGATTATCGCGTCCTCCACGCTCATGTGGGGCTGATAGGCAAACTGGAGAGGGTCCAGGGATGATGCCACCAGGGGTCTGAGCTGAGCCAGAACAAGTCTCTCAAACACTTTCATGACATCTTTGCTTAAACTTGGGACTATGGTGAGACAGAACCCAGACAAAACTATACCAGGACAGTTTCAGTGCTGAAATCCAGTTGGTATAATTCTAAAATCTTTACTAGTGCTCAATGCTAGAGCAGCCTCTGGAGTGAGTGAATTTGGGACACAATTAAGTGATGTTTATGGAATTTAAAATCAAATCTTCCATAATGTCCCTTAAAGATATCCACTAGCATTAACATTTGAGAAACTCTAATCTGAACTGCTAATCCAAGTATCCCACATATTTGAGAACATGTTTATAAAGGTCTAAAGTACAGGGTTAGCAGCCTTTGCACAGAATAAGAGCCCATGGAGACGGTGTGTGGAGTACCTCCTCTCCCAGGATCTGGCTGTACTCGATGTCCAGCTCGTGCAGGGTCTCGATGTGGTCTGAGGTGAAGGCAATGGGCACCAGCAGAAGATTCTTCTTACCCCGCTCACACAAACCTTTGATCACCTCGTCAGTCTGAGGGCCCAGCCATGCCATGGGGCCCACCTGGCACACAGCAGACAAATGCAACTGTTTAAACACTACTCTTCACAATTTTTGTTTGTTTTCTTTTTGTTTGGGTGAAGTTTATAATTTTATTTCCTAGTTGGACATGGGCAGCAGATATGACATACGTAGAGTTAATTCAAGAGACTCACTCTGGACTGCCACACCAGTCTGTAGGGGTTGCAGTAGTCCAGTCTCTCCATGACCCTCTGAACTGTGGCCCCTACCTCCTGAGGGTACGGGTCCCCCCTGTTCACCACCTGCACACAGCACACACAAACTGTTAACACAAACACACAACTAGAACAGATTAAGATTAAGACTTTATTGATCTCACACACAGTGACACACAGGAGAAATTCACTTCTGCATTTGACCCAAGTGGGCAGCTCGTCTTTCCGGCGCCCGGGGGGTCTTGCCCAAGGACCCACACTGGCTTGCTCATTGCTGGGAGGATTTGAACCCAGGTCCCCCAGGTGAAAATCAAGTGACTTACCAGTTGAGCTAGCCAGCCGGTAAACAGGCCGACATGCACTGAAGCAGAGAAACTAAATCCTCATGAACTCCACATACATGTCTACAGAAGCACCGCTCAATAGATGTGATAAGAGCGACTACAAGTGTCACATCTGAAAAGTTAAAGGAGAACTAACGTTTTTTTACAATCTGAGCCTTATTTCGGTAAAAAACAAGTTGTTTTACTCACCCATAGCACTTTGGTGTCATATGGAGCATTTCCGGAGATGTTTTAGACTAGCGATAGCCGTAGCGCGAGTTCTCGGGGCACATATTATATGCCCTGAGCACGTAATATATGCCCTGAGCAGTCTCCAAATAACACAAACTTTAGCACTTTTCAAATCATAGAAGCTCAATGTCTTAGTCTACACTTTCGTTTGAGTCAAAAGTGCCTCTAATCCGAGATTTATCCATAATTTACAGCTTTGCGTTTCATGTTTGGATCCCGAGAGCTGAGAGTGAAATAAACTGTGACTCCACACATGCGCCCTGTCCTCCTCATCTACTCGAAACTATGGATAAATCTCAGACTAAGAAATTGAGCTTCTATGATTTGAAAAGTGCTAAAGTTTGTGTTATTTGGAGACCGCTCGGGGCATATATTATATGCCCCGAGAACTTGCGCTACGGCTATCGCAAATCTAAAACATCACTGGAAATGCTCCATATGACACCAAAGTGCTATGGGTGAGTAAAATAACTTGTTTTATTACCGAAATAAGGCTCAGATTGTAAAAAACTTTAATTCTCCTTTTAGTCTCTGCCTTTCACTGTAACACAGGGGTGTTACTCACAGTGAGAGGCAAAGTACTTACTCACAGCAGAGTGCGCGTACTCACAGCAGAGTGAGCGTACTCACAGCAGAGTGAGCGTACTCACAGCAGAGTGCGCGTACTCACAGCAGAGTGCGCGTACTCACAGCAGAATGTGCTTACTCACAGTGAGAGGTAGAGAATGGGCAGAGAACAGAATGACCACATCGTCCCGTTTGTCTTCTGGAAACTTTTGCAGCTCGTTCTGCACGTGCTCTGCAAAACACTGACAGCACACAGGCATTAGCACCAGAGAGGAGGAAACCGGACTGTGCCCGGGCACTGACAGGGACACAGGGTGTGACGGGAGGGGCCATCTTACCTCCACCAGCAGAGGGTGTGTGGGCCACCGGTCAATGACACTCCACTGCATTTTGGGTTGCTCGCTTCTGTTGCTATAGTAACGGTAAATAGCGTTCAGACTGCTGCCTGTTGAAACAAAACATGTTCAGTCAATTAATACAAGAAAAGGATATTCAGGGATGAAAGTGACCAGTAATGAAAAAAGCTTAAAGTCACTGAAAAGCTACGGGAGTCCGGGGGCATGCCCCCCTGGAACATTTTTGAATTCTAGATGCTCTGAGATGCTCTGGGGTCATTCCAGCCAATAAAAACTAAGATGTCAACCACCCATTTTGGGGGAAAAAAAATTCCTTTTCCCTCTTGATGATCCCACTTTGCACGACCTCACAAAATTTTACAAATATATATATGTTTGCAATCAAGTAAAACTGTAAATCAAAGCACAAACCACATTTTATTCACAGGTACTAGTGGTTACATACAAATACCTGGTATATACACACAAGTATTTGTATATAATAAATTTACAATGAAAACGGCTGACTCACATAAATAAGTTTTCATAATTCCATCTACATTTTATCTGATAAATGTTCATTTTAATCTTAAAATAAGCCAAGCAAACTGTACTGCACTTAAACACCGTGCCCCGTTTTGGACCCTCACCCACAGTTTGAGGACCCCTTCTTTGATTTAAAAAAATTATTTTTTTACCTGTTTTTTTAACTTCCTACCTGGAGTCACATTCTCTTACTGGTTTTGCAGTGGGATTTACCTCTGCACATTTACCAAATGGATGTGACAAACAGATGCATTTGTGCACTTTTATTGGCAAAATTCAACCACATGTCACGGTAGACCTGCTCTGTGCTGTACACCTGCTCTGTGCTGTAGACCTGCTCTGTGCTGTAGACCTGCTCTGTGCTGTAGGCCTGCTCTGTGCTGTAGACCTGCTCTGTGCTGTAGACCTGCTCTGTGCTGTAGACCTGCTCTGTGCTGTACACCTGCTCTGTGCTGTAGACCTGCTCTGTGCTGTACGCCTGCTCTGTGCTGTAGACCTGCTCTGTGCTGTACGCCTGCTCTGTGCTGTACGCCTGCTCTGTGCTGTACGCCTGCTCTGTGCTGTACGCCTGCTCTGTGCTGTACGCCTGCTCTGTGCTGTACACCTGCTCTGTGCTGTACACCTGCTCTGTGCTGTAGGCCTGCTCTGTGCTGTAGACCTGCTCTGTGCTGTAGACCTGCTCTGTGCTGTACGCCTGCTCTGTGCTGTACGCCTGCTCTGTGCTGTAGGCCTGCTCTGTGCTGTAGGCCTGCTCTGGGCCAACACTGAAACAAAAATTTAGATTAGTTTTTGCTTTGCACTTAGTCTTGCACTTCTAATCAGAGGCACTGAGGAGGAGCCTGTGCGCTATGAGCAGGAGGAGCGAGAGTGTGAAAAGGCGAGGAGCGGCACATTGGTAGGATGTTTTATAAAGTTTAACCTGCTCTGTGATACACGCTGGTACACAAAGGTACATGCTGTTGCGAACAAGCTGCGCACACTGGGGGCGCTCGTGGTGCCACAGTGTCCGCAGGCTCGGGCGCACAGGCTGCAGTGCGAAGCCCCGCCCGGTCCCGCACAACGGTAAAAGTTTATTGCTGATCCCAGCGGCCGTAATGAAATATGATCGCAATCATCTCGAGACCAAGACTGGTGTCGAGTACTACGACACTACGATCTACCCACACTCCCTTGGCGATCAACTGGTAGATGGCGATCGGCATATTTGGCACCCCTGTTTTAGACAGTATTTTTGATTCACACGGTAATACGGGACAAAGTGCGTCCCTTTTCAGCTCAATACGGGACATGTACTTTTGTTTCTGAATACGGGACGATTCCGTTTTTCAAGGGACGTTTGGCAACCCTAAACACAACTATACATATATATACACCTTAAATTTTTCTCAACTGATTTGCACCGATATAAAAAATGACCCAGACGGCTGACAAAAAAAGCGGAAATCCACCAAAAAGTGGAAATTTTTCATCCCTGATTATTAGAGGATATCAGTTTTTAATGATCATTATTTTAAATGTAATGTCTCCTTTAGTTTAATAATGGATTCAAGTCCATTTTTACCATGAAGAACTGAAAATGACTCTTGCTCAGCAAAACAAAGAGCTCATCTAAACATGGGCCTTATAAAATTGTAACAACTTTTCACCATATTGAATTCCCTCCCATTAACCCAACCCATTACCAAAGTGTAGGCTCTTGTGACCTATGGTGGAGCATGTGACCTGACCTGTGGTGGAGCAGCTGTACTGGGGGTACTGGGTGAAGGCCACGGCCCTCTCCACTCCATCCTTCTCCATCTGCTCGATGGCCTCCTCCGTCAGAGGGTGGACGTAGCGGAACCCGATGTAGAACTTGTGAGGAGCTGCACATGTCCACACAAACATCGAGAACCTTTTATTACTGATATAAATATAAATGGTAAACAATGCCATACTAATGCCATACTGTGCATCTGTGTGCCATGAGGGAGAGGGGATGATGACGGAGCAGTGCAGCAGCTAACAACTCAAAGCTAACAGAAAAACAAACTATTTTGCACACGCTGTAATATAAATGCTGAGATGTTCACCTCAAGTCCACCATCTTTAAATAAAGCAAAGCTTTGTGCACAGTGCCCTCCTCTGGACAAACAGCACTAGGGCCCTGGAAGAGTCACCTCTGGGTGACTATGAACCACTCTGCATCTGAGATCTGAGCATCTGATGTCTGTGAATGTGCTTGTAAAAATCTATAGTCAACATTTAAGAGGGCTATCAGTTATCAGAGGATTGGTCAGAGGCGTGGTCAGAACAGAGGGCCACGCCTTCACTCTGCTACTATCTCCTGCAGCACAGACAGATGGGCAGGACCACTGCTCTAACATTACTCACCGCAGCAGAGAGAAGGGGCTGCTCTCTGTGCGATGGGACACTGGAAGCACACACAAAACACTTCTCACACTGGATATATTTGCCACAAGATTTGGAAAGCCTTTGTACAATGTTCAGGGAGTAGTGGTCACGATACTGTAATTATAAACACTATTTCAATACTAAAGAATAGACTCAATACTCAAAACTGACTGATACCACAATGATAATAAAACCACACTTATTTAGACAGTGATATGGGCATTTCAGCATTAAATGGTTGTAGTTTCTTTTATATTCCATGTGTCCTTACATGTGTAATGCTCAGTGGTCCTGTAGGTTCCACAGTGCTCCATGGGTGTATACTAGTCCATGTGCTCTTATACTTGTTCTGATACAGCTCCAGATCATTCTAAAGTGATTCAGGAAATGTTCCTTTCTGTCCTGTTAATGTGATTTCAGTACCTGCTCAAATGAGTATCTTGTTTTGCTAATTGTTTTAGTATTGTTTAGCATCTGATGTTCAATGCTTTTGACAACCATAACAGAGCGGTGAGGATAAAACTAAGCACTGATGGAGACATGCATCCCTCCAGGTCAGTGCTTGTTATCAGAGGTATAATACTTCCAAAGGCCAGCGTGGTACCTGTCTCAGGGCTCATATGGTCCAGTAGCTTGACCATTCCCTCTCCCTGCATGGAGGTCCAGTGTTTGATGGGAGAACCACCTCCGATTTTACTGTACTGCTCCTGGATCTTCGGGGTGCGGCGTTTGGCGATGAAGGGGCCCAGTTTACTGCACACAGCACCCAGCAGGGTGAACAGTACACGCATAACACCATTTAGTACCAATACAAAGGGCTGCACTATTCTGTTCCATAGTTGCCATGCTCGTGGGGGGCTGCTCTTGTGGCAGTTTTTAAACTTTTCATTTTTATCTTAAATTTTTACTTGACGTTTTGGGATTGATTGTGACCAACTAAGAAGTGCAGCATGTTTTGTTCAAAGGTCTGAAGCCAAGGACTATTGGATTGTGTTTTTCCTGAATCTATGATGATGCTGCATGGAGCTAGACACTTTTTACAACAGTGCAACAGACTTTCTTTACCAAATATGGCAAAAGACGTTCCAGAGGAAACTTTTTGAGGTCTCACAACTGCTCAACATGCAGAAAATGCCCCCTTGGGCACAAATAAAGTGATAAGAAGGAGCGCTACCGCAGATCCTTCATCCCCGCCATCCAGACATGCAATATCGTTTTTCAATACTCTCCTTGTTACTGTTTTATTATTATTATTTATTCTATTATTACTTATTTTATTATTATTATTACTCATCTTTATTCCATTCTTGCTGCATGCACTTTGCTTTCTTGTTCAAACTTTCCCTGCCTGGAGCTACTGTGACAAGTAAATTCTCCTGCGTGAGATCAATAAAGTCTTATCTTATCTTATCTTATCTTATCTTAAGACACTGTGAAGCTAATGGTGTGCATATTTCAGATTTTATTCAGCTAAAAAATGTGAAAAAGGTTTGGATGTGACATACTTTTGCACTGGGAGCTTCATGAGGTCTGTGTCCATGAAGAGTCTGTGAAGGAAGTCATGGACGTCCTCCAGTTTCTCAGGGCCTCCCATGTTCAGCATTAGGATCCCCGTCTTTGGCTTTCTGAAAACACCACCACATCCATACTTTACATCACTGCTCACTCATCCATATTTTACATTACTGCATGCAGTGGTACCTGTCCTTCCTGTGATAATACCTGTCCTCCCGCTGCAGTACCTGTCCTCCCGCTGCAGTACCTGTCCTCCTGCTGCAGTACCTGTCCTCCCTGTGATAATGCCTGTCCTCCTGCTGCAGTACCTGTCCTCCCGCTGCAGTACCTGTCCTCCTGCTGCAGTACCTGTCCTCCTGCTGCAGTACCTGTCCTCCCGCTGCAGTACCTGTCCTCCTGCTGCAGTACCTGTCCTCCTGCTGCAGTACCTGTCCTCCCGCTGCAGTACCTGTCCTCCTGCTGCAGTACCTGTCCTCCCGCTGCAGTACCTGTCCTCCCGCTGCAGTACCTGTCCTCCCGCTGCAGTACCTGTCCTCCCGCTGCAGTACCTGTCCTCCCGCTGCAGTACCTGTCCTCCCGCTGCAGTACCTGTCCTCCTGCTGCAGTACCTGTCCTCCCGCTGCAGTACCTGTCCTCCCGCTGCAGTACCTGTACCATAGTACCTGTTCCCCTGCCATAGAACCCATTCTACTGCTGTAGTACCTGTTCCCCTGCCGTTAAACCCATTCTCCTGCCGTAGTACCCGTTCTCTTGCCGTAGAACCTGTTCTCTTGCTGTAGTACCTGTTCCCCTGCCGTTGAACCCGTTCCCCTGCCGCAGTACCCGTTCCCCTGCCGCAGTACCTGTTCCCCTGCCGCAGTATCTGTTCCCCTGCTGCAGGACCCGTTCCCCTGCTGTAGTACCTGTTCCCCTGCCCCAGTACCCGTTCTCCTGCCGTAGAACCTGTTCCCCTGCCGCAGTACCTGTTCCCCTGCCCCAGTACCCGTTCTCCTGCCGTAGAACCCGTTCCCCTGCCGCAGTACCTGTTCCCCTGCCGCAGTACCTGTTCCCCTGCTGCAGTACCTGTTCCCCTGCCGCAGTACCTGTTCCCCTGCTGCAGTACCTGTTCCCCTGCTGCAGTACCTGTTCCCCTGCTGCAGTACCTGTTCCCCTGCCGCAGTACCTGTTCCCCTGCTGTAGTACCTGTTCCCCTGCCGCAGTACCTGTTCCCCTGCCGCAGTACCTGTTCCCCTGCTGCAGTACCTGTTCCCCTGCTGCAGTACCTGTTCCCCTGCTGCAGTACCTGTTCCCCTGCTGCAGTACCTGTTCCCCTGCCGCAGTACCTGTTCCCCTGCTGTAGTACCTGTTCCCCTGCCGCAGTACCTGTTCCCCTGCTGCAGTACCTGTTCCCCTGCTGCAGTACCTGTTCCCCTGCTGCAGTACCCGTTCCCCTGCCGCAGTACCTGTTCTCCTGCGTGTCTGGAGCTGCAGTCTGGGCCAGAGCTGCAGCAGTGGAGCGTCTCCTCAGACAGAGCTGCAGGCTGCTCCGGACACCTGCAGCACACAGCCACAGTCAGGAGCACATCACACAGGAGAAGTGGAAGGTTCCCCGAGGGAACTTTAAACTACAGTGGGGGTTGGCGGTTCGAATCCAGCTCTCGACATAAACATCGTTGGCTGAGCGGTCAGATCGACTGCCCCACAGATTGCTGGTGCAATTCCATCCCAGCAGTTGAATACTGTACTTGGCATGACATTCACCTTCCTCTGCCCCAGTGTGCACTCACTGGTGTATGAATGTGAACGGGTGGCTTACGATTTCTCCTACAAACAAGAAGGTTACCAATCTGCCTATAGCTTCAAGAATAAAATCAGATATTTGATAATTAGGATATAGTGATAACAATATTACTGCCATATTTTGATATACCGGTACTTTGACAGAGCACTGCATTGGTGTGAGAGCGCAAACTTGGGCCCTGTATAAATCATATTAAAAGTGAGCCTTCATGCCCCGGGCCCCTGACAGTACACCTCTGGGCCTGGAGAAACACTGGAGGTTTCTCAGATAAATGGAACACTGAAAGCATGGTTTGGAGGGTATGGTGCTGTAGGGTTGTCAAAAGTATATTTTAAAAAAAAATCGGATACAGCGGTACCTCACCTTACGAAAGACCCAACAAACGAAAATTTCAAGTTACGAAACGCCTTCACATTAAATTTTGGTCTCTAGATACGAAAGAAAATTCAAGTTACGAAACGCGAAATCTCAAAAATTCAAATAATGCGCGCTCAGCCACACATTATACGCTTTTCTCAGACTGAATTTAAACTTTTCTCACATTTGTCTCTCGTTTAAACACTCAAACTTTCATAGATTTTCAACAAAATTATTAATAGTGAAGTGTGGGGGGAAGGGGGAGGGGGGAGAAGACTGCGCTCTGACACGTGTGATAGCGCAGCATGACCCGGCGCGGGGCTGCCAGCAGGTCTAGACCTGGACTAGACCAGGACTGGACCTGGACTAAACCAAGACTGGACCAGGACTAAACCTGGACTGGACCAGGACTAAACCTGGACTAAACCAGGACTAAACCAGGACTAAACCTGGACTAAACCTGGACTAAACCAGGACTAAACCAGGACTAAACCAGGACTAAACCAGGACTAAACCAGGACTAAACCAGGACTAAACCAGGACTAAACCAGGACTAAACCAGGTGGATTAAAGCGCCACGCGCGGGTCTATTTCCTGGTTTCGTTTCGAGTCACGGCTGAGGCGAGCAGCGAGGGGGACCGCACGCAGTCTGAGCGCATGAACGAACGCATGCAAGAGCCGCGGTGGTCTAGACCTGGTCTAGAGGAGGTCTAGAGGAGGCACGGTTTGAGCACGGGTCTCGTTCATGCGCTCAGACTGCGTGCGGTCCCCCTCGCTGCTTGCCTCAGCCGTGACTCGAAACGAAACCAGGAAATAGACCCGCGCGTGGCGCTTTAATCCACCTGGTTTAGTCCTGGTTTAGTCCTGGTTTAGTCCTGGTTTAGTCCTGGTTTAGTCCAGGTTTAGTCCAGGTTTAGTCCTGGTTTAGTCCTGGTTTAGTCCAGGTTTAGTCCTGGTCCAGTCCAGGTTTAGTCCTGGTCCAGTCTTGGTTTAGTCCAGGTTTAGTCCAGGTTTAGTCCAGGTTTAGACCTTGGTCTAGACCTGGTATAGTCCACGTTTAGTCCTGGGTCTACAGTCTCTACGCAGAACACAATGTTACACTATAAAAAAAGTTAAACTATAAAAAAAAAACTTGGATCGGGGCCTTGGAACGAATCAGGCTTTTTCCATTGAAATAGCTACTCAACTTACGAAAAATTCACGTTACGAAACCACTTCTGGAACAAATTAATTTCGTAAGGTGAGGTACCACTGTACTAATTCATACTACTTTACTAAAACTAGAATCGCTCATTTAAGCAGGTATCAGAAATGAACCTTTTCTGAATAGGTTTAGACTAGTATATATCCTGGAGCATGATGGAACCTACCTGGACCACTGAGGGATTACACAGATATAAGACCACATGGAAACAGAAAAACACTTTCCTTTAAAGGGCCCATATTACAGAATTTTCTGCTCCATGTTATAATGTCGTTTCCTTCTAAAACATACCTGGATTTATGTTTTGTTTCACTGACACAAGTTTAACACTAACCCTGCAGATTTAGGCTGAGCTCTTCTCTCAAACAGAAAACGCTCTGTTCCACCATATGAGGTCATGTGGTAATACAGGAAGTGTTCCACTGTGTTTTTAAACTCCATACACCTTCACCAGAATAAGAGTTTGGATTTTTTGTATTGTGACAACACTATGCTGCTGGATAGTAATTCTGGAGCCTGGTGTCTGGAGGAAGTGCTTTAAGCTGGACCATCAGGAAGAGGAAGAACGAAGAGGACTTTTGAGTGATACAAAAGAGAGGTGGAGCTCCAGCCTCTGAAGGTTTAGAACAAAGGAAATTTGGCCGCTCACCTGAGGGACAAACCTGAGGCTCATGTGGCACGTTTTCATTTCATTTGTGTTTTCTTTGTGTAGGGAGAGCCCAGTACCGGTTTAGACAATACAAACAAAACTAACAAAACAAGAAGAATTTTACACCAAGAGTGCCACAAACTACAGGCACATTTCTCATGATCATACATGAATACAGATTATGCTACATCACAAATAGTGTTGAGAAATGTTCATCTTGAGTTTTGATACTAGATAGTGGTCCATGGGCGTATACTAGTCCACGTACTCTTAGACTTGTTCTGATACAGCTCATTTTACAGCTACTCAGGAAAGGTTCATGTCTGTCCTGTGAATGGGACTTTAATTTGGCATCGATACCTGCTCAAGAGTATCTAGTTTCAATTCTAGTTTTAGTATCAGTATCTGATTTTCAATACTTTTGACAACCCTAATCACAAACCTCTGCCTTCTGTTTAAAATTATAAATGGTCTCTCTCCACCCCCACTTTCACAGTTCATTACAATAAGATCCTCCTCAAGCCAAGTGGCTAATTAAAAATCAGCACTGCACACATTAATTTCCTTTTAGAGTCTCCTTTTTTGTTCTATCCTGTTTGTTGTGTTACTGAAGGGTGCCAGATGTGTGTGTGTTCTGTGTGTGTATGTGCTGTATGTATGTAATGTTAATGTTTTACCAAGTGTGCATGGCTGTCACTATGAGTGAGCCTGAAAACATGTAAATAGTGTAAATAATTTTGTATGTACATTGTTTTAATCTGTTTTTTTCTTCTACAATGTAACATCTGTCCAGGGACTGCAGATGAAAACTAGTCTCTTGGCTAAATCTGGTGCATTTAGCCAAGAGACAGAGCTCTTGAGACAGCCTCCATAAATTGTACCTGTTTTAACTAATTTATATGTCATTTTAATTGTGTTTTAATTGTCTTTTTGCTGCCTCTAGGTCAGGGCTCCCTTGAAAAAGAGGTTTTTAATCTCAATGGGATTTCCCTGGTTAAATAAAGGTTTAAATAAAAATAAAAAACATTTTTTACAGAAATTTTCATTAAAGGAGAATTCACATTTTTTACAATCTGACAATCTCACCCATAGCACTTTGGTGTCATTTGGAGCATTTCCAGAGATGTTTTAGTTTAGCGATATCCGTAACGTGAGTTCTCGGGGCACATGTTTGCGGTCTCCAAATAACACAAACTTTAGCACTTTTCAAATCATAGAAGCTCAATGTCTTAGTCTACACTTTCGTTTAAGTCAAAAGTGGCCTGTAATCCGAGATTTATCCATAGTTTAGAGTAGATGAGGCCAGTGCGCATGTGCGGAGTCACAGTTTCACTCTCAGCTCTCGGGACCCAAACATGAAACGCAAAGCTGTAAATTATGGATAAATCTCGGATTACAGGCCACTTTTAACTCAAACAAAAGTGTAGACCAAGACATTGAGCTTCTATGATTTGAAAAGTGCTAAAGTTTGTGTTATTTGGAGCCCGCACGGGGCATATTACATGCCCCGAGAACTCGCGTTACGGATATAAACATCTCCAGAAGTGCTCCATATGACACCAAAGTGCTATGGGTGAGTAAAACAACTTGTTTTATTACCAAAATAAGGCTCAGATTGTAAAAAACATTAATTCTCCTTTAATGTACACTGTCCCGGTCAAATAAAAAAAATAAAAATAAAAATAAATAAATGAAGCAAAATGACCCTCTTATTTGTGCACATATTTAGTTCATTATGATCTTAAAATCTTAATATTCACAAGTTTATTGTTTACTGTTCCCAAAGCTGCCGCTAGGGGGCCACTGTTCACATTACGCAAATTGACAATGTCGGAATTGTGTAACTCGGACCATTTTACGGACAGTAGTGCACAGTGTCAGAGAAACGTGTTCTAAAACAGGACATCTACTGTCAGTAAGCGACAGAAGGAGCATGCATGAAAGCACCGAGAGGGGAAAAGCAGCAATAAAAACACACCGCGAGTATTGAAGCGTAATGTTGCAATAACTTGACTGCATGAGCGGAACTGTGCGTCTGTGCGCGTCAGCCGTCGCCAATGTCAACAGTGTCCAAAATAAATAAATAAATAAATAAAAAATAAAGAAAGAAAGAAAAAAAATTAATGAATTTAAAAAAAAGGGAAAACAAATAATTAATTAAAAATATATATATATATTAAGAAGTTTCCCCAGTGTCCAGCGCGACTCGGGGACAGCCGGGTCGCTTGAGGTCACAAACGGGATAGAGCGGACTGAGACAGTACACCGGACACCGGAGGGGCACCGGAGGGGCACCGGCTGCGACCGTGCACAAGTTCCAAACAGTTTGAACGTGAGAGGGGAGCGCTGAAGGTGCTACTCACAGTAAAACAGGCGGCCCGCGCTGCCCAGGCCCGCCATGCCTCCCTCCGCGGCTCCGCGCAGCTCTCACTCGGCTCAGGGTCCGTGAAACGGCGCTATGGGACACGGAGACACGGAGACAATCCTCGTCCCGTCACGATCCGCTCCGATATGCCACAGGATTCCTTCAGCCTCCGCAGCTGCTCCTGACGTGACATAACCGGAACCGGGGCCAACCTCCAGCGCAACTTCCGCTTTGGTATTTCACAACAAAAGCCTGACTAGACTTCATGATGCTTCTGTGGCAGGGGTGTCCAAACTAACGGGGGCCCGGGGGTCAAATCCGGCCCCCAGGGATCCCGCTGAATTGGCCCAATTGATCATAAAGCCATTGAGCAGCACTTTTACTTCAGATTCTAGTATCTCGACCTCTGCAACCTCAATAACAACCTGGACTAAACCTGGATTAACCTGGACTGAACCTGGACTAAACCTAGACCGAACCTGGAACGAACCTGGACTGAACCTGGACTAAACCTGGACTAAACCTGGACCGAACCTGGAATAAACCTGGACTAAACCAGGACTGAACCTGGACTAAACCTGGACTAAACCTAGACCGAACCTAAACTGAACCTGGACTGAACCTGGACTAAACCTAGACCAAACCTGGACCGAACCTGGACTAAATCAGGACTAATATGAGACTAAACCTGGACTAAACCTGGACTGAACCTGGACTAAACCTAGACCAAACCTGGACTGAACCTGGACTAAACCTAGACCAAACCTGGACTAAACCTGGACTAAACCTAGACCGAACCTGGACCGAACCTGAACCGAACCTGGACTAAACCTGGACTGAACTTGGACTAAACCTGGACTAAACCTGGACTGAACTTGGACTAAACCTGGACTAAATCAGGACTAAACCGGGACTAAAATATGCGTTCTAGGGCTTTTCAGTTAAACTCGTATAAAATGCATCTCTCTGAAAGTGTCACTGTCTCCAGCTCTTTGGCCTCCACATGGATGTTTATATAAACGGCCCTGGGTGGAAAAAGTTTGGACACTCCTGTTCTATGTAAAACATACTAGTACTGTCATTTCATTTCATTTCATTTTATTTTATTTTATTTTATTTAAATTTTATTTAAATTTTATTTTATTTTAATTTTATTTTATTTTATTTTATTTTATTTTTATTTTATTTTATTTTATTTTAATTTAATTTAATTTAATTTTAATTTTAATTTAATTTTAATTTAATTTAATTTCTATTTTATTTTATTTATTTTTTTTTATTTTTTTATTTAATTTTAATTTAATTTTAATTTAATTTAATTTTTATTTTTAATTTAATTTAATTTTATTTCTCTTTCTTTCTTTCTTTCTTTCTTTCTTTCTTTCTTTCTTTCAGGGACAGTGCATATTAATCAACATTTTCTGTAAATATCCCAGAATTAGCCAAAGGCACTGAAGTCATGTGCAAACCAAGGATCTATAAAAAGCAACAGCGGTACATTGGGTTCATTGCTTTCAACACTGGCATTTTTCAGACATACCACGCATAACCTTAAGGATAAGGGTAGATGTCCTAATGGTGAAAAAAAAGTAAAATGCAGGCCCAGTAGAAAGACCGAGAGCTCCACCTAGAGGACAATGCGAGCATGGTCAGGTGTTCTGTCTGAACTGTACACAAACAATGTAGTCCCAAATAGTGTTCAGACTTTGGTTTACATCAGCCAATCCCATAAAACCTTTTACACCTGACCTGCTACTGATCCATGGACACAGCACATTGATCATCATAGGCACATTGATCATAGCGCAGAAGATCATAGGCTGCCCTCTCCCCTCCCTGATGGACATCTACACCTCCGCTGCCTCAGCAGAGCCAACAACATTATCAAGGACAGCTCCCACCCCGGCTCTCAGTTCTTTGACTTGCTGCCCTCAGGAAGGCGTCACAGGTGCATTAAAGCAAGAACTAACAGCCAGGGTGGAAGCTGTCCTCACAAACAGCTTCTTCCCAAGGGCCATAACCACATTGAACACTCACATGCACTGATTTACCCCATATTCCTATCCCCCACTCTCCTTCCATCCACCTGTTGAGCAATTACTTAACACACTGCAATAAATCTTGTTGGACAATATTTATAACAGTGTAATAATATCGTTTTTGAAACATATCCACCTGGGCAATATTTATTACTGTGTAATATCTTGAACTGAGTTTTTGTAGCATATCCACCTGTTGTTTGTGCAGTACCTAATTACAGTGTAATATCCTGTGCTATAGCTTGTTGGCAACTTTTAATACAGTACAATATGCTAAACTGAGAAACACCTCCCTTTACAATGTAGACTCAAGTGTGTGTATAATGGTTGTGTCACCCCTACTGCAATATCTGAGCAAGACTTGCAATAACCTGCTAATCTGTAGTATCAGCTGTAGAAAACATTTTTTTTCTATACTGTGTTGTACATATCCTACTTAAATGTCTGCACTGAAGTGAGATGCTTTCAGTCTCATTGTGAGTATGCATGATGTAAATTGTACATATGAATAGTGACAATGAAAGACCTTCTATACACTGTAGAGTACATGAAGTCTGGCTTTAGCACAAAAGCCACATGAGAGTTCAGACTCAGAGCCAGCGACTACGTCCCTCTGTTGGTCATGCAGGAGCAGCCTCACAGAGAAATACAAACTTTTATGTGAGAGCACTGTTAAGTACATAAAAGTAGTAACCATTGGAAAAGCAGTGACACTGGAATGTGTGAAAAGTTGTAGATTTTCATAGTTTATTGAACCTTCACACAACATGATACAGTTAGATTGAGCCAATGCTGTACAGTACAGTATTCCAGCGGAGAGACAGGACAGTGGAGGAGCCTGGGGAGGAGCTGCAAATGTGGCTGAAGGAGTTTCGGGGGCCGACAGCATTGGATGAAGCATGGTCCAGAACCTGTGGTGTGTTTGTATGCAGTTGGATAGTAGGGGGCGCTCTCATGGCCGACAGCGCTGGATGAAGCGTGGGTACAGGCACACGTCTCTGATGTGGTGTCTGTTCAGGAGCCAGGTGAGGAAGCGCTCCAGACCTAGACCATAGCCTCCGTGAGGACATGTGCCATACTTCCTCTGGAAACGGACAGGAGAACAGTCAACAGAAAAACATGCACAGATGTTTGGGTTTGGTCTGGATTAAGTGCAAGCCATCTGTGACCAAGCTTTGGTAAATTATTTTGAGTTTCAAAATAAAATGTTAAAGGTCCCATGGCATGAAATTTTCACTTTCTAAGGTTTTTGAAGGTTAATGTGAGCTCCCCTACCCTGTTTAGGCCCCCCAATGGCTAAAAGTTGCGAAATGTCTAAACTGAGCATTTGCGATCCTTTTCTGCGTTTGAAAAAAACACAGCTCCAACGGGCGATTTTGAACAAGGCACCTTTGTTACGCAACATCGAAAAAAGAAATGCAAATGCAGTTCCACCACCGTCTGGATCTCCACCCCCTGTCTCTGGAAATCACGCCCAGAGAGTTTGGACCGCGAAGGAGCTACGCAATGCGAAATGCGTTTTTTTATTTGCCTGGAGGCACGTGCGAGTGTTTCTAGGCTCGGAAGTCCTTTACCCGACCCTCTGGACCTCTGAAACAGCAGTGGTTTGATTTTATGTTCTGTGAAAATGTGTTTTTTTTCATTGAAATTCCTCTCCTTTCTCCTTCCGCGCTTCAAACGCGGAAATGGGAGCTAGCCACAGAGCAGCGCTCCAGCGGCGCAGAGGAGCGGGTGGAAGGGGGGCCCCACCCGCTCCTCTAACCCAATCTGTGTCCTTCTCATTTGCATTCAAGCAATAACGCCCAGAATAAAGCATTTCAGAGACATATTTAGCCTCATGAAGACAGTCATATCTCAGAGTCATATCTCATGCACTAAGTGTTGACTTTGAAGAAGGATTCATTTACAGTATTAGGGAACCATTAAGGCGCCATATAAAAGCATCAAGAAGTACCATGTCATGGGACCTTTAATGGAAAATACATTAGTTACCCATTTGGGGTTGGATCAGTGTGTATATGCTTTGGGCAGTGTGTATATGCTACTAATGACACTGTTGGGCTGAAATGTATACACTTTCACTTCAAAGGTCCCTACCTTTTGCTCTGTGGAAACCTCTGGTCCCCACAATAGTAAATCCTTCAATATTAGATCACATGGTTTAAAGTTCAGAGTTTGGTTCATTAAAGTTAAGGTTAGCATCAGTCTCCAGAAAATTAATGCAAGTCAATGTAATGTCCCAATAAAACATAACCCTCTCAGAGTGCACGTGTGCAGTTGTGCGGGCGTTACCTGGTCTGTATACCAGTAGTAGGGTGTTGGGTCAATGCCCTCTCTCTTGTAGCCCTCCAGCAGCTCCTCGCTGTCCCAAATACGCATGGACCCTCCCACAATCTCTCCCACGTTTGGCATCAAAACGTCCACCTGAACAACACAAACACACTGGCATTAGACAGGAAGGTCTTTACAAATCGTTACATTGCTGCTTATGAAAAATGCTTATAAACTCATAAATGTGGTGAATACATAAGTGGGAAGTGAGGAATAACTTTGGACCACTGCACGCCATTAAAATACGGCAGCCTGAAGTGACCCAAATCTGATTTTTTCACCCCATGCGACCTGCATCTGATTTTTTAATGACAGTCTGAACGACACAGATCAGATTTTTTCAAATGTGACCCAGGCCACTTGGATATGTGGTCCTAAAACCGATAAATATCTGCGACTTCAGTCTGAAGTCACATTCATCCGGCCTTCACCTCATCAACAAATCAGAGTGGTACAAGTAGGAGCTCACAAATGTACACAAACGTTCCTCTCATACGAAAATTGTGTATGAACTCCATGTCAGTGAAGCGGCGAAGCATATAGCAATCCCACCACTCCTGGCTACGACTCCGCACCCACAAATTCCCCACAAAACGCCATGGCCAAAAACCTTGTACTTCCCAATCTCCTTCTTCAAACAAATAAGCTGTACATGTTCTGGCTCCGGTACGACAACAACTTTAAAATCGCTCAATGCTAGTGTCCATGTTTAGGCTACTTCCGTAAACACTGAGCACATTTGCTGCATGTGACGTCGTCGTGTTCTCCAATGCGCAGGCGGGACACTTTTGCGTTTAAAGTTCACACTGGAGATCACATACAAGTCACATTTAATTGTAAATGTGAACGACCTTGCAAAAAAATCAGATTTCACAAAAAAAAGAAAGAAAAAAAGCCCTGCAGTCTAAACGTAGCCCAACTCTGTTTTTTATGCTTTTAAGACCATATAATTCAGGTCCAGTGCTTTTAACATTTCACTCAAAAACAATGAGACACGGCTGAGCGTGTTGGCCTACAGATTCGGTGAGGCGGCGGTCGTCAGAGCAGCGCTGCATGTAGAAGGACTTGATCTCAGCGGGGAAGCGGCACAGCAGGATGGTCTCATTGATGGTGTCAGTCATGAGCCTCTCTGGAGCCTCGGGGATGTCCTGGAGATACGACAGACACGACACATGTGTAAGGCTATACGGGCAAGGAACCAAACCCACATCATGGGAAGTGGAAGGACGATGGGGAGACGTTTCTGGTGCTGCTCTCAGTGACCTGGCCTCACCTCACCCCTCACTCACACATGAATAATAAGAGGTATTAGAATTAGGGATGCCCGATATATCGGCATTAACATCGGCATCGGCCGATATTGCCAAATTTCAACATATCGTATCGGCCCGATGTGTGGGCCGATATTAATGACCGATATTTGTCAGTACAGTAATCCCTCGAATTAACGTTTTCTCACATTTCTCTCTCGTTTAAACACTCAAACTTTTGTAGATTTTCAACAAAATGTATTAATAGTGAAGTGTGGGGCGACGGGGGAGGGCGGAGAAGTGTGCACGCGGACACGTGCGCTCACCGCGGTCCTGAGGGGGAGGCACGCAGTCCGAGCCGCGTGTGAGCCACGTGTGAGCCACGTGTGAGCCACGTGTGAGCCGCGTGCGGACTGTGTGACTACCCTCTAGCCCTGGTTTAGTCGAGTCTAGACCTGGTCCAGTCCTGGTTTAGTCCAGGTTTAGACCTGGTCTAGTCCTGGTTTAGTCCAGGTCTAGACCTGGTCCAGTCCTGGTTTAGACCTTGTTTAGACCTGGTCTAGACCTGGTTTAGTCCGCGTTTAGTCCTGGTCTAGTCCCGGTCTGATCCTGGTCTGGTCCTGGTTTAGTTCCAGTTTGGTCCCGGAGTCAAAACACGTTTTGAAAATAAATAAAAGAAGACATTCAAAAATGTATTTTGCTTGATTTTCAGCCTGTATAAAATGTTATCTCAGAATTAAAAATAAATAAATATCAGTATCAGCCGATATAACCAACATCGGATATCGGTATGGGCTAACATTTTCACATGGGTGCCCAACCCTAACCCTAACGGTTTATACTGACCTTCCCTTTTGTTAAACCAGTGAATCTGATTGTATTCTCAACCTGTTAATCATAACACCAGTGGTGACATTATGGTGTCATAGGAAAAGAGGAAAAAGAAAAACATGTTTTTGATTTAAAAGGTCGTGTATTACACAGATCTGACTCTTGCGAGCTTTTAGCCTCGTTATAATCTCGTTACCTCATCACAAAAACATACCTGGAGTTGAGTTTTGGATAAGGAAAGACTTAATTGATCTCACACAGGAGAAATTCACTTGCCACAATAGCTCCAGGCAGTTTAGTGCAAGAGAAAGTTTGAGCAAGAAAGTGCATGCAGACAAAAATAAAATAAGTCATAATAAAATAAAGTCATAATAATAAAACAGTAACTGAGAGTATGGAAAAAATATTGCACATTTGGACAATATAGTGGAGTAACCCTATATTATTAGTCTGTCTCCAAAACTCAAAAGGCTCTGTTCAACCTTGTGATGTCATGTGGTGGTAGCTTTCATATTGGCATCTACCCTTTACCTTTTGTTTGATAAAAATGGCACATGACATCAAAAAGTGGAATAGAGTGTTTTGTGAGAAGAACTCAGCCTCTGCAGGTGTTTGTGTTTGTGCGTTACATGTGTGAATGAAACAAAACTCCAGGTATGTTTTTGATAAGGGAACAATTATTATAATAAAGATCAGAAAATAGTGTAATACATCCCCTTTAATATCTGGGGATTTTGACCAACTAAGAAGTGCAGCTTGTGCAGACGACAGGTTTGTCCTGAGAACTGTTACTCCCCTCACACTGCCCGGACACTGGATCTGATGTTTAGCTTGTTGTGCTAAAATTGCCCTTCAGGGACAAATAAAATAATTTTGATTGATGTGGCCATTAAAAAGACTTTGTTAATTGCTATGGGAACGCCACTAGATTTTCATCACTGTGAAACTCATGGAAAGAGAAGAGGGTGTGCTAACAGCTACAGTAACATATGAACATAGTTCTGCATTAATCAAACGCGGGGCTCTTGGTACAGAGCCTGGTGTAGGCTCACCTCTCCAAACTCGTAGTAGGAGCCGTCATCCTTCTTCACATCATGTTCTCGCAGCCACTCAATGGCCTCGCTGTAGTTCATTCTTTTGAAGGGACGCTTGGGCGGTTTGAAGTCCTGATCGTGACAACACACAACAGAGAAGGTCACAAGAGATGACACACGCTGCCACTCATATATACACAGTATATACACAGTATATACACAGTATATACACAGTATATACACAGTATATACACAGTATATACACAGTATATACACAGTATATACACAGTACACCAGTGTTAATGTGCAGTGCCTTGCTTATGGACACAAGAATGACCTGTCTGATCTCTAGGGTCCTCAGGCTGGATGCAGCCTGTCTATATGATCATGAGGGGCTGATGTATGTGAAAAATAAGTAAGAAATAAAATGTGAATTCAGTCCCCCTGACCATCGCTGGTTTTACCTTCAGTGAATCATTCAGGGTTATTTACTTTGTCTAAAACTTCTACTGGAGCATGTCTACATCCCAGAGGAAGTGTGGGACTAGTTTTTGTTCAGACCAAACAATGGAGCAGATTTTCACACAAAGCCGTACGTAATGACCTAAGGAACACCTTAGATCATTAACACATGTTCTAAGTGAACATGCTGTATGCTGAAACACATCCCAGGTGATCATTTAATGTTTGGAAATCATTTGATTTCATATGAAGTATTAAACCAGAGTGCTGATGGACATACAGTATGTTGGACACATTGGACATACAGTATGTTGGACACATTGGACATACAGTATGTTGGACACATTGGACATACAGTATGTTGGACACATTGGACATACAGTATGTTGGACACATTGGACATACAGTATGTTGGACACATTGGACATACAGTATGTTGGACACATTGGACATACAGGGTTGATGTCGTAGAGCAGCTGTCCTGCAGGAGACTGGAGCACTCTGTCCACCACATCACACACCAGGTCCTCCAGCCGCAGCAGCAGGTCCTCAAACGTGATGAAGGGACACTCGGCTTCGATGTGGGTGTACCTGAATGCACCACAACAGTCACATGATTCACTGACATGTACCTGAACGCATCATCATAATGTATTCACCATTTGGCGAGGACATACTGTATGTTGAGTTTCTTTGAGCAGCTGTAGTAGCTGTGGGTGCTCCATGTGTGTGTGTCTCTGTGTGTGTGGGTGCTTCCTGTGTGTGTGTGTGGCGCTCCTGAGTACTCACTCGGACAGGTGCCGGCGGGTGCGGGACTGCTCGGCACGGTATGACTGGGCAATACAGAAGGTGTCTCCCAGAGCAGGGATACACGTCTCCAGGTAGAGCTGAGAGGACTGCGTCAGGTAGGCTTGTTCTCCAAAGTAATTCAGGCCGAAGAGGGTGGAGCCACCCTCCACCTGCGTCTGCACCAGGGTGGGAGGGGTTATCTGCAGCAGGAGAAGGGAGAGGAGAGTGAGGGCAGGGGACTACACTGGTCTGTGGAAGCTCTCTGTTCACTGGCTTCTTTAAAGTCCTCAAAGATTGCACCCACAGAGGATAGAGATGTGGGCCTTTCTTTTGGAGTAGTTAAGTCTAAAATCAGGACTTGTTTGGATTAGACACTGCAGAAAGAGGGACTCTGTCTTATTTAGTACACGGGCCAGAGCTAAACATTTGACATAACAGCATCACTGACAAGGTGACAAGAGCTGTCAGTGCCTTTCTGAAAGTTCCAGATCATTTTAATTTGTGACTGTCTCAGGACTATACATGTGTGTGATTGAGTATCTCATAGTATCTGTGTGTGTGCGTACTGACCTCGTAGTGTGTGTGTGTGTGTGTGTGTGTGTGTGTGTGTGTGCGTACTGACCTCGTAGTGTGTGTGTGTGTGTGTGTGTGTGTGTATGTGTGTGTACTGACCTCGTAGTGTGTGTGTGTGTGTGTATGTGTGTGTACTGACCTCGTAGTGTGTGTGTGTGTACTGACCTCGTAGTGTGTGTGTGTGTGTGTGTGTATGTGTGTGTACTGACCTCGTAGTGTGTGTGTGTGTACTGACCTCGTAGTGTGTGTGTGTGTACTGACCTCGTAGTGTGTGTGTGTGTGTGTGTACTGACCTCGTAGTGTGTGTGTGTGTGTGTGTGTGTGTGTGTGTACTGACCTCGTAGTGTGTGTGTGTGTGTGTGTGTGTGTGTGTGTGTGTGTGTGTGTGTGTGTGTACTGACCTCGTAGTGTGTGTGTGTGTGTGCGTACTGACCTCGTAGTGTGTGTGTGTGTGTGTGTGTGTGTGTGTGTGTACTGACCTCGTAGTGTGTGTGTGTGTGTGTGTGTGTGTGTGTGTGTGTGTGTGTGTGTGTGTGTGCGTGTGTGTGTGCGTGTGCGTGTGCTGACCTCGTAGTAGCCGCGGTTGAAAAAGTGCTCCCTGAAGCACTGTGTGACGGTGGACCTGACTCTGAGGATCTTGGACACGTTCTCTCCGCGGATCAGCATGTGCCTGTTGTTGAGCTGCACGTCCACGTCAGACTCCTCATTGAGAAGGTTATCAGCGCCCCCTGCAGGAGACAGGCCGATCAGCTCCCAGAAGTCACAGTGCAGCTCATGGCCTCCAGGGGCCTGGGGAAACACACAGATAAAGTGTTCATTTTTTTCCACTATGCAATGTCAAGCATGCCAGTAACTCACTTCTGAAGCCTTATGTGTGTATGCATGTGTATGTGTGTATCTGTGTGCATGTGTGCGTGGTGATGGTGAGGCTGTACCTGCTTGCCCTCAGGGACTGGTGTGACGATGCCGTACAGAGCCACTGTGCTCTCTGTGGACAGCACCAGGCCGTTGTAGCACTGACACTGCAACACAACACCTCAGGTTACAACACACTGCAATCACAACAGGAACCTTCATATGAACGTATGCTCTTTTCAAGTGCTATTAGAGGACCAAAAACACTCAACCAGGGAATATCCAAATGGTCTTTTTGGGTATATGTAAAATACCATTTGCCAGCCAATTCCTTTCGTGTTTTAGCACCAGTATGCTCCCTGCTGAAGGACTTTTATTCTTGACTTTAGAAATAAATAAAATACTGAACTGAGCCAGGAATAACTTAGAATAAAATCCTCTAGTAAATCCTCAAAATAAATAAATAAACATTTGTTGAGCCTTACAAGTGTAAGACATTTTATTATTATTATTATTATTATTATTATTATTATTATTATTATTATTATTATTATTATTATTATAGGACAACCTGATATAGTTTTTTTTTTTAAAACACAAAACATTTTCACATAATTACTGTTCTGTCTGAGTCATCAAACCTGGCAGCTCATGGCATGTTTTGGAGTTTGTTTATAGACCAGTTCACAATTACTGTGGATGATTATTTAATTGTTTAGTTCCGATTATTGGTAACAGCCAAACAAACAGCGCACCAAGACAGACACTCGGACACTCAAAAATTCTGTGTGTGGCAGGCTTAAAATGGCATAACAAATATCCATACAGATTTTTGCAATGAAAATGAAATATTGCAAACTTTTAAAGCTTTTAAAGCTTTTAAATCTAAACCAGCTCGAAAACAGGACTAAGTCTAAAATGAAACTACACACATTATATTATAGTGCAGTTCTAGAGCAAGACTAACCTAAAGGAAAACAAATCAAACTGACTCAGCTAATTTGAACTTCAGAGGAAATCATGCACTATACTCATCCACATTTTTAAAAGCTCAAATTCTACTGTATAAAGAGGGCCTGTGTGTCCGACATATGACCCATGTGAACATGTCCAGGACCAGGACATACCAGTTTGTCTGAGAGAACACACTGCAGGAAGCCTGTGCCGTCACGCAGCACCAGGAACATCAGGTTCTTCCCTGGAACACACACACACTCAGACAGACCTGTCTCCATAATCACTAAATCCACTTATCATATATCAAACCTGGAACAATGTATTTTAGGGCTCAAGATTTATCATGTTTATTTGATGCAGCTAAGGTGTATTAGTGATACAGTGCATTTTAGAAGAGGGTTCACTGTGATTCTCTTGCATTGAGTCAATGGTAGTAGTGTATAATTATGCACGCACGCACACACACGCTTTTTATTTCTGTAATTCTCTGACTTTGACATCATTTTCATGAAATTCTGCCAGTGTTGTTTACATTTAGTGATCTCACTTTCAGGAAGTTGCATCATTTTGAAACCTATTGTAAGAAGGTTTCATTTTCATTAATATGTGTTATGTTTTATAAGATTGTGTTGAAACTCGTATATCAGATATTGTATCAGCACAATTCTGTATAACTTGTAATTGGCCCTTTCACAAGCATGAGTTCAGAAAAACCTCTGAACTTTCTGTCAAGATGTTATTGAGTATCATCTGTATTTTATATATTTTTATGTTATGTTATGTTTATGGGGTGAGAATTAATGAGGGAGTGGTGGGTGATGACTAAACACTCCATCTCCTGTCCCTGTCCTGTCCAGGTGAGCTGTACGTGTCTGACAAATGCGGCAGTGACCAGGATGGAGAGGGCACGGAGCAGAAGCCTTTTAAGACCCCTCTGAAAGTGAGTCACACACACACACACACACACACACACACACACACACACACACACACACACACACACACACACACACACACACACACACACACTTTGCAAAACAGGTCTGGGCAAGTTCCTTTGTTACCGGTGATAGTGTGAGCGTGAGCAAGCCTACATTCAGAGGAGGAGAAGCTTAGAGACATGTCCCTATGTGTGTGTGTGTATGTGTGTATGTGTGTGTGTGTGTGTGTGTTGTCCTCACCTTGTCTCCGCAGACGATGGACCCACCCAAACACCTTCACCCTGGTGCCGCGCTTCTCCTCCAGCTGATGGATCTTTGCCTGCACAGAGCACATTAAAGGAGATCTATTCAGAGCTTTGATCATGTTTTAATCATAGGGATAGTGTTTGGATAGTGATGTTGTTATTGTGTTACCGTGTAAGGCTCGGGCAGACTGGGGTCATTCTCAATCATGATCTTTTTGGCCTCCTCCATGTTCTTCTCTCTTCTCTCATTGTCCCCTGCCTAGAATATGCACATGCAGAGCGGGTCAGACCCGAACCAGATGCAGACTGGATCCAGAACCAGAGTAGGTTAGGACCAGACCAGGTCAGGAGCGCTTATTGGATTTTAGTATTACAGAAGACTCACCTCTTTCTTCTCTTTAGAGTCGCTTTTGGCCTGCTCGCGGTTAAAAGCCTTCTTTGCATTTTTCATCTGGGTTTTAGAAATCACTGCCCATTGCTGTAGACAGAAGAGTCAGGCTGATTTTCATACAGTATGCACTCTTTTATTAATTAATAATGAAAAAATAAGAATAAGAAGAATAGACTAGGCCCTGACCTACTTTTCAGTCTATTATCCTCATCATCATTTGTTAAACGTGAGTGGTCGGGGCACGACGCTGCAGTCACCAAAATAACACAAACTTTAGCACTTTTCAAATCATAGAAGCTCAATGTCTTAGTCTACACTTTAGTTTGAGTCAAAAGTGCCTCTAATCCGAGATTTATCCATAATTTCAAGTAGATGAGGAGGACAGTCACATGTGCGGAGTCACAGCTGATTTGCAGATAAGAAGACGCTCATAACTTTTCTGTTGCGAGCGACACATGGCAGAAGATTGGGACTTTGAGGCTGAAGAGGACTTATGGAGGACTGAGGACTGAAGAGGAGTATACGGATGAGGAGACAGAATGGATACAGAAAGAATGAAGCGGAGACAGTTTTAGGAGCAGCAGAGAACAGCCATCGGTTTCACATTACTTCTCAGAATCGAGCGCTGAATCCGCTGGCCTTCTTTCTTTTCCTTTGCTGGTAAAAAATGGTCCTGACTGAAGTGGGTACTGCAAACACGATGGTCCAAACGTCTTACAGCTTTGCCTTTCATGTTTGGGTCCCGAGAGCTGAGAGCGAAATCAGCTGTGACTGAGCACATGCGACTGTCCTCCTCATCTACTCCAAACTATGGATAAATCTCAGATTAGAGGCACTTTTGACTCAAACTAAAGTGTAGACTAAGACATTGAGCTTCTATGATTTGAAAAGTGCTAAAGTTTGTGTTATTTTGGTGACTGCAACGTCGTGCCCCGACCACTCACGTTTACGGATATCGCTAATCTAAAACATCTCCGGAAATGCTCCAAATGACACCAAAGTGCTACTCACACCAAAGGGTGAGTAAAACAACTTGTTTTATTACTGAAATAAGGCTCAGATTGTAAAAAAAATGTGAATTCTCCTTTAAAAGACATGATTATATGCTGGAAACATGCTGGAAGGACTCATTTCCATTTCCCAGGTAGGTGAACTGTGTTGCCCGAGGACACAATGGCACTAAAGTATCTGGTTTCAGTACTGCCAGATACTGATACCAAGACTGAAAAGGCTAGAGCCATCTGTCTGTAACACAGGTTTAGGCAGTCATATTGGTATCATCTTAACACTCTTTCTCTGTCTCTCGCCAAGGTCAGACGTATTTTCCTCCTCTCCCTTATCTCCTATCTGCTCTGCTCTATGTCTGCGTGCCTCTCTTGTCTTGGACGGATGGATGGACTTTTCCGACTTTTTCCATCGGAGCGAATAAGAATCCCCCAAAGCTGTAAATTTACACCACAGCGGAGCCGTTGTGGACCTAGGGAAGGTACTACATCAGAAGGTGACACAGATTGAGGAACTGTACCATCTCCAATGTGTGGATACCCCCTGACGCTCGGATATAATCACAAATATGTTTGTGGAACTGAGAGAAACAAGCAGCTCAGTCCGCAATCACGTGCCAGGAGGGAAGACTGAAGAGTCTCAACCGGTTTGGTGACATGAAGTTGGGCACTTTGCAGTACCAGGTTTCGGATCAATTGTCACCTGAGTTCTAAAGTGTTTGATTACGTGTATCTTCCCCTTTAATTTCAACTCTCCCAGGATCTGCGATAAACAGTTTTGACTATCTTCTGCCGACTGTCTGCTGCATTTGGACACTCCCAAGGACACTCACCATAACCAAAGGACATGTTTATCAATTGGTTAACACATCACCAAACACATTTCCAAACAAAAAGATACCTTGTGCAAACAATTCCACTGTATTATGTCTTTGTCTATTATTAATGATCGTATTGCATTCCTATTCTGTTTATGTTCTTGTATCACTGAAAAGAGAGGTGGGATGTTAGCGCCCCCTGTCGGCTGCTTTGAGGACCCGTCCATTTCCAAGTCATCTCGTTGTTTACAATTACAAATAAACGCTTCCATTCCAACACAACATAATGTGATGAAGTACACATGTGAGAAGGCTAAAGAGAGAGCACTGACCTCTCCCTCCTTCTGGGAGTCCACATAGATGATGGGAAAGGGCTCCTTCCCAGCGAATAGCAGGGCCTGAGGAGACAAGAAATGGTCAGAATGGACTCACTACAGAGGCATGTGTTTGGGTTTCACTGGACACTGTGTGTGTGTGTGTGTGTGTGTGTGTGTGTGTGTGTGTGTGTGTGCGTGCGTGCGTGCGTGCGTGCGTGCGTGCGTGTGTGTGTGTGTGTCTCACTTTCAGAGGGGTCTTAAAAGGCTTCTGCTCCGTGCCCTCTCCATCCTGGTCACTGCCGCATTTGTCAGACACGTACAGCTCACCTGGACAGGACAGGGACAGGAGATGGAGTGTTTAGTCATCACCCACCACTCCCTCATTAATTCTCACCCCATAAACATAACATAACATAAAAATATCAATAAAAATATATAAAATACAGATGATACTCAATAACATCTTGACAGAAAGTTCAGAGGTTTTTCTGAACTAATTACAAGTTATACAGAATTGTGCTGATACAATATCTGATATATGAGTTTCAACACAATCTTATAAAACATAACACATATTAATGAAAATGAAACCTTCTTACAATAGGTTTCAAAATGATGCAACTTCCTGAAAGTGAGATCACTAAATGTAAACAACACCGGCAGAATTTCATGAAAATGATGTCAAAGTCAGAGAATTACAGAAATAAAAAGCTTTTATTAGTAAAGCCTGTCATGTCCCTGCACTGTGGTCCTCGGTGGGGCACACATGCTCCTCAGGACTTTAAACACACATGTAGCTGAGAGCTGTCACTCTGCTGATGGTTCATCCACACACGACACAGGCACAGGTCCTGCAGCAGAATGTACTGCTCTTGGCATGGCCTGGTTTGGCTCACATTTAAAGTTATTCCAATTTATTTACTTCAAGGACAGTGCATATTAATCAACATTTCTGTAAATATGCCAGAATTAGCCAAAGGCTATTTTTCATTTGTAGTCCCTTAACAGCTGATACTCTCAGTTTCCAGCTAAACCAGTCTGAACAGGATCCGCCATGTCAAGTTATCTGGAGTGTGGCTCTTACCACTTGTTGCTTAAACTTGTCTATCAGATGAGAAAATGTCCAGGATGACAATATGCACTGAATCTGAGTCAGATCACTGTGGCTCTGTGTTTTAATGGGCAAGTTCTGGAACACTTCATTTCAGAGGGGTCGGGTCACTGATAATCTGACATCAAAACAAGGCGAGTTTAAAGAGGAGTTAAGAGGCGAACAGTGCGCATGCCTCACACTGAATCCTATGTAAACTATCCATCCATCCATTTTATTCCTCTTATCCGGGGCCCGGTCACGGGGCAACAGTCTAAGCAGGGACTCCCAGACTTCCTTCACCCCGGAAACTTCCTCCAGATCCTCCGGGGGGACCCCAAGACGTTCCTTGTACTGTTTACTACTGTTTACTACTGTTATTGCACTGGAATTACCACTGTTGCACATTTATTTTATCTTAACTTCAATGCACATTCTATTGCACATGACCATTTCACTGCTGTATCTTCCATTGCACATTTTTGATGCACACTGCACACTTTGGACATCTGTATATAGGTATTAATTTATTCTGTTGCACTGCTTTCAGATTTTAGATCTTAGACTTTAGTTTAGATTTAGATCTCTGTCTTAGATAGTTTTTGTTGTGTTTTGTCTTTATATTGTATTTTGTACACTGTCTTTTTGCACTACTTGGCCAGAGAGAAATGAAATTTCGATTCACTGTTGAACACATATGGCAGAATTCACAACTGACTTTGATCTTTTGATTGATCCTAGAGGCCTCCTCCCGATGGGACATGCCCAGAACACCTCCTGAGGGAGGCATCCGGAACAGATGCCCGAGCCACCTCAGCTGGTTCCTCTTGATGTGGAGGAACAGCGGCTCTACTCCGAGCCCCTCCCTTGTGACTGAGCTCCTCACCCTATCTCTAAGGGAGCGTCCGGCACCCAGCGGAGGAAACTCATTTCAGCCGCTTGTAAACGCGATTTTGTCCTTTCGCTCATTACCCAGAGCTCATGACCATAGGTGAGGGGAGGAACGTAGATTAACGGTAAATCGAGAGCTTCGGCTCAGCTCCCTCTTCACTACAACGGTCCGGTACAGTGACCGCATCACTGCCGACGCTGCACCGATCCGCCTGTCAATCTCACGCTCCATCCTCCCCTCACTCGAGAACAAGACCCCGAGATACTTAAACTCCTCCACTTGAGGCAAGGACTCTCCACCACCCGGAGAGGACAGGACACCTTTTTCCGGTAGAATGTAAACTATCCTACCTCCTCAACCATCGCAATGCCGCAATGAACGAATCTCATTGAGCATTTGAAAACTACTTGAGAGTTCCCCTTGCTCGTTAGTACTGACAGTACTTGAGCGATCAGCGGATGTTATTACAGATATTAGACAGTTTAGACGGTAGAGCAGATCCATGGCTGTAACTGACGCAACATTGGCACACATGTTAGCCGCTAGCCCAGAGTAGGGTTCTTTTTCTCTTACCCACAGAAACTTTTCCCACACCTTTGGCCACGTCGTCCGCCATGACACTGCGGGGTCCTAAAGCACCTTTCTGCAGAGACAAACCGCCACACAAGCGACAGAAACGGCGCACAGAAGCGTGAAGAAGTGCACAGAAGTGCGGCTGAATGGAGCTGTCACGAGAGCAGCGGGTCCTGTGCGTGTGTACGTCACAGCGTCACTACGTCACTGTGGGGGCGTCCTTCTTCGACTGCGTGTTGTGGTGAAAGAGACTCACTGGCGCCCTCTACTGCGCCAAAGGGTCTCCTTCACGCACCTGGTGCGTGCATCAAGATCAAAGTCAGTTTTATTCTCAATTCTGCCATATGTGTTCAACATTGATGTTCAACAGTGAATCGAAATTTCTTTTCTCTCTGGCCAAGTAGTGCAAAAAAGACAGTCTACAAAATACAATATAAAGACAAAACACAACAAAAACTATGCGTGAAGAGTCCCTCAGTCGTCCAGGTAGAATCCTAGCCTGGGAATTCCCAGGCCACTTGTGATATGGTCAGGTGTTAACCAGACTAGGTAGAATCCATGATAAAAGACGAAATTCAATTTGTCAATTTGACAAATTGAATTTCGTCTTTTATCAACAATATATATATATATATATATATATATATACACACTTAGGGTGACCACCGGCATGACACAGGAAAGAGGCCCTAAAGTGAGGACACCTTGTTTTTTCCCTCGGGGAAGGGGAACGGTCAAGAAAAACAACTTATGAACAATGTATGAAGTCAACATATATTTATTAACATGGAACACCCATCAAAAAGAAAAATGTGGCAAATTAGGGTCAAGATGATATGAACAAAAAACAATATCATCACTAATTCACTGAAAAACACAGTCTTTGCCCTGCCATCATATGGCAGAAGAAAGAAATTTCACTTTTAAGAGGTCAGATCTCGCTACCTGGATTTGTGTAATTCGCACAAAATCCCCAAAATATTATTTGCAATTATGAAAGCCGTAATGTAAATATTGTAACGTATTTTAACTGTCTACATTGAGAGGAAACGTAAGCGAAACCTGTTACGCATGGCACTAAAGAAAACACAATTTTAAGGGACAGTAATAAGGCGATGAAGATGGAAGAAGGAGCCAAGTTGCACCTCAAAGAGTGGCTGATAGCGCAGATAGAGAGCGGACAATACGAGGGGCTGACGGGCTGGATCAGCATCGCGAATGTTTGCATACGACACAACATCGCAGAGTAGCAAGTGTAAATAATGGGTGGGGATTTATGACGATTTATGCAACGGTCCGAAAGGAGGTCAAAATGAAAAAAGGAGGACACGTGACAGACGGCCAGACAGACAGTTCTAAAACCGGACTGTCCGGATGAAATCTGGACGAATGGTCACCCTATATACACTCAACAAATATATAAACGCAACACTTTTGTTTTTGCTCCCATTTTTCATGAGATGGACTTAAAGATCTAAAATTAATTCCAGATACACAATATTACCATTTCTCTCAAACATTGTTCACAAATCTGTCTAAATGTGTGATAGTGAGCACTTCTGCTTTGCTGAGATAATCCACCCCACCTCACAGGTGTGCCTCATCAAGATGCTGATCTGACATCATGATTAGTGCACAGGTGTACCTTATACTGCCCACAGTAAAAGGCCACTCTGAAATGTGCAGTTTTGTCTCACAGCAAAATGCCACAGATGTCACAAGCATTGAGGGAGCGTGCAATTGGCATGCTGACAGCAGGAATGTCAACCAGATCTGTTGCTCGTGCATTGAATGTTCATTTCTCCACCATAAGCCGTCTCCAAAGGCGTTTCAGAGAATATGGCAGTACATCCAACCGGCCTCACAAACGCAGACCACGTGTAACCACACCAGCCCAGGACCTCCACATCCAGCAGGTTCACCTCCAAGATCGTCTGAGACCAGCCACTCGGACAGCTGCTGAAACAATTGGTTTGCATAACCAAACAATTTCTGCACAAACTGTCAGAAACCGTCTCAGGGAAGCTCAACTGCATGCTCGTCATCCTCATCGGGGTCTTAACCTGACTCCAGATCGTCGCCGTAACAGACTTGAGTGGGCAAATGCTCACATTCGATGGCGTCTGGCACGTTGGAGAGGTGTTCTCTTCACGGATGAATCTCGGTTTACATTGTTCAGGGCAGATGGCAGAGAGCGTGTGTGGCGTCGTGTGGTTGAGCGCTTTGCTGATGTCAATGTTGTGGATCGAGTGGCCCATGGTGGTGGTGGGGTTATGGTATGGGCAGGCATCTGTTATGGACGAAGAACACAGGTGCATTTTATTGATGGCATTTTGAATGCACAGAGATACCGTGATGAGATCCTGAGGCCCATTGTTGTGCCATACATCCATGAACATCACCTCATGTTTCAGCAAGATAATGCACGGCCCCATGTTGCAAGGATCTGTACACAATTCTCGGAAGCTGAAAATGTCCCAGTTCTTGCATGGCCAGCATACTCACCGGACATGTCACCCATTGAGCATGTTTGGGATGTGCTTGACCGGCGTATATGACAGCGTGTACCAGCTCCCACTAATATCCAGCAACTTCGCACAGCCATTGAAGAGGAGTGGACCAACATTCCACAGGCCACAACTGACAATCTCATAAACTCTATGTGAAGAAGATGTGTTGCACTGCATGAGGCAAATGGTGGTCACACCAGATACTGACTGGTTCTGAGTCCCCAGACCCCCAGTAAAGCAAAACATTGGGGCGCAAAACAAAGCGCTTCGCACTGCAGAACAGTTACAATAGGCCCTACGCTTTAGCGCTTGGGCCTAATAATAATACAATTATCACAGAGACTCCAAGAAGTTAGTATTATTATCTCTGTATTACATTGTATTATCATTACTATCAACATACTGTATAAGATTATATTATTTGTAGTAGTAGTAGTAGTAATAGTAGTAGTAGTAGTAGTAGTAGTAGTAGTAGTAGTAGTAGTAGTAGTAGTAGTAGTAGTAGTACATTGTTATATTGCTTTTAAGACATGTTTGTCTTTACATTTGTATTACAGATGTTTTTATTATGGGAGAAATAAACACAACTAAGCAAAGAGACAACAGCTTGAGTATACATTTACTTATTTTAATAATCATAATACATGGATCCCAGGATAGGTCCTGGATCAAAAAGAAAAAAATATGGCCTAACCCCCCAAGGAGAGCAGAGAGAAGGGAGAATAACTTTTGGGTCCTGCAAACCCAGTGAGGGTAGTGTGGGGGTTAAAAATCTGGTTGAAAATGAATATATCAGTGTATCCCATGTGCGGAACTTCTTCCAGCCCTTGTCATAATGAGGGCTGTAATGGCTGCTTTCATAACAGCTCTGTGCGTCTAATAGCATGCTGACGCTCCTCCAGCCCCTCCACTGCCCTTCCGCAGTCCCTCAGTGCTGGGAGTGGGGCTGAAGCACCAGCTGGAGACGTGGACTCTGAGCGCTGCAATCAGCAAAGCGGCACACACGACCAATCAAGGACCCTCCAGAGGCCGAGAAGTGTCTAATTGGGCCTAAACGTGGGACAATGACAGACCAGAGGTCTGATTGAAGAACTGCCCGTGGAGACAGCTATTTACCAATCCAACTGCAATCAGACACCGACACAGCTTTTTGAGGAACACTTGGCAAGCAGGCAGTAAATGTGCCTTGACTTCTTTTTTTTTTTTTTTTAATGGAGATGGGGTGTTGGCTCAAAACAGGGCAAACTTTATTTACCTTTATTTATATATTTAATTCAGTAATCAACTTGAAGTTAATAACACATTTTTTTTCTATTCACTTGCAGTCTCTCACCTGGAAAGAGGATGTAAAATTAGAAAACTGAGTATATATTGTCTATAAGCAGCTGGCAGAAAATCTACAGAGCCAGTCCATAATAATGAAAAAACAAAACAATGTTTTGTTTTTTCAACACATTGTTTTTTTTGGATGCAGACAACCAAAACATTTGTCTCCATCTCTGTGATCGCAAAATTGTTCTGATATGATCCATTTTATTTTGTTATTGTCCATCCTTATGGAAGCAAGGACTTCCACAATACAGAGTCAAGTTTTAGTAACATGCAGACAAAGCAGAAGAGAACTCATAAAATCTATACCTCTTCTAACTGACACAACCTCTGTCTGGCACAGCACAAGTATCAGAGAGAGAAAGCTGCATGAAAATGTGGCTCGGGCAGCAGGCCTCACATCCAGACGCAAAATCAAGTCTTACTGTTTTTGCCTGTCCTTTCTCTGCTAAGTGAACAAAATAAGTGGTGCTTTATTGTTCTGATGGTCCTGTCTGAAGCTCCATTCAAACACGTAAAGTCTGAATGACCGTTGTCTACTGCAGAATGTTTTCCATCTAAAATACACTGAACGTTTGTGGGGGCGTGGCCTGTGGTGGTCGACCCTGTGTTCACTGTTCATGTGTATGTGCAGCTCACTGGCCTAAGCTGTGATAGAATGATAGGTGTGTTCATGTGATGGTGAATCAAAGACATTTCCACTAGGATGGTATACAAACACATAAGCTGTGTGCAGTAAACATGAAACTTGGGGGTAGGCACTATATTCCTTGTGCAATGTATGTACAGTGTAATGTATAATGCAAAACTGTTCAAATGAACTCAATTAAAGTAATTTGAGAGGCTTTTACATTTATAGGTTTGGATCCACTTATAAATTAGCACTCTGCACACAAAGGCTGAATCCTGAAGGAAACATTCCCCTTCCTCTGGCGGCTTCCTGTTGCCATGACGATGGGAAGGGCCTGCTTCCTGCATGTTCCCCTCAGTCAGCAAAGCCCCACACTGTGGAACTTGCTCTGAACAAGTTCCACTCCTCTAGAGCCACTCCAGACTCCAGGCTTCCAGATTCTGTAAGTACACTTTAAAGTCTAACCTGCTTTGTCTAGTCAAGGATTGTTCAGATTAACTGACATTTGAATGGATTAGTACAGTCCTTGTTAACTATAGTTCATGCTTGAAACCTTGTGTCGTATGGCATTATGTATGACCAAACATACTTTATTTTCCACTATATTTGTGTGGAAGCATTAAAGGAAAAGTAACGTTTTTTTTACAATCTGAGCCTTCTTTCGGCAATAAAACAAGTAGTTTTACTCACCCATAGCATTTTTCTGTCAATTGGAGCAGTATCGCAGAACTTATGTTGAGCCGTTCTGTTCTACTAATGATCCCGTATCCGTTAACATGGTGCTGTATCATATGCTCGGGGCATTACTTTGCGGTGTCCAAATAACACAAACTTTAGCACTTTTCAAATCACAGAAGATCGCTGTGCCAGGGTAGACTTTGAGTGGATTCCAAAACGGCCTGAAACCCGATATGCAGCTATAGTTTCATTTGATGACGTCATCAGAAAGGACAGTGCGCATGCGTGAACTCAGCTGTTTTGTAAACACAGCTAGTCCGAAAGAGGCTAACACCGCTCTGATCTGTTGTGATATCGGGTGTCAGGCCGTTTTGGAATCCACTCAAAGTCTACCCTGGCACAGCGATCTTCTGTGATTTGAAAAGTGCTAAAGTTTGTGTTATTTGGACACCGCAAATCAGTGCCCCGAGCACTCACGCTAACGGATACGGGATCATTGGTAGAACAGAATGGCTCAACATAAGTTCTGCGATACTGCTCCAATTGACAGCAAACTGCTATGGGTGAGTAAAACTACTTGTTTTATTGCCGAAAGAAGGCTCAGATTGTAAAAAAACGTTAATTTGCCTTTAAGCTTTTCATCATGCATTCCAAACACTGACATTGAGCAGTAGCGCTCACGGAGAGGTGCTGAAGATAACAGCTGCTTCTTAGGTTAGGCTAGTCTGACAATTTAAAGACTAAACAGAAATGGTCAAAGCACTATTCCTCGAGGGATCAGACAGAGTTCCACTGTTGCGTTCTAAAATTAGTGAACAGCAGCTGGGCCATCAAATTACTAACAGACTTTTTTTTTCTCATCTTTTCTGTTGAACAGTGGCACCATGTGAATGTGCCCAATTGCTGGATATGATGGAGGTGAGTGCAGTTGAGCTATTTCCCATGACTGTGAGCCTATTTTTAAAGGGATATGCCACCCCCAGGTCAAACTTGGGCATCTCCCCACAGTCCAGAGACTAAAATAAGTGGTGGAAAGCGTTTTTCTGGTGACCCAGCCATTGTCCGAGTCTGTCAGCACTGACCGCCGCGGTATCTTCAGCTACTCCGCGTTAGACTGGAGTCTAACGTCGCCAGAGAAAGATTTTGGCCAAAAGGAATTAATTTGCTTGATGCTTTTCCCAATTACTTTCTGTGTAGTGCGCATTCATATCAAGTGCAAATAAATGTGCAAATCAACACGGAGAGCTTGACTTGGTCATTTTGGGTGGGAACTATTTTTCAGTGCGGAAAAACACAGCCGAAGCACACACCCCGCTGCGTAACAGGGGAACTGCCTTCCTGGTGCGTAACTGGGATTCCCCCGTCAGCGTGGTGTGTGCTTCGTCTGTCTTTTTCCGCACTGAAAAATAGTTCCCAATTTGCCTTTTGTTCAGTGTCCCTTCCAGGCAGCTGTGAGGGCCTTTACCAACGCAAAGCGTGGCATGGACATGTCCCAACCGGCCAATCCTGCGCCCTCCCCCTGCCCTGGCAGAGAGAGGTCTAATGGAGACGTGATGTTGGCTGTTCTCCTGGTGACTGTGGCTGGAGTGGCTGTGCTCCTGCTACTCTACAGACTACTACAGCTGCGCCACAGGTCAGACCCTCCAGGAATTCGCGATGTTGCGATTTGCAACTTCAACGCAACTTCAGCCAATCCCCGCGAATTCAGGGCGGTGTTGCAATTTTGACCAATCACCACAACTTTTCAGCAATTTTTACAAATTTTAACCAATCATCGGCGACGTATTGAACGCCGACCAACTTCCTTCTGTCTTACTTCCGTGTGACGAAACTAAACTGCGGCCGTGTCCCCAATTCCCAAAGCCCACAGCTCGGAGCGCGGCCCGAAGGGGGCTCAGACTGCAGTCAAGGTGGTGCACACTTGCTCAGCCCCGACTGCAGTCCGCGGACCGCATAACGACTGCGGTCTCCAGACCGCGTGTTAAGTGCGCATGGGACAAAAAAGAAGTGGGACAACAGTCGTCGCGCCGGTGTTCTGTCGAAATGTGTGACGCACATGCCCTTCGGGCCACGCTCCGAGCCGCGCGCTCTGGGAACTGGGACACGGCTTCTAATGGCAAAGAAACATGTCTGCGGCGCCATTTGCCCACAAAAATAACAGCAAAAGACCGGGCGAAACAATTCCCCTCCTAGTAGTAATTTATTTTCAATGTTGGTAAGGTTGTTATAGGACCATATCTGTGATCTCTGTGTCTTTGTATTATTCCAGGGCTCTCAATCTCACGCATTGAGAGTGTGACACATGCAATTCGATGTCTTCACACACTCACACATGGTATTTCTCACGCTGAAATTTAGTTACGCAATTCAAGCGCAGCGCACAGCGCTTCTCTGCTCAGAAAATCGGTTAGATAATGCAGGCACCGCGCGTCCCCCCCTCCTCGGAAATTACGCAGTCTCACGCACGACCCCGCTCAAAACTTGAGACCCCTGTTATTCTTTGTCAGTAATAACTCAGTATTCAAAATATTACTCAATTTTAATTACAAAAAGCGAAAATCGCAACTATTTATCGCAACTTTCACTTCCTCCCGCAACAAAATCGCAACAAAAACCTTAAAAGCACCGCAACTTTCATCGCAACTTTTTGGAAAAGCTCCCGCAAATTCAGGCATTTTGGCTTGCAACAATCACAAAAAATGCCCGCGAAATCCTGGGGGGTCTGACAGGTGTGAGAGCTCTGCACTGGGCCTATACGCTGACCACCTTTACCTCTCAGTAACCTTTACCTCTCAGTAACTACTACTATGGTTTTCAGGTTGAAGATGGCGAGAGCAAGACATGCACTGGAGTATTACGGCTTTTACCACAGCGCCACCTACAGGCTCCAGCGTGTACCACTCTACCAGGATGAGGCTAAGACTGGGACAAAAACCTGCCCTGATCCTGGTCCAGCTCTAGTCCACACAGTAACATCACTGACCCCCCCAACACTAGTGGTCACTTCTTTGCCCCCAGTGCCCCCTCCCCCTATGACATGCCCCCCTCCTGAACAGATTCCACCTCTTTACCAAGCCACTCCCTGTGAAGAGGCAACACCCCTCATCGTCCCCCCACTTATAGTCTCGGCCACACCCTCCCTCCTTCGCCCACCTGTCAGGCAGGTCACGCCCCCAAGTCCTCATCCGTCCTGGGGGGCATGTTCCGATGCAGAATTATACTCCCGGATTGGAACATATCGATCATCCCGCCTCTCCAGTCTCTCCAGCCATTCACGAGTCATCCTATTTGAACACTCGTCGCTCTGAGCTTTTTTATTGGTTCAAACAGCAGTGGGTCCAGTGGATGACATGAAGATCCCACTGAGGAACAATAACCAGAACTATGAACTATATACAGTGGTACCTCACCTTACAAAATTAATTCGTTCCAGAAGTGGTTTCGTAACGTGAATTTTTCGTAAGTTGAGTAGCTATTTCAATGGGAAAAGTCTGATTCATTCCAAGGCCCCGATCCAAGTTTTTTTTTTTATAGTGTAACTTTTTTTTTTTATAGTGTAACATTGGTTCTGCGTCCTGATTGGCTAAGAGACTAGACAGGACTAAACGTGGACTAAACCAGGTCTAGACCAGAACTAAACCAGGTCTAGACCAGAACTAAACCAGGTCTAGACCAGAACTAAACCAGGTCTAAACCTGGACTGGACCTGGACTAAACCAGAACTGGACGAGGATTAAACTACCACGTGCCGTGCCGTGCTCCTCGCCGCGCGGTGCCGTGCTCCTCGCCGCGCGGTGCCGTGCTCCTCGCCGCGCGGTGCGTGCTCCTCGAGAAAGGTGCTCTTTGAGCGGGGATAACAGCGGGGTGTGCATCTGAGCGCGCATTATTCGAATTTTTGAGATTTCGCGTTTCGTAAGTTGAATTTTCTTTCGTATCTAGAGACCAAAATTTAACGTGAGAGCGTTTTGTAACTTAGATTTTTCGTATGTAGGGTCTTTCGTAAGGTGAGGTACCACTGTATAGTAATAAATGCTTTTCATTTAATGTTTTTTTTTTTGCTTTTAAATAATTTTATTGTAGCTGTAATTAGCTCTGAATTATCCATATTAGGTAATGCTATAACTAAGCATACTTAGGAGGATCTGTCACAAATTACAAGTTGCTAAATACTAGACATGTTCTTAAGATTAAGCCTTTATTGGTCTCACACACAATGACACAAAGTGACACATGGGAGAAATTTGACTTCTGCATTTGACCCATCCTTTTCAGGAGCAGTGAGCAGCCATCTTTTTCGGCGCCCGGGGGGCAGTACCGTGAAGGGTCTTGCCCAAGGACCCAGACTGGTTAGCTCATTGCCGGGGGGGATTAGAACCCACAACCCCCGGGGTGAACGTCAGTGACTTACCAGTTGAGCTAACCAGCCGGTTCTTGTGGCTGTGGAGCAGGTGTTGGGTCTTGTTAAAGGCAAATTAACGTTTTTTTACAATCTGAGCCTTCTTTCAGCAATAAAACAAGTAGTTTTACTCACCCATAGCAGTTTGGTGTCAATTGGAGCAGTATCGCAGAACTTATGTTGAGCCGTTCTGTTCTACCACTGATCCCGTATCCGTTAGCGTGAGTGCTCGGGGCACTGATTTGCGGTGTCCAAATAACACAAACTTTAGCACTTTTCAAATCACAGAAGATCACTGTGTCAGGGTAGACTTTTAGTAGATTCCAAAAGATCGGACTAGCTGTGTTTACAAAACAGCTGAGTTCACGCATGCGCACTGTCCTCTCTGATGACGTCATCAAATGAAACTATAGCTGCATATCGGGTTTCAGGCCGTTTTGGAATCCACTCAAAGTCTACCCTGACACAGCGATCTTCTGTGATTTGAAAAGTGCTAAAGTTTGTGTTATTTGGACACCGCAAAGTAATGCCCCGAGCATATGATACGAGCACCATGTTAACGGATACGGGATCATTAGTAGAACAGAACGGCTCAACATAAGTTCTGCGATACTGCTCCAATTGACAGCAAACTGCTATGGGTGAGTAAAACTACTTGTTTTATTGCCGAAAGAAGGCTCAGATTGTAAAAAAACATTAATTTGCCTTTAATGTTGGTTGAAGCTGCTGAGGGCTATTTATATTGCAATCATGCAGTTAAAAAATCTCACTCTTCTAAACAAAAGCACTACATCGCCCATGATCTTTCGCTGCATTTCGCTGCAGCCCACACACTTTCATCTCATGGCTTCAGGCTTGAGAGGACAGCTGTCCATTGCTGGAGCACTCTCTGGCCTGAGATACTCAGGTCAAGCTTTGATCTGAGAAAGAGCTCTGTGCCCTGCTGTGTCCATGGAAACCACCTCTCCTGCCTCCATCTGTGCCACTGACCCAGGGAACAACATTCTAACATGGTCAGCTCCAGCCAAGCCACTTTCACATTTTACAGCTTAAAGTGCATATTACTTGTTTTCAGTTTTTTTGTCCTCTTTATTACTTTATTTGGTGACATAATACCTATGATAAATATTTATTGACAGTTTTACATCAGTCAAATTTCTTTTTGTGAAGGAAAAAATAATTAAAGAAGCAGTGCTTGGATCTAAAAATGTCTGTCACAAATTTCTGTCCATATCAGGGAACCTTTATTTTGCCAAAGTTAAAATTCTAAACATCATGTAAAACTAGGCAGGATGTTTCAGCAAATATAATCTCAAATAATAATACTGTTGTAATAGTGTTTTAGTTAAATCAGTCTTCTAAGTTCTGTGCGCTTTAAAATGTATATGTACAGGTTTTGTCATTCAGATCTCATTTCTGAACATATGTACACCTTTATTGCCAGCTGGGGTCACAAGGAGTCATCTGCGGCCATTTAACACCATAGCCATATGCATGCAAGTCAAGATAACAAGCATGAAACAAAACACAACGCGTTTGCAAGGCAATAACTTTATTTTCAATATGATTATAATTTACAAACATGTCAAAGTACACTGAGAAGATTTGAGTTTGTCCAGACACAATAAACATTTCTTAATCTACAAAACTGGCACAAAAAGCTTGGACCATGTTTGTCCCTGTGAGGGTCAGTGTCTGCTCTGTCGTGGTCAGTGTCTGCTCTGTCGTGGTCAGTGTCTGCTCTGTCGTGGTCAGTGTCTGCTCTGGAGTGGACGATATGTCAGGGTGTGCAGTAGCGGCAGTGCAGGATCTTGCTGAAGGCACGTCTGAAATCCTTGTTGCAGAAGGCGTAGATGAGCGGGTTGAGCAGGGAGTTGGAGTAGCCTAGCCAGTTGATGACATCCTGCAGCCAGCGGGGCATGGAGCAGCGCTGGCAGAAGGGCATGACCAGGGCCACGATGAAGAAGGGCAACCAGCACAGGATGAAGGTGCCCATGATCACGCCCAAGGTCTTGACAGCCTTCCTTTCTCGGGCAAGGGCCAGCTTCCTCTTGACCTCGCTGCTCTGACTGTGGGGCTGGAACAGTGGGCGGGGACTGTGAAAGGGCAGGGGGTGGGGTTTGGAACCTGTTGCCTCCATGATCTCCAGAGACTCCTCATCAGCAGGGGGCACTGTGCTGTTGAGCGGCTCGACGCGGCTGCAGCTCCGCATGCAGTGTGAAGGCATAAGCCGGGGTGACGGAGCGGGCCGGGAGTCTGACACCTTGTTCCTCTCAGCTTTGCGTGCACTCCTGCGGATGCGGAAACGTGCTGCTTTGAATATTCGCCCATACAGCACTAGCATGAGGGCCAGGGGGATGTAGAAGGCCCCGAAGGTGGAGTATACTGTGTACCAGGGGTCCTGCCATATGCAGCACTGGCGCGGGTTGGCACGGTCGTGGGCCAGGCTCCGCGGCTGGCTGCGCATGACCAGCATGGGAGGCACTGAGACCGAAAAGCTGACCAGCCAGGTGGTGCCGATGAGGGCTGCGGCACGGCGGGGGGTACGGCGCAGGTGATGCAGGGGCGTGACTATGGCCCAGTATCGATCCAAGGCGATGGCGCACAGGTGCAGGATGGAGGAGGTGCAGCACAGGACATCCAGAGACACAAAGACATGACAGACGAACGGGCCCAGGGTCCAGCGGTCCAGCACCTGGTACAGAGCCGCCATGGGCAGCACCAGCACAGACACCATCAGGTCAGTGACAGCCAGAGAGCCAATCAAGAAGTTCGCCACAGTCTGTAAAGAGCGCTCCAGAGCGATGGCCGCCACCACACAGGCATTTCCTATGATTGCACACAGGATCAGCACCCCCAACAGGACAGATGTGATGACCTGATAACTCAGATCCACCCCCTCTGGCTCTGGCCACCAGGTGGCGTTCAGCACCATGCCGTCTGCAGCAGCACAGGGAGAGAAGTAGAGGAGCCCAAACCTAGTCCGCTTTATAAGCACGGATATGTCCTGCCCATACGACATCAGCATTGTCTTCAAGTGAGGAGAGAGAGGCAGGGAGAGATGATGGGAGAGAGGGAGAGTGGATAGGAGAGAGGGAGGAGGAGAGAGAGGGAGGAGGAGAGAGATGGAGAATTGAGAGTGAGAGTGAAAGCCATTCAAATTGATTCTTTCCTTATATGGCTTTACATGCTGAATTGCTGAATATGTAATAATCCGTCAAACAGAGCCAATAAAAGACTGACTTTTATTTTTGTTCCCATTTTGTTATAATTATTACTAAGGCTGTGGCTGTGGACACTTTGCTGTAGGATAAAAATGAAACCCAGATGTTAATCAATTCTGGAATGATCCAATAGTATCAGTATTGAAAAGAGCTCTAAATATTTACATTGCTCTATATCAGACCATGGTAGGCTAATATGCAGGTGTATAAAGCTCATATTAATAATAAAATATGACATTACTCCACAGAGAGTGGAGTATACAAAGTATACAGATTGTGAGAGCTTTAACAGGCTTGTTTAGATTTAGCTTGTGTTTCGTCCTCTTCCTATTTTGGTCAACAGGCTAGATCAGTCTAACATACTCCAGGACTGCAGAGCCAGTGCTGCAGGGGCCTCCTCAGGAGACATACTGGCGACTACCACCACCTTACAACTACCAATCACAGCATAAGCCTATGCAGAGTATGTGTGTAGAATCCCTCAGTCGTCCAGGTAGAATCCATGGAAAAAGGAGAAATTCAATTTGTCAACTGGACAAAAGTTTATTTGGTCGAATATGCTTCACAAACTCATCCAAGCTCATCATTTACGAAGTAGCTTGAATGAGCTGCAAAATGTATTGGACCAAATAAACTTTTGTCCAGCTGACAAATTGAATTTCGCCTTTTGCCTATGCAGAGCATGGTTTAGTGTGCTCTGAGTGTCAGACAGGAGCGGACAGCTGAAGGGAGGGAGAGAGGAGTTTTCAGAGAGTTTCTAAGGTGCCCCACAATTCCAGAACAGAAACAGGAGTGTGTGCAGAGAAGAAGGCGGGAAGAAATCCTCAATATGTCCCAAATATGTACAGCTTTAGACATATTTCCACATATTATAATGATAAGATAATATTATTAATATCTTATTCATATAGGCCAGTGAAAACATGACATAGTGGATCTTTTTAAATGTATGTGAGTAAATCACAGAACAGGTTTCATATGGAAATCTATACATTTACGATTTTTCCACATTCATCAGCAGTGGCTCTTTGCATTTATTAATGGATCATGAACATGTTTCATTTCTGTTCTGTGAATGAAAGAGAGTCCTGTTTCGGCAGACGGCCCCACATTGCATTGAGAAGGAGGAGCTGAGCCATGGTCTGAGCTGTGCAGATGGTCTGGACGTGTGCTGTGCTCAACGCTGTGCTCATGTCTTCTGTGAGCCGTGTTTGCGCAGGCTCACCCACACCAGCTCCAGCCTGACCCCCCCACCCACACTGCACCCGGCCCCACCCAGGTCAGCAACCATTTCTCCCATTAAACCAGTGCTTCTCAATTATTTTCTGTGACGTCCCCCCTAGGAAGAAGAAAAAATTTCACGCCCCCCTTCCTGCGCGCGACTATAAATAGTATTATTTGTCTAGAAAATTGTTATTAGAACACCACTGTATCCTTTTATTAACATTATAAACAAAAGAAAGAAACTTACAACAAAGACTGCACTGAGGACTCAAATATTAATGTGTTTTTAATGCTTTGCGCACATTTGTTTACGTTTTACAGAAATGAAACTTAAAACCACCTCATTTGCATAAGCTAAAAGCACTGAAAAAAAACGCTCTCTCCTTGTGCCACTGATGCGTCAGCTTCTGTCGGACTAAAGGACACGACTCAGTGGAATATACGTGTTTTTTCTGTGACAGAGGATGTTCTGTTAATGGTGAGACTGTGCGTAAATCGCATGTGAGAACGCCACTGCCAACTACTGTTGTTGATGTGCAATTACACTTAGTTCTAGTACAGTACAGCAAAAAAACATGTTTCCCAGGGTCATACGCGCCCCCCCCTGGCATCATGCCACGCCCCCCCCAGGGGGGCCCGCCCCACTATTTGAGAAGCACTGCATTAAACAGACATCAGGAAGATGTCACACTCTTACACAATTCACACATATACACGTTTCTTTAAGGTGCTATACTTGATTTTTACCCTCTTAACAACATGGAAATCAACACTAGATCATTTGAAACCATTTAAGACTTTATAAGACTTTATTGATCTCACACAGGAGAAATTTACTTCTCACAGTAGCTCCAGATAGGGACAGTTTGAACAAGAAGACAAGTGCATGCAGGCAAGAATGGCATAAAGATAGGTAATAATAATAATAAAATAAGTAATAAATAATTTGAAGTTATTCCTGACTTACCTTATGCATTCAGAGTATCCTCATTATTCACCACACCAAGTTTAAAAGTACTTTTCAGCTTTCAGCAACTTTCAGAGACAAGGGTTTACAATTAACCACAATTAGCATGCTAGCAGAATCTAGACAATAAAATGCTTAAAGGCAAAGTAACGTTATTTTACAATCTGAGCCTTCTTTCGGTAATAAAACAAGTCGTTTGACTCACCCATATCACGTTCGTGTCATTTGGAGCTGTTTGAAGAAAGTTATGTTGTAGCGTATCCGTTAGCATTTGTATTCGGGGCATTACTTTGCGGTCTCCAAATAACACAAACTTTAGCACTTTTCAAATCATAGAAGCCCGATGTCTTAATGTAAGAAATCGTTTGAAGCAAAAGTGGCCTGTAATCCGAGATTTATCCATAGTTTTCAGCTTTGCGTTTCATGTTTGGGTCCCGGGAGCTGAGAGCACAGTCCACACATGCGCACTGGCCTCCTCATCTACTCGAAACTATGGCTAAATCTCGGATTACAGGCCACTTTTGCTTCAAACGATTTCTTACATTAAGACATCGGGCTTCTATGATTTGAAAAGTGCTAAAGTTTGTGTTATTTGGACACCGCAAAGTAATGCCCCGAGCATATGATACAGCACCATGTTAACAGATACGGGATCATTACTAGAACAGAACGGCTCAACATAAGTTCTGCGATACTGCTCCAATTGACAGAAAAATGCTATGGGTGAGTAAAACTACTTGTTTTATTGCCGAAAGAAGGCTCAGATTGTAAAAAAACGTTAATTTGCCTTTAATAATGAAATGCAGACAGACCACAGTGTTCTTATTTTGACCTGAAGAGCTGCTTATACAATTCATGTGTACTGCGTGCTGTGTCTTTGGGCAAGGCACAGAGACATGGAGAAAAAGTGGTGTGACTCTATAAAGGAGACAGGACACATACAGCAGGACACAACCGCTGCACTGAAGCTGACCGCTCTGTTTGCTTGCATACTATTTGGTACAAGCTTGAGGCTCTGTTTTGTGACTTCTGATGTTAGTGAATAAATAATTAGTAACGGTAGACTACTTTCTTTTCTCCCTGATGTATATGCCTTTCCTGGAATGTTATTAAAGGTCCCATGGCATGAAATTTTCGCTTTCTGAGGTTTTTGAACGTTAATGTGAGCTCCCCTACCCTGTTTAGGGCCCCCCCCCCCCCATGGTTAAAAGTTGCAAAATGTCTAAACTGAGCATTTACGATCCTTTTCTGCGTTACAAAAAATCAGAGCTCAAACGGGCGATTTTGAACAAGGAAACTTATTGACGTCAGATCGAAAAAAGAAATGCAAATGCAGTTCCACCCCCGTCTGTCTGTACTCAGCGTCTCTGTAAATCACGCCCAGAGATGGCCTATAGTAGGGGGACTGCGAATGCGCTAGGCAAACTGTGAAATCTTTCCTTTTAAGCTGTGCGCTGTGCACTTCCGTGTTTTTGCGCGGGGGGAGAGATGAGAAGCGTTCCATTGAAAAATAAACACATTTCCACAGAAAATCAAATGAAACCACTGCTGTTTCAGATATCCACAGGCTCAGATAAAGGACTTCCGAGCCTAGAAACACTCGCAAGTTCCTCCAGGCAAATAAAAAAACGCATTTCACATTGTGTAGCTCCTCTGCAGTCCAAACTCTCTGGGCGTGATTTACAGAGACGCTGAGTACAGACAGACAGGGGTGGAACTGCATTTGCATTTCTTTTTTCGATCTGACGTCAATAAGGTGCCTTGTTCAAAATCGCTCGTTTGAGCTCAGATTTTTTCTAACGCAGAAAAGGATCGCAAATGCTCAGTTTAGACATTTTGCAACTTTTAGCCATGGGGGGGGGGGGGGGGCTAAACAGGGTAGGGGAGCTCACATTAACGTTCAAAAACCTCAGAAAGTGAAAATTTCATGCCATGGGACCTTTAAAAGTTTTATTGTAAAATAAAAAATAAGGAACAATGTGAAACATGTTCCCCCTCCCCCTTCCTCTTACCTAGCCCCTCCCCCCTCATTTAGCCCCTTCCCTCTCACCTGTCTTTGTTCACATTAGCCGTGTCTCAATTTGCAGTGTGCACAGTTCGGAACGTGGTTTTAACGGCACATACGTCACTTCCGGCGCGACAACCGCTGTCCCATTTCGTTTTTGTCCCATGTACAGGTAAAAATGCACCCTGAAAACTGCAATCGTTTCCATGGAAATCGCGGCGTGGACCAACTGTGCATCCCTGCACATTTCACGCACTCATTTCCCAGCATGCACTGCGCGCTACTTCTTCTACGGGAGAAAATGGAGTCGGCGGCTGCATCTTGTAGTTGCGGGACCTGTCCTATTTCACCGACGCCCATGTGGTCCACGGACTGCACTCAGGACTGTGCAAGTATGCACTGTCCACAAACACTGTAAGACAGAAACTGGTCCACCCAAAGGACAAAACACCGAGCCACAAACAAAGCAATGTGGTCTACTCCATTCAGTGTAGTGAAGACTGCAGTGAGCGCTACACTGGAGAAACCGAACAGCCACTTCACAAGAGGATGTACCAACACAGACGGGCGTGCCAGAGTGGACCTCAGTCTGCCGTACATCTTCACCTAGAAGGACCTCAGTTTGCCGTACATCTCCACCTAGAAGCCACGGGCCACTCCTTTGAGGACAGTGAGGTGCAGATCTTAGCCAGGGAAAAGAACTGGTTTGAGAGGGGGGTTAAAGAGGATATTTTTGTCCAAAAAGAGAATCCTTCCTTGAACAGAAATGGAGGGGTCAGACACTATTTGTCTCCCATGTATAATTCCATTCTCCAACCTAAATCAAAACTAACAAAGAAAACAATAGGGTTAGCCAGGACAGGTCCAGAGGTGTGAAAACACCCATTATGGCCCTGAATGGGTATGCTAAACAAGACCCCAGACAGAAACTGAAAACAAAGAGGTGGGATAGTTTCAGAGTAATTTCCTTGTAGTTAGCTCCTCCCTGCAGCTAGTTATAAGCAGTGTCCACCAGCACTCCAGCCAGAACTGAAGAAGCAGCTTGGGATGAGCTCGAAACGTCTTCGACCAAATAAACTTTGTCCAGTTGACAAACTGAATTTCTCCTTTTACCACAGATTCTACCTGGACGACAGGGATTTTTCACATCCCTTTAAAGTGTCATTGTTTTCTGTCTTCCACTTCTACTTATATACTTATACTTTCAACGGACTGCTTGGAGGATCTGGCACCTGCTTGTTGCCATGGAGATTATTGCTTGGTTGTGGAGGCTTTTATGGTGAGGGCTATAGAGATATTACATTGCCTACAATGCGTGAAAAGTCCCTCAGTCGTCCAGGTAGAATCCATGATAACAGGAGAAGTTCAATTTGTCAACTGGACAAAGTTTGTTTGGTTGAAAACGTTTCGCCGCTCATCCGAGAGGCTTCGTCAGCTCTAATAAGAATACTGGTAAGACACTTGCTTATATCTTGCTGCAGGGAGGAGCTAACTAGCTAACTACTTTCCGAAACTATCTCATTGGTTTCCGTCTTTTGTTTCTCTGGCGTCTAGCTAACGATCCCTATTCATCCCTACGGCTGTTTTTCACACCTCTGGCCCTGCCCGGCTAGCCCTATTGTTCCCCTGTTTGCTTGATCTAGGCTTAAGAATGGAATTATAGATGGGAGACAAATTATGTCTGACTCCACCATTTCTGTTCAGAGAAGGATTCTCTTTTTTGATGAAAATAGCCTCTTTACCCCCCCTCTCAAACCAGTTCTTTTCCCTGGCTAAGATCTGAACCTCACTGTCCTCAAAAGAATGGCCCGTGGCTTCTAGGTGAAGATGTACGGCAGATGACGGTCCACTCTGGCACGCCCGTCTGTGTTGGTACATCCTCTTGTGAAGTGGCTGTTTTGTTTCTCCAATATAGCGCTCACTGCAGTCTTCACTACACTGAATGGAGTAGACCACATTGCTTTGTTTGTGGCTCGGTGTTTTGTCCTTTGGGTGGACGAGTTTTTGTCTTAAAGTGTTTGTGGGTTTGAAATAAACTGGGATTTCATATTGTCTGAAAATCCTCTGTAGTTTTTCCGACATGCTGGCCAGGTATGGAATCGCTACCCCTTTCCTCCTGGGTTCGGATTCTCTATAATCTTGTTTCTTGCCCTTGTCTCTCTTGGTTTTGTTAACAGCCCATTTGGGATCTCCACAAACAGAGAGGGCTTCCTGCACATGTTGTTCTTCTTTCTCCTTACCCTCTGTGCTTGTGGGAACCACTTGGGCCCTGTGTTGTAATGTCCGAATAACTCCCAGTTTGTGCTGCAGTGGGTGGTGTGAATCAAAAAGCAGGTATTGGTCTGTGTGTGTGGGCTTCCTGAACACTTCTACTTGGAGTCCCCGGTCTCCTCCTATCGTTACTGCACAATCTAAGAACGCCAATGTGTTATCCTTGGCATCTTCACGGGTGAATTTGATATTAGGATCTACAGAATTTATATGTGCAGTAAAAGGTTCCAAATCTTGAATTTTGATTTTTGTAAAATTATCATCAACATAACGAAACCAGTGTGTGGGAGGAGTGCCTGGATATGAAGCTAAGGCACTCTGTTCAAATTGTTCCATGTATAAATTAGCCATGATAGGGGAGACCGGTGAGCCCATCGCACAGCCGTGGATCTGCCTGTAAAAGTTCCCTCTGAACTGGAAATAGGTGGTATTTAGACACATTTCCAGCAGTTGGCAGATTTGGTCAGGAGAAAGTTTGGTTCTCTCTTCTAGCTTGGAATCCTGCAGTAATGGTTTGGTTTGAGAGGGGAGTTAAAGAGGCTATTTTCGTCAAAAAAGAGAATCCTTCTCTGAACAGAAATGGTGGAGTCAGACATAATTTGTCTCCCATCTATAATTCCATTCTTAAGCCTAGATCAAGCAAACAGGGGAACAATAGGGCTAGAGCCAGGTCAGGGCCAGAGGTGTGAAAAACAGCCGTAGGGATGAATAGGGATCGTTATCTAGACGCCAGAGAAACAAAAGACGGAAACCAATGAGATAGTTTCGGAAAGTAGTTAGCTAGTTAGCTCCTCCCTGCAGCAAGATATAAGCAAGTGTCTTACCAGTATTCTTATTAGAGCTGACGAAGCCTCTCGGATGAGCGGCGAAACGTTTTCAACCAAACATACTTTGTCCAGTTGACAAATTGAACTTCTCCTTTTATCATTGCCTACAATGTTCCACAGTAAGGCATTAAACTTGTCTATCTCACATGTCTTCAGTTGTATGTGTTTTTTTTATTGCTGAATAATATCTTGGCATTCATACACTTTTCACTGTGAATGTGGTTGCCTCTCCATAGATATGACCTGTAACCTGACCCTATGGCATCACTTATCACCAAAACATGGTCATTTTGTATCAAGTAATTTTGTGAAAAAAATAATTTTCATATCATTTAAAGCCAAAGTATGTAACTTTAGGGCAAATAAATAAATAAAAGCTTGTTTTTGGTTTGTTTTGATTGTGTTTGCGGCCTGAATGTGGATGTTACCAGTGAAACATGAGGCTTGTATTGGCCCTGAGCTGGAATTCTTGAGAACAGCACATATCTCTTACGAGAGTTTCCCGTAAGGAGAAGATACTGGAAGTTGTGTAAGATTGTGAAATGAAAAGGAGTTCAAGAGTTTAAGATAAGAGGAGGGAGAGAGCAAGAGGCAAAGCGGAGGAGAGAGAAAGGAGGAGGCAGAGTGGAGGAGAGAGAGAGGAGGAGGCAGAGCGGAGGAGGGAAAGCAGAGGAAGCAGAGCGGAGGTCTTCACATGCGAGGAGCCCACAGAGGAGCCTGGTCCACAGCACCGGTGAGTCCAACTCAACATCTCTACATTACAGTCACTATAAGGGAGGGTAAGCAGTTCAAGTGCATATGACAGGTTTTCATGTGTTTCTAATTGTGATTGGGTTTGGTTGTCAATATTTATCATAGTTTTACATCATTTACGTGGTAGTTTGTGGAAGAAAAGTTGAGGGGGGAAAAGTGCAAAAATAGAGGAAGTAGAGCTGAGTTCTCTATCAGAATCCCTTTTCCTATGTCATCAACACAGAAAACTTCATCCAATGTACACGCAAGGCATTTTTCTTGTAGTTTAACCCTACCCTACCTAGTTTAACCTTTTTCACTTCCAATGTTTCTGGCTGTGTTCACCTGAGACTTTCCATAGTTTAATGGATTGAGTCCAATTTTAAAATGCCAACATGATTTTTGATGTTCAAAACTAGAACCAAAGGGAATGTTTGTCATCTGGGACCGTTAAGGGTCTCCATTTTTGAATGGCCATAAAGTCCACATAGATTATTATTTTAATATAATACAATATTATATATTTAATATTTTTTTCTACTTTCAAAACTCAGATCTCTTCATCTACTTCTACTCCCGCTGGCTGGCTCAACTGGTAAGTCACTTGACTTTCACCTGGGGGACCTGGGTTCAAATGAGCACTGGCCAGTGTGGGTCCTTGCAAGACTCTTCATGGTGCTGCCCCCGCCGGAAAGACGAGCTGCCCACTGCAGCCCACTTGGGTCAAATGCAGAAATGAATTTCTCCAGTGTGTCACTGTGTGGGAGATCAACAAAGTCTTAATCTTATTCTACTCTGTCATGTGCAAACTTTATATATATTTGATGCGCGTATTTTACATGATTCATTTCAGTGTATGTTCCCGTAGTGTCTCCTCGCTCACAGTGGCGCCCTGTGACAGCTCTACATCAGCATGTTCTGACCAATGAAGCTGTTTTTAGTCATTCACCAGACCTGTTCTAATCATTTCTCACATTATCTATTTTTTTATTTATTACTGTGACCAGAGGTTTAAACTTTTAGCAAAATAAAAGTGTTGTCTTTTATTTTTATTAGCCTAATCAGAGTTATTATGTCACCAACACTGTACCTATGAGAGCCCACACTTTTCCTGCCTGTGCTCCCCAGGACAGCGCTGTGTCTGCCTCATTGTGTCGTGAGCCTAAGCCTGGAGGATGGGGGGCTGTGGAGTCTGTGGAGGGGGCCTGCTGCTGCTGCTAGGCCTGGCCTGCTGCCTCTCTCTGTCTGAGGCCTGTTTCTGTGAGAAGTACCCCTGGGGCCAGTGGTCTTCCTGCTCCAGGACCTGCAACTATGGCACCCACACTCGGCGGAGGTCAGCTGCAGTGGTGCACAGCACATTTCAGGAAGAACATCTGATGCAAATGCTGAAAGGCACTGGCTGCATACATTGTCATCTTAGCAAGAAGCTCCACACTTTGGTATCAGATTAACCCTCAGGTTACTGTAGCACCATGTTATGGATTTTGGACTTTTTGGACTCACACTGTTTCTCTTAAAGCTGTCAAAACAGACACAAGAGGGCATTAGACATAGGGGCGTATGGTCCTATCGGGGCAGGGGGCGTATGGTTCTATGGGGGCAAAGAAAGGGGGAGAACACAAAGCAGTTTATTTCTGATGTGCTGTCCTCAGGCAGGTGAACACTGACGATGGATACTACTGGAAGTACAGCTGTCCACAGCGGTGTGTGTTCTGGGAGAGAGGTCCGTGTAATCAGCAGGCATGTCCCATCAACTGTGAGCTCAGTGACTACACGGCCTGGTCCGAGTGCTCGCCATGCGCCAGGAAACAGGTACCAGCACACGCTATAACACACTGAACTCAAAACACAGACACAGCAGGTCTGTAATAAGAAGCAGCATTCAAATCAGAGAAGGACTGTTGCAAACATGCATATGCGTATGTATGTATCCTTTTGGGCTTTTCAGGGTCTGAACTCCAGCCTTGGTACATTCTGTAGTATCATTTTATGTGTGAAGAGAATCATGAGTTGTACCTAAATCACCAGCGGATCGAGCAAGACTATACAGTGGTACCTCACCTTACGAATGACCCAACAAACGAAAATTTCAAGTTACGAAACGCCTTCACGGTAAATTTTTGTCTCTAGATACGAAAGAAAATTCAAGTTACGAAACACTAAATCTCAAAAATTCAAATAATGCGCGCTCAGCCACACACATTATACGCTTTTCTCAGACTGAATTTAAACTTTTCTCACGTTTGTCTCTCGTTTGTCCGCACGCAGTCTGAGCGCATGAACGAACGCATGCAAGAGCTGCGGTGGTCTAGACCAGGTCTAGAGGAGGTCTAGAGGAGGCACGGTTTGAGCACGGGTCTCGTTCATGCGCTCAGACTGCGTGCGGTCCCCCTCGCTGCTCGCCTCAGCCGTGACTCGAAACGAAACCAGGAAAAAGACCCGCGCGCGGCGCTTTAATCCACCTGGTCTAGTCCTGGTCTAGTCCTGGTTTAGTCCAGGTTTAGACCTTGGTCTAGACCTGGTATAGTCCACGTTTAGTCCTGGGTCTACAGTCTCTACGCAGAACACAATGTTACACTATAAAAAAAGTTACACTATAAAAAAAAAAAAACCTGGATCGGGGCCTTGGAACGAATCAGGCTTTTTCCATTGAAATAGCTACTCAACTTACGAAAAATTCACGTTACGAAACCACTTCTGGAACTAATTAATTTCGTAAGGTGAGGTACCACTGTACTGCTGAAAAAGAGCAATTTGTAACCAGTTAAAACATATCTGCTAAACACTTAAAATGAAAACTCTGTCACTGTAAGGGACCACGCATCAGGCACAGGACATGGTATACAGAAATACAAATAATATTAGCTGAACCCAACTGAACCTAAACCTCCCCTCTCATCAGCCTGCCATGGCTCAGGTTAGAGGGCGGGGAGAGGGTGGAGCTCAGACTTGAGTTTGAAATGTTTGGTATATTTTTGGTAAAGTACTGTATGGTGCCAACACTGGACTACATTCCCTGTGTGTCCTCCCTCAGCTGCGCACTCGCTCAGTCCTGACCCCGGCTCAGTTCGGAGGAGCTCCCTGTAGTGACGTGCTGATGGAGGAGAGGCCATGTTATCCAGCCAAAGAGTGCAAGCTGCCAGGACTCAGCTGCAAGGGCCTGTTCAAGTGTGAAAACGGTATCTGAAGCATAGATGTCAGTGCCTTCATGTGTCGCCATAATGTTATAAAGTCAGAAAAATACATAGACCATAATCCTTTGCTCTGTTTAAGGGTAGTGAAATCATGATAAAATCTATAACACCCTATTCACAGTAATGAATAAATGCTAGATGTATATGTTTAATGTCATACCAAGGAAGGAGACAAGCAGGACCCTCCACCAGAAAAGTTACACAATGCACTTTTAAAAGAGAATTAACGTTTTTTTACAATCTGAGCCTTATTTCGGTAATAAAACAAGTTGTTTTACTCACCCATAGCACTTTGGTGTCATATGGAGCACTTCCAGAGATGTTTTAGTTTAGCGATATCCGTAACGTGAGTTCTCGGGGCACATGTTTGCGGTCTCCAAATAACACAAACTTTAGCACTTTTCAAATCATAGAAGCTCAATGTCTTAGTCTACGATTTCGTTTGAGTCAAAAGTGGCCTGTAATCCGAGATTTATCCATAATTTCGAGTAGATGAGGAGGACAGTGCGCATGTGCAGAGTCACAGCTGATTTCGCTCTCAGCTCTCGGGACCCAAACATGAAACGCAAAGCTGTAAATTATGGATAAATCTCGGATTACAGGCCACTTTTGACTCAAATGAAAGTGTAGACTAAGACATCGAGCTTCTATGATTTGAAAAGTGCTAAAGTTTGTGTTATTTGGAGACCGCAAACATGTGCCCCGAGAACTCACGTTATGGATATCGCTAAACTAAAACATCTCCGGAAGTGCTCCATATGACACCAAAGTGCTATGGGTGAGTAAAACAACTTGTTTTATTACCGAAATAAGTCTCAGATTGTAAAAAACATTAATTCTCCTTTAAGCAAAGCAATAGCATCTCCATAGAGACAAGCAGGTCCCTTCACCGTATATGTTTTAAGTTTGTGTGTGTGTGTGTGTGTGTGTGTGTGTGTGTGTGTGTGTGTGTGTGTGTGTTTGTGTGTGTGTGTGTGTGTGTGTGTGTGTGTGTGTGTGTGTGTGTGCGTGTGTGTGTGTGTATGTGTGTGCGTGTGTGTGTATGTGTGCGTGTGTGTGTGTATGTGTGCGTGTGTGTGTGTGTATGTGTGTGTGTGTGTGTTTGTGTGTGTGTTTGTGTGTGTGTGTGTGTGTGTGTGTGTGTGCGTGTGTGTGTGTGTATGTGTGTGTGTGTGTGTTTGTGTGTGTGTTTGTGTGTGTGTGTGTGTGTGTGTGTGTGTGTGTGTGCGTGTGTGTGTGTGTGTGTGTTTCTGTGTGTGTGTGTGTGTGTGTGTGTGTGTGTGTGTGTGTGTGTGTGTGTGTGTGTGTGTGTGTGTGTGTGTGTGTGTGTGTGTGTGTGTTTGTGTGTGTGTGTGTGTGTGTGTGTGTGTGTGTGTGTGTGTGTGTGTGTGTGTGCGTGTGTGTGTGTGTGTGTGTTTCTGTGTGTTGCAGGCCGCTGTATAAATCAGACCCTGACCTGTAACAGCCAGAATGACTGTGGAGACAACTCTGATGAGAGGGACTGTATCTCCACCACGACTGTGTGCCCACACCAGAACCTCCGCACTGTGCCCGCAGCAGACCTCATCGCCAATGGGTGAGATGCCAGCTCACAGGCACTCTAACACAGCCAAACCAGGCACGCTCCAGTCCTGGTCCAGTCCTGCTCCAGTCCTGCCCCAGTCCTGGTCCAGTCCTACTTCAGTCCTGTTACACATGGTTTAGGTGCATTGCACTGGATGTACAGAACAATACACAGTAAAATGAGCATTTTTGCTATAATCTGGCATATTTAGACTGCATTGTTGTAGATGTTCATGCACTGCTTATTAAAAAAAATAAATAAATAAATAAATAAATAAATAAATTGGGATGATGAATGGGGAGGAACATTTGGCTGGTTTAGTTTAGGTGAATTAGTTATTTATGCCTGGTTCCGGTTTGGTTTAGTCCTGGTTTGGGCCTGGCTTAGTCCTGGTTCAGTTCTGGTCCATCTATGCTTCAGTCCTGGTCCAGGCCTGGTTCAGTCCTGGTCCGGTCCTGGTTCAGTCCTGATTCTGTTCCCATTTAGTCCTGGTTTAGTCCTGATCCATTCCTGGTTCCATCCTGGTTCAATTCTGGTTCAATCTTTGTTCAGCTCTGGTTTAGCTCTGGTCCAAGCCTGGTCCAGCCCTGGTTCAAACCTGCTCTGTGTCCGCAGATGGGATATCCTGGGAGACAGGCCTCGAGCCGCTGTCTTGGACAATACCTTCATGGGTCCACAGTGTGAGCTCCGCAGACCTCCAAAGACACTGCTGTACCACCGAGTGCCCCACAACCTGAAGAGCTTTGAAATCAAGGCCAGTCACCTGTTTTTCCTGCACACTGACCCACAGGGCTCGTACTGACCATCCTCACAGTACACTGTCCAAATCCAGAACTGTCCATCCTCACAGTACACTGTCCAAATCCAGAACTGTCCATCCTCACAGTACACTGTCCAAATCCAGAACTGTCCATCCTCACAGTACAAATCTCCAGTTCCAGTAGCTCAGTGTTCATGTTATTCTGAGTGTGCACATTCAGCATGGCCGAAGGTTTTAATTAGAGTTTTGTTTTTAGAGTGAGTATAGGTGAGGCTTAGAGGGTTTTAAGCTGAGTTTTGCATACTGATTGCATAATTGTATAAATAGCCTGTTTGTAGCTATTCTAGAGTAGAACCCATAGACTGTGTAAAGAAATGGACTTAGTGAGTGTGACGTCACCCACGGGTTTGGCTCCGCTCAAATGAAGTTACAGGGGCGACTTTGAAGCCAGATATATTATGAATAGGATTTTTTTTAAAGGAAAAATCGTGAAATAAAAACTTCAGGAACCATATATATTCTCTATGAAATAATTTTCAGTCAGCTTGATTTATTTTACCCAATTTGCTGAGATTGTCATGAACAGAAGCACGGTATAAACTAAAAGAATAAAGCTGAAACCAAACTAGTATATGGTGTTTGAATAGAACTGTCTACTGTTTCTAGTGCATATTTTGACAAATTGTATGTAAACTAGGAACATTTACAGCTTTCTGGTCAAAAATGTATAAAAATGGGGGTGTCCTGCATTCAATGGCCTCTGCATTTTCAAGACGTTGGTGACATCACACAGGACTGTCCTGAATACAGACAGGTGTTTCTGATACAAACCTGTCTGCAGGGGCGGAGTCTGAAGTGTGGATACCTGTTAGACCAATCACAGCTTTCCTTATACAGACGCTCCTCAACTTACGAATGAGTTACGTTCCGGACGCCCGTTCGTTAGTTGAATTTGTTCGTAAGTCGTTATTATATGTTTAAGGCTTGTATAAGTTATCTATATGGATTTGTACTGCATTTAAATAACACTAATATCACTAATAACACAATAACACTAATAAATAACACTAAATAATACTAATATGCTTTTTAAAAATATGGAAAACTGATGAGATAAAAAGAAGAGAGGGACACAGAGGCAAACGCAGTCAGCTGAGAGAGAGAGAGAGAGAGAGCGCACGTGTGAATGTATGTGTGAGACTGTGTGTGTGTGTATTTACCTCCTGTTTTCCTTAAAAGAGCCATGGCTGGCAGAAAAGGTTTCTTCCGCGGCACTTTCTCCTGCCTTAGCCTTAAGGTAATTAAAAAGCGATATGGCCTTCTCACTGATCAGCATAAGGCTCAAAGGAACACGCCGCTGCCGCTGATTTTCGAGCCAAATACCAAGAAGTTTCTCCATCTCTGCCATGAGTTTCCCTCTCTTCTTGCTTATGATGGTGGGTTGCATACCCGCTGAACTTTTCACATGCTCCATAATGCGGTCCTTTTGTTTATATATCGTACCAATTGTCGAACGGTTCACGTTGTGCGCGCGTGCCACATTCACCATCTTCTCACCAGCATCAAGTTTCTTTATTATCGCCACCTTCTTTTCAAATGAGATGGCTGCCGCTTTTTCACAGAAGCTTCACTAGAAGCTTTTCACCAACCATATTGGATTACTGTACGCATGCAAGAAAAACAACAAAGTTCATAACACCGCGCCGTAGTAACACCGTGCCGTAGTAACACCGTAGTAACACCGTAGTAACACCGTAGTAACACCGTAGTAACACCGTAGTAACACCGTAGTAACACCGTAGTACGCCCACTCAGTTGAAGTTCTGAACACTTCTACTGAGTGGGCGTGATGCTTGAGGGATGCTGCGCAGCACCTGCCTGTGCATCAGCGGCGGAAATACGAACTACGTACTGCACCCGGAAGTCGGAATAGGCGCTAAATACAAAAACTCAAACATTTAACTTTTTTTTTTTTAAATTTTCGACCCTGTTCGTAACTCCGAATGTTCGTAAATCGAATGTTCGTATGTCGAGGAGCGTCTGTAGCTCCAAAAAGCAACAATTGGTGAATAAGTCTCTGGGCCCAGTGCTTTCTCAGAGCAAACGTTTTATATTGAGCTCATACAGTATTGGCCAATGGCATTTTATAGTTTATAATGGCATTTTCATATGCCTCACAGGTGCTGCGACCGTCCATAAATGAGGCATGATATCGGGCCTTTAAAGGAACAGTACATGTCCCTGTGTAAGGCCAAAGGAGCAGGTGAATGACAGTGTGACCCTGTGTGTTTCCAGGCAGACAGAGAGGAGGACTTCTCAGCTAACCCTCAGCCCCTGCGCACACAAGTCATTGACTTTAAATCCTCCCCTTTGTCAACGAGTGCGTCCAAGAAGACAGACAGAGGCCCACTCTTCCTCTTTTTCTACTTCGGCAGAGGCTCCAGCTCTGGCAGCAGCTCCAAGAATTTGGCTTTTGAGGCCTCCAAGAAGAAGGTATGGCCAAGCTCTCCTCACAACACAGCTACTGAACTAGGCTCTACCCTAAAAGTACGTAATAATGCTGTCAACCCCCAAAAACTGTTTAGAATGGAAAAAATTGCCCAAGGACTACATATGTCACAATATCACATTTTATATTTATGACGTAACACATTTATGATGTAACACAAACTAAACTAAAATATATAATAATAATGATTTAGTCTTTTATAGCGCTTTTCCAGACACTCAAATTCACCTTCTTTAGCTTCTCTAGCATTAACAACACACACACATCTTCAGGTAATGAGGGTTATGTAAGAATGCAACAGTACTGCTTAAAACCAGTTTGACATTACTAATGAATGTTGTTATCTGTACCAAGCCCACAGAGCAGGAGTTCCTGGTGGTAGCTAGAGGGTCTTGACAGTTTCCCTATGTGTGCTCAGAGCTCGCGCTTCTTCCGGGTGCACCAGGTCTTGCCGGTGGCAGACTTCTCTCTGCGTGCAGCCTCAGACCTGGTCTTGGCTCAGCCGTTCCTGCAGTTCCTCCATGCTCTCCCTCTCCAGTACAACTACCCTTTGTACCGAGACATCTTCGTCCGCTTCGGCACGCACTATCTGGGCTCCGGAGTGGTGGGCGGACACTACGACCTGCTTTACCAGTTCAGTGAGGAGACGGTCAAGGCCTCCGGTAACATATCTAAATGGAATTGTTATCTTGACCCATGTAGAGAGGTGCATCCCTAATGCCATCTATAATACAGCAAATGTGTCACTCTAGACTCCCTCAGTGTCACGGTGGTGAAGTGAGAGTGATTCCCAGCTCTAATAATAATGAATCTTATTTTGAAAGGAGTGTGTTGGTTGGTTGCTTGGTTGGTTGGCTCACAGACCTGCTCTACAATGACCTCCATGTGGGGCAGTGCCAGGCTGTGGGTGACTGTGGGTGTACTGTTGTTCCAGGCCACTCTGTTGAGACATTCAAAGGCTGTGTGGGCAGTGAGACCTTCTTCACAGCCATCATCTACTCCCAGTACAGCTGTGTGACGCGCTGCAGGGATGAGAGCACCACCGAGAGCATTACAGGTACACAGCCACTCCCCCAGCACAGGCCACACACCTGGGCCTCATGTGTACACCAGCACAGTCCAAACAACTGCCCCTCATGTGTACACCACCTTTAAAGTCTATACACCTCCTCTGGAAACAGGCCAGGGTCTACTTTAAACAAAAGACACTACGTTAAGTGCCAGCTTGTAATGCAGTACACCACATTGGTCTTATATAGCACAATACAATATACAGTTTTTGAAACACGCTTGATGCTGGTAAGACACCACTGTGTAAGGCTGTTTTCTGGTGTATGTGTCAAAGAGGACCGTGAATTTGAAGTGTAAAGTCAGAAAGATTTATTGAGTAACATAAAGGTAAAATAAGAGTGCAGCTGACAGGAACAGCATCGCTACAGGCTCTCCAGAAAGCACTGGGGGAGAGCCCTAAGATGTGTGCATTTACAGTTTTCATGTGCGTATCAGTAAGTGTGTGTGCATGTGTATGTGTATGTATGAGGGAGGATCCTCTTCTGGTCCACATAGCACAGGGGTCCCCTTCCAAGTTGTTTACCAAGGGATTTCTGAATCATACATATTGTGCTGAATGACTAAAATTTGTTTAATTAAATGCATTTTAGTTGCCTGGAAGAATCCATGACTCATCGCTGTACCAGCGGATGAGTCTGGTAACGCTTGGTTCAGAACGCGCTGCTGTTGCGCTTAGACAGACAGCTAAGTGAACCAATCAGAGATTGCGCCATCTTCATTCAAAACTGAGGAGGAACTTCCGCTGCCTAAGAGTGACGTTGCGGGCAAAGGCGGGTGCACTGACATCACCATCTTTGAACGAATCAGAATCGCGGAGTCCGTTTGTAACCGGAGGAGCGAGGGTGGAGGGAGGGTGTCCAAATGGTATCGCGCTGTATAGGAAATACAGAGAGATATCATTTGGCTGGCCAGGTAAGCATTTTAGCCCACTCATCCTGGACATTATAAACTCATCACTCAACTCTGGAACTGTTCCCCCTGCCTTCAAGCTTGGTGCAGTCACCCGTTTCGAATTAGCTCAGAAGCAGAGCAACCAAGAAATAAATTTCTACCTTTTACCTGAGGATGCGGCTCCTTAAGGACCACTAAGATTAACCCCCTTTAAAACCCTTCACACTCTCGAGGTTGGTGGTACCCCTCTAAAAAGAGTTTAGGCTAGGTGAAGTGAGAGAGACTTACCGGTTTGAAGCGACGATCGTTAAAAGTATCCTCTTGAGATTAAACGTTTTCTAAAGAAATGGGCTCTCAGAAGGATTTGCTTTATATGGTTTGCGTGAAGAATCCCTCAGTCGTCCAGGTAGAATCCATGATAAAAGGAGAAATTCAATTTGTCAACTGGACAAAGTTTGGTCGAAAACGTTTCGCCGCTCATCCGAGAGGCTTCGTCAGTTCTGGTTAGAGTGCTGATGGACACTGCTTATATCTAGCTGCAGGGAGGAGCTAACTACACTGAAATCATTCTGAAACTATCTCAACTAATTTGTTTTTGAGTTTCTCTCTTTTGTTTTTCAAATTTCTCTGGCGTCTAGTTTAGCATACCTATTCACCCCTAACAACCGTCTCCACCCCTCTGGCCCTGACCTGTCTGCCCTATTGTTTCTTTTGTCTGTTTTGACTTTGGTTTCAGAATGGAATTGTAAATGGGAGACAAGTTATCTCTGACTCCCCCATTTCTGTTTAAAGAAGGATTCTCTTTTTTGACAAAAAATCGCCTCTTTAACTCCCCTCTCAAACCAGTTCTTTTCCCTGGCTAAGATCTGAACCTCACTGTCCTCAAAGGAGTGGCCCGTGGCTTCTAGGTGAAGATGTATGGCAGATGATGGTCCATATGGTTTGTACTTTATTCGTTATCAGTTACTGTCTAGGAACTTTTACAATTGATTATCAACGTGTACCGTACGCTGCTTATAAAGGCTTAGACAAATGACACTGAGTGACAGAAAACCACAACTCATATCTAAAAACTCTATTCCCACATCACAGCTCCCACGTAGAGTACTACCATACTCCAGTACTACCGTACCTCCGTAAAGCCAACGCGTTCAGTGCTGATAGAGTTCTGTTGTGTTATAAAAAGTCATTCAGTGAATCATATGCCCAGCCACTTACCTTAATACAGCGTAAAACACCCGGATCTACCAAAAAATCAGTGTGAGTGGAGTACTTTATACCCAGCAAATCTGAGAAAAGACCCGAGAAGCTCCCAAAAACCACTGTTTATAAACCCTTAGAGGGGAGTTTCCAGTGGGTTTTTCCCTTTCAGAGTTCTGTGATTGGCCAAAGACTTGCCTAGTATCCGCCCTAAAGAACCAGTTTCAGCTGGTTTAAGGGGATTTCAGATGCATTTCGGATGTGGAGTTAGTGTGTTTGCTCAGACACATTAAAAATTAGGGGGAACATTGGCCATGTCCCAATTCCAAGTATTACTAGTCGCAGTAGAATAATATTTTTGTCTTTAGGGAACAAGGAGCAGACCACCCGGCTCATTGAGCTGAGGCGGGACCTGTTCCATTTCGCAGACGGCCATGTGAGAAATGTAGTGCACTAAGGACAGAGCGAGTGTGCGCCGTCTCGACGACAGACCGAGTGCACACTCACAAACGTGCCGTCGCTGAATTGGGAAACGGCTATTATGACCTGACTTAACCTCACCACTTGCCTGTACTGTGACCTGATTTAAGGAAAATTAACGTTTTGGGTTTTTTTTTTACAATCTGAGCCTTATTTCGGTAATAAAATGAGTTGTTTTACTCACCCATAGCACTTTGGTGTCATTTGGAGCATTTCCGGAGATGTTTTAGATTAGCGATATCCGTATCCGTATGTTTGCGGTCTCCAAATAACAAACTTTAGCACTTTTCAAATCATAGAAGCTCAATGTCTTAGTCTACGCTTTAGTTTGAGTCAAAAGTGGCCTGTAATCCGAGATTTATCCATAATTTCGAGTAGATGAGGAGGACAGTGCGCATGTGCGGAGTCACAGTTTATTTTGCTCAGCTCTCGGGACCCAAACATGAAACGCAAAGCTGTAAATTATGGCTAAATCTCGGATTACAACTCCATTGGCTCCCCATCCAACAGCGCATCAATTTCAAGATCCTCCTGATCACCTACAAAGCTTTACATAACCAGGCTCCTCCTTACCTCTCAGACCTCGTCCAGCCTTACCATCCGTCCTGCTTCCTCCGACTAGCCAACTCTAACCTTCTCACTCCCACATTCAGATCAAATCACTGAACCTTGGGGGACCGAGCCTTTGCCATCCCACCCTCTGGAACTCTCTCCCCCTTCACATCAGAAACTCAGACTCACTAAACACCTTCAAAAAACTGCTCAAAACACAGCTCTTCCTCACAGCCTACAGGCCCCAAACATGACTGCTCCTCATTACTGTTTTGTCTGTCCAGTCCTTGTTTTAATGTTACATTATTGTGAAGTGTCTTTGTGTTCCTGTGAAAAGTGCTATATAAAACTAATGTATTATTATTATTATTATTATTATTATTATTTTATGTAATTTTTATTTTTTTCACTGTAAGGGTAGCTCAACAGAGGAAAAGCTGCTCACATCTGGGTGGGACGCCCCTTGACTCGGAGCATATGTGATCTATATGTCTGCATTTTACGCATTCCAGATGTCTGCATCTCACTGGTATTCATATGTTAGTAACAGAAAATTAATATATACAAGCTTAAAGTAGTGTGCATTGTTAAAGTGTATTATAGCTGACCGAGGTGCCATTGCTGTCTCACTGTGGTACCAACCTGATATTTCCAGTGGTCTCCCGTACACAGTCAGGCTTTGACAGATACACTTGTGGCTTTGCTCTGTTGCAGCGTCGTACCTCCAGCGCTCGGAGAAGTCCTTCTCGATGGTGCGTGGGGGCCAGCCTCGTCAGGCCGCTCGTCTGAGCTGGGAGAAGGAGCGTCCCAACAAAGAAGTGTACAGAGACTGGGCGCGGTCTGTGCTGGAGCAACCAGATGTGGTCGACTACAAGGTGCACAAGCTGTTATGTTTTTTATTTAGCCTTTGGGTGATTATTGAGTCAGAAAGGAGAAGGAGCTCACACGCACCTTCAATGTGTGGTTTTTTCTTTTTTTTTCTTTTTTCTTTTTACCTAAAATGACTGATCTGAACACTCTAGGTTCTAGGGGAGGGGCCACAGGGGCCCTGGTCTCACCTCTAATCTGATTGTCCCCTGAAGTGCCCCTGTTCTGTCAATCTGAGAAGAAGAATAGAATTCAATGATCACTGATGCAATTCTACCTCCAAACTCTTGATAGCAGTAGACCTATTGTGTCAATACAACCTAATGGGAGAAGAAACAGACCTGAATACTGAATTAATCATTTGCATGTACCCTGTATTAAGCCCCTGAATGTAACATGTGGCCCCTTAATGGCCCAGTTTCGGAAAAATCCTTGAACCACCACTGTGAACCCTCAACACAGCACCTACAGCCAATGTAGAGGTTCTGACCTTTCACATGAGGTCCTGTCCATTCCTGAAAATGAGACAAACTTGGATGTGTCCTCTGTCGGCAGGTTTCGGTTAGGTCAGTCCTAATTCTGGTTTGTTCTATTTTTACTGTGTTGTTTGCCTCAGCTGCGCCCCCTGGTGGAGCTGGTGCGGGGCCTCCCCTGTGCGGTCACTAAGCGCAGATACCTGCGGAGGGCACTGCTGCAGTATCTGGATGAGTTTGACCCATGTAAGTGCTCTCCATGTCCCAACAATGGGCGCGCTGTGCTGGAGGGCACCCAGTGTCAGTGTGTGTGTCAGACCGGGACCTACGGGGCCAACTGTGAGCTGAGGGCCCCTGACTTCACCTCAGGTACACCCACCTCACAGTACACTTAACTGTTAAAGCAAATGCTGTAAGTTATCCTCAATAACATTTTGTTGGCGTTAAGGTTCCAGGGGCACAATTAAAGGAGAATTAATGTTTTTTACAATCTTATTTCTGTAATAAAACAAGTTGTTTTACTCGCCCACAGCACTTTGGTGTCATATGGAGCATTTCCGGAGATGTTTTAGTTTAGCGATATCCATTAACGTGAGTGGTCGGGGCACGACGTTGCAGTCACCAAAATAACACAAACTTTAGCACTTTTCAAATCATAGAAGCTCAAGTTCAGTATTATTTAGAGTATTACCCAGAGTTCAGTAGTCTGACAGCTTGGGGGTAATAGCTGTCTTTGAGCGTTTTTGTGCGTGCTGCAGGCTCCTGTATCGTCTACCAGAGGGTAGCAGACGGAAGAGTCCTTGTGCCGGATGAGTATGGTCCTTAGTGATGCTGCGTGCTTTACGCAGACCCCTGCTGTGGTAAATGTCCTGGATGGAGGGGAGACTGCTGCCAGTGATGTCCTCTGCCGCTCGCACCACCCTCTGTAGTGCTTTGCGGCTCTGAGCGGTGCAGTTCCCATACCACACTGTGATGCAGCCCGTCAGCAGGCTCTCGATGGTGCACCTGTAGAAGTTTGTGAGGATGCTGGTGTTCATACCAAACTTCCTCAACTTCCTCAGGAAGTAGAGTCTTTGTCGGGCTTTCTTAACCACAGTGTCTGTATGTAGTGTCCAGGACAGATCCTCAGTGATGTGTACCCCAAGGAACTTAAAACTGCTGACCTGCTCCACCTCAGCGTTGTTGATGGAGATGGGGGGATGCTGGTCTACACGCTGTCTCCTGAAGTCCACGATCATTTCCTTAGTTTTGCTGACGTTCAGAGAAAGGTTATTTTCCTGACACCAGCTGGTCAGTGATTTCACCTCGTCTCTGTAGGCACTTTCATCGTTGTTGGTGATGAGGCCTAGGATGGTGGTGTCGTCAGCAAACTTGAGGATGGTGTTGGACCTGTGCCTGGCGGTACAGTCATAGGTGAACAGGGAGTACAGGAGAGGGCTGAGAACACAGCCCTGGGGTGCCCCAGTGCTGAGGACACATGTGGAGGAGACGTGGCTGCCGATCCTCACCGCCTGTGGCCTGTTGGTGAGGAAGTCCCATATCCAGCAGCAGATGGACGTCCCCAGGCCCAGGGCGGTGAGCTTAGAGACCAGTTTGGGGGGGATTATGGTGTTGAATGCCGAGCTGTAGTCGATGAAGAGCATTCTCACATATGTGTTTCCTCTCTCCAGGTGACTGAGAGAGGTGTGGACTGCTAGAGCAATAGCGTCATCTGTAGACCTCTTTGCTCTATATGCAAACTGCAGGGGGTCCAGGGTGTCGGGGAGGGAGTCACAGATGTGTCTCTTAATGATTCGTTCAAAGCACTTCATGATGACAGATGTGAGTGCTATGGGCCGATAGTCATTAGGACAGGATGCTGTGGGGGGCTTGGGGATGGGGACTACAGTGGAGGTCTTGAAGATGGTGGGCACGATAGACTGGCTCAGAGACAGGTTGAAGATGTTGGTGAACACCCCGGCGAGTTGGTCAGCACACTTTCGTTTGAGTCAAAAGTGGCCTGTAATCTGAGATTTATCCATAATTTACAGCTTTGCGTTTCATGTTTGGGTCCCGAGAGCTGAGAGCGAAATAAACTGTGACTCTGCACATGCGCACTGTCCTCCTCATCTACTCGAAACTATGGATAAATCTCGGATTACAGGCCACTTTTGACTCAAACGAAAGTGTAGACTAAGACATTGAGTTTGTGTTATTTGGAGACCGCAAACATATGCCCCGGGAACTCACGTTACGGAGATCACTAAACTAAAACATCTCTGGAAATGCTCCAAATGACACCAAAGTGCTATGGGTGAGTAAAACAACTTGTTTTATTACCGAAATAAGGCTCAGATTATAATTCTTCTTTAAACTTAGGCTAAATGCCGCCGGTAAAAGACCATTATGAGAACAAAAAGCAGCTCCCGTGACACTGGATTCACTGTAAAACAATAGTGATCTAAAGCAGCAGTGCCTTAATCATAGGGCTAAGCCATGCGTCCAATTTCCTGCAGAATCGAGGAGAGGAATCAAGGAGGAAACGAGGAAAGAAATAAGATGTGGCCACATTGTAGCAAACAGCAGAATGTGTTTCTCTGTGTGTGCATCTGTGTTAGGCCTGCCACCATAATTACTATATCGACTTATTGTACAATACAGACGGAACAATTCTTGTTTTTTTTCTTTGTACTAGTGGGGAACGTGTGGATATTTTTCTGCACTAAGTTAAGATGTGAGCTGTAGAGGGCTGGAGAAAACACTTCTGACTCATTAAGTGTATTTATTGCAGCTCTTTACCAAAACTGTACAGAATCATTTTGGGGATAAACCTGCTTTAAGGTCATTGAGTCAGTGGCATAATGGCATTCTATATTAAAATCATATTTTATTGTCTATATTTTTTTAAATAATAGTGACAGGCCTAGTGTTGGTGTATGTGCAGAAGTGGTGGATGGCTCCTGGAGTTGCTGGGGCGCCTGGAGCAGCTGTGGGGCCTCCATGAGTCGGAGGAGAAGTCGGCGGTGTGATAACCCCGCTCCTCTGATGGGAGGCCAGCCCTGTCCTGGGCCCAGCCGCCAGGACGAGCCCTGCTTCATCTCCATCTTTGAAAAGTAACTACAGCTCCACTACAGCTCCACTACAGTTCCACTACAGCTCCACTACAGCATCACTACAGCATCACTACAGCTCCACTACAGCTCCACTACAGCTCCACTACAGCATCACTACAGCATCACTACAGCTCCACTACAGTTCCACTACAGCTCCACTACAGCTCCACTACAGTTCCACTACAGTTCCACTACAGCTCCACTACAGCTCCACTACAGTTCCACTACAGCTCCACTATAGCTCCACTACAGCTCCACTACAGCTCCACTACAGTTCCACTACAGTTCCACTACAGCTCCACTACAGCTCCACTACAGTTCCACTACAGCTCCACTATAGCTCCACTACAGCTCCACTACAGTTCCACTACAGTTCCACTACAGCTCCACTATAGCTCCACTACAGCTCCACTACAGTTCCACTACAGTTCCACTACAGCTCCACTACAGCATCACTACAGCTCCACTACAGTTCCACTACAGCATCACTACAGTTCCACTACAGCTCCACTACAGCTCCACTACAGCTCCACTACAGTTCCACTACAGCTCCACTACAGCTCCACTATAGCTCCACTACAGCTCCACTACAGTTCCACTACAGTTCCACTACAGCTCCACTACAGTTCCACTACAGCTCCACTACAGTTCCACTACAGCTCCACTATAGCTCCACTACAGCTCCACTACAGTTCCACTACAGTTCCACTACAGCTCCACTACAGCATCACTACAGCTCCACTACAGCTCCACTACAGTTCCACTACAGCTCCACTATAGCTCCACTACAGCTCCACTACAGTTCCACTACAGTTCCACTACAGCTCCACTACAGCATCACTACAGCTCCACTACAGTTCCACTACAGCATCACTACAGTTCCACTACAGCTCCACTACAGCTCCACTACAGCTCCACTACAGTTCCACTACAGCTCCACTACAGCTCCACTATAGTTCCACTACAGTTCCACTACAGCATCACTACAGCTCCACTACAGTTCCACTACAGCATCACTACAGTTCCACTACAGCTCCACTACAGCTCCACTACAGCTCCACTACAGTTCCACTACAGCTCCACTACAGCTCCACTATAGTTCCACTACAGTTCCACTACAGCTCCACTACAGCTCCACTATAGCTCCACTACATCATCGTTACAGCTTGTATTGCCCCAGTACACATATGGGTTTTTATTGCCCATAAATCCAGGAAGGATGCTGTTAGCATGCTAGTTGGGATGCTAGGAAATCCAACCCATACCTCCTTTCACCTATACCTACTCCTACTCCCATCCTTCATCCTATCACCTAATTTTCTTTTATTCTCCACTATATATCCACTATATGTCCTAGTCCTACTCCTAACTCCTCCTCTTACCTCCTGCTCATACCTTCTTTCACTTAGTTCTACTTTCTAGTCTAACTCCTGTCTCCATGCCCTACCACCTAGTCCTCCACCCAACTCTTGCCTCATTGTTCCTAGTCTCATTTCTACCTCCAGGTCCTACTTTTATCTCTCAGTGCTGCTCCTAACTTGAGACTCTCCCTCTCTCTCTCCTTGTGCTACCCCTTAGTAGCACAAGGAGAGTCCCACTCCACCTAGTCCAACTTCTACCTCCATTTCCTGGTCCTACCTCTATCATGTTTTCTCCGACTCCTAACTCCTACATCATATTACATAGTCCTAATCTGACTTTACCTGTCCAGCCAAAAGCACGCGCTTTGACAAAACGTTACAGACGAGTGGGTCTGGAGCTGTGTCCCGTCTTCCTGATTCCAGAGGTGTGATTGACTCGTGGATAAACTAATCAATTAAGATAAGATACAGTATGCCTTTATTAGTCCAACAGTGGGGAAATTCCAGTGTTGCAACGCACAGATCAAGAACAGCAGGAAAATGTAGCATGCAATAAAACAAGATAATAAATAATGGCTTAAAATAATTTAAAAATAGACTTAAAAAGAGACTCTGAAGATAGTAGTGTAGATAAAGTTGAATGACATGTTAACAGTGTTCGTTGTACAGTCTGACAGCAGCAGGAAGGAAAGACCTGCGAAACCTCTGCTTCACACAGCAAGGGTGAATCAGTCTGTCACTGAAGCTGCTCTCCAGAGCCGACAGAGCGTGAGACTCATGGTCCAGCATAGAGGTGACCTTAGCCAGGACCCTCTTGTCCCCCACCTCCTGCACTGAGTCCAGAGGACAGCCCAGGACAGAGCTGGACTTCCTGATGACCTTGTCCAGCTTCTTCCTCTCCCTCTCTGTGATGCTGCTGCTCCAGCAGACCACACCGTACAGGATGGCTGATGCCACCACAGAGTCATAGAAGGTCCTCAGGAGTGGCCCTCTCACTCCAAAGGACCGCAGTCTCCTCAGGAGATAGAGCCGACTCTGGCCCTTCCTGTACAGTGCATCTGTGTTATGAGTCCAGTCCAGTTTGTTGTTCAGATGAACACCCAGGTACTTGTAAGAGTCCACTCTCTCAATGTCCCTTCCCTGGATGTTCACTGAGGGGGCAGTAGAGTGGCGTCTGCGGAAGTCCACCACCATCTCCTTGGTCTTACCCGCATTGATGATGAGGTGGTTCCGCTGACACCAGTCCACAAAGTCCTGTATTAATCCTCTGTACTCCACATTGTCATCATCCTTGATGAAGCCAATGATGGCAGAGTCATCAGAGAACTTCTGCAGGACACAGCTGTCCCTGTTATGTCTGAAGTCTGCAGTGTAGAGGGTGAAAAGAAAGGGTGCGAGGACAGTGCCCTGGGGCGCCCCCACACTGCAGGTCAGGAGGTCAGACACACAGTTCTTGGCTCTCACAAACATGTTAAAAAAAAAAAAAAAAAAAAAAACACACACATAGGACTGAGAAACAGCCAATTTCTGCTGAATCAACAATTTAAGCACCAAACTGTTATTTATCTCAAGTAAAAGAAGTGATATATTTTGTTCTGAATGATAAGAGAATTTTGAAGAGGAGCGTTTGCCTTTAAGAGACACACATAGTCCTACAACCTTGTACAACCTCCAAGTTTTTTATGAAGTACCTCCTTGTTTAAGTCTTGTTTTAGTCTTTATACCTTCCTCATTTTTCCTACCCCTAATTTCAACTCCTTGTTCAACTCTTATGTCCTACTGTTATCTCTCTGCATCCATTATGGTGCAGGTGTTGCTCATTTTATTTTTTCTTCCTGTTTGTTGACTTCCCACTTCCTGCGCAGACAGGAATCCTGTGACAACGACGATGACTTCACA
>JAVJIX010000170.1:1432500-1440000 GCA_036785185.1 Paratrypauchen microcephalus
CACTGTCCTCCTCATCTACTCGAAACTATGGATAAATCTCGGATTACAGGCCACTTTTGACTCAAACGAAAGTGTAGACTAAGACATCGAGCTTCTATGATTTGAAAAGTGCTAAAGTTTGTGTTATTTGGAGACCGCTCGGGGCATATATTACGGCTAGAACACGCGCTAGGCTACCGCAAATCTAAAACATCTCTGGAAGTGCTATGGGTGAGTAAAACAACTTGTTTTATTACCGAAATAAGGCTCAGATTGTAAAAGACATTAATTCTCCTTTAGCAGTGCTGAACGTGTGTCAGGCAAACCATGCGTAATGATGATACACATTAAAATGTTTGAGGACAGGACTTATCACACTCAGTGTAATATAAATGCATGTCTCAAACCAGTATCAACAAAAGTAAAATGGCTTCTAGATGGAGCCAAAACATCTTGGTTAAAAAAAAAAAACAGTGTCCAGATGACCACCATTGAAACCTTCTTTACATTTGCCCACTCCTGGACGAATGAGGGATTACACCTGGTGTGACACTAGCTGACTCTTATAATGGTGTGACACTAACTGGTTGTAAAGTGTATAGCATATGTGACCGACCGCAGCAAAGCCAGTCACAAGTCCTCCCGGAGGCATTTTGAGTTATTCACAGATTCTGAAGGTGTAGATTCTAAGCTTTCCAACAATGCCTTACACGTGGAAACCTGAGAACATTTGAAGAATTTGTGGCCAATTGAAAGCACCACATTCTGAAAACACAAAACTGAGAAAAGTCCTCTTGAAGATTTTTCTCATTGTAGGGCTGGGAGGCAGAATGGTGCTCATTTGCATGACATTAAAGGCAAATTAACGTTTTTTTACAATCTGAGCCTTCTTTCGACAATAAAACATGTAGTTTTACTAAGCCCTCCCCCATCAATGACATCACTGTGGTGTTTACATTCAGGGCAGGTCAGAATTAGAAGGTATTTTGTTAAAATGGAAATGCTTTTATAACAAAAAGTCCATATAATCATTCAGTAATACACAGGATATGTTAAGTCAAAGTCACCTGTATTGTTCTTCACCTGTACTAGTGCAAGACAAACAGAAACAACTCGCACATTTGGCAAAAAAAAGAAAGAAAAAGAAAGCTTCTAACGTGATTTTCTCCTGTTCGTTCTGGTGATTTGTGGTGGGTTTTGCTGTGGTCGGTCACCTATTTAATAGTGATACTGTGTCTTCCTGGTCAGGGCATATACAGCCAGTGTGTGCGTACTAAACATTGAGGCGGACGTGGCCGTGCACATGTCTCTGTGCTCCTTCCACACGGGCCGTTGCCATGGCGACCCCCTCCTCTACATCTCAAACAGTCAATGTGACAGCCTGGAACAAACCAAACTGGACTGGGCTCGCTTTAGAGCCAAGATGTCCACAAAGAGCTCCATCCATCAGAGCTGTGATCTGGACACATGCTACGAGTGGGAGAGGTGCACAGGTCAGTACTGCTTTAGTTCTGCTTTACATAGTACTTCTTAAGAAGTAGTTCAGTGCTGGTTTATTCCTGGTATGGTCCTGGTTTAATTCTGGTTTAGTTCTGGTTTAGTTCTGGTTTAATCCTATTTCAGTCTCAGTCTATTTGAGAAATCCAAGAATTTTGGTTTTGTCCTAGTTTAGTCTTAGTGTCATCCTGGTTTTGTATTTGGCCCCTTATTGTCTTTAGATGCTCACATGCTTCCACTACAAACACAATTAGATCTGGGTTAAATGGGTTAAGGTTAAGCAGGTAGTGAATATCAAAGTTAGGATCAGTCTTCAGGAAATGAATATCAGTCTATGTAATATCCCCCAAAATCCTGTAAAGCCATCATGTGTGTGTGTGTGTGGCAGCATCAAAGAAGTGTGAGTGCAAGAAGGCCCGGGACTGCCCGTCAGATGCCCCCCCGAACTTCTGCGTCACCATCACTGTGCTCCAGGTTAGTCGCCCCATGAATCTGTGTGCCCTGGCCGCCATGCGCTGTGCTGGTCTCCAGCTGGAGGTCAGCGAGGGTCCCTGTCCCTGAGGGCCCCTGTCCCTGAGGGCCCCTGTCTCACCACCACCTGAACATTCAAGTTCTTCTTCATGGCATCTTGGTATGTGTCTTTAATGATGACGAACTGAGGTTGTCCCAAAAGTGCACTTTTTTCACCATGTTTAAATGTTTAAACATTTTAAATGTGTAAATTATAAATCTGACAGAGGATTATATTTTCATTTGTTCAAAATAATGAACCCTTCTGACTGTCAGGCCTGTATTCACTCCTGTATTCACTCCTGTCAAAGTGTGTGCACTACATCACACAGATGAAGGCCTCAGAGATCATGTAGAGGCGTCTGTGACCTGGTACTACACCTAGTACAGCTCAGAGCAATCGCTCATTTTTAGTTTGAAGACTCCACCAGGCGTGAATCAAATCACAGAAATAATCATGTAGAAGTCACCTGTTTTTGTGCAATTAAAGCTGAAGTCTGTCTTTAAGTCTGTCTTAAATGTATCTGTTTCTGAGTTTGTTTTTCTGCCGTAGCATCTTGTTTTGAGTCAGGCCATGAGTTTGGTTAATTTTTGTTTTATTTTACACTAGCCCTTCTTCACTTCAGATCACACTTAAACTCTACTGTTTCTATGAGAAACTCTTACATCACATTTAAACAAGAGAATTATGTTTTCCTATTGCTTGTCTGGCTTAGACCTGGTATAATCTTGGTTCAGTCCTGGTTGATTGGGAATCCCTAATCTAAGGACTAAACTAAGACTAGAACATACCCAAAGTCTACACCAAAAGCTGAACTGGGCTCAAACCAGGATCAAATAAAGACATGTGCCAAAGTAGTCCTGAATTGATCATGATTCTTAATTCAGTCTTGGTTTAGTCCTGATTTAGTCTTGGTTTAGTCCTGATTCAGTCCTGGTTCAGTTCTGTTTAGTGGAGCGAATGAAGTGAGGTGGTGTAAACAACAGTTTGTAAATCACTGCCTGAGTAGTTCCTACGTGTGTCTCATTTGTAGTGAAAATAACAGATGTTTCCCTAAATTATCTTTTTAATAGAGAAAGATACACCTCTGATGCAGCACATTCATACAGTCAGTTTATTTCATATCAAATGTATTTACAACAAGTAAAGACCATGTACAGCTCATGTCCTCTGTCAGTGACCAGGGCAGGCCTCAATGCCCATCACGTGGACCGTTTCTCCGGCGCACCTGCGGGCCCCGACCTCACACTCGCTGGTCGTCACAGCAACGTCACTGCCACCATATTTGGCACATAAGGGGGTGGAGTTTGGTGGGCATTCTGACTCTCTCTGACAAACGCATTTATCTGAGGATTCTGAAAAATAAAGATAATATTTGGTCTACAAAACAAATCATCAATTACAGATCCTATATTGTGATATCTCTAGGCTTTACTGAACACGGTTCCATTTACTGCAGTATAACGTAACCATGTGCCTGGGTCTGGAAACTAATATTACATATTTTATTAAAGGTGCATTGTGTAACATTTCTGGTTAAATGCTTTTCTCCACGGACATGTTTCACAGTATGATATTAATCTGCATGGAGACCAAACCAGACCAAGTTACAGGTCAGTTCTGTGGAGTGGTGACCCTGCTCAAATTCAAAATGCCTCTTTTTTCTTAGGCATTCTTGAGTTATAAAATCACCTGTAATTGAATAAATGTAAGATAGAGATGTTTAAAGTCATACTTTGGAACATTGCAGGCACAGCAATGACATGTGACATCTGACCGACCCCCAACCTACAAATTACATAGTGCACCTTTAAAGGTCCCATGACATGGTACTTCTTGATGCTTTTATATGGCTCCTTAATGGTTCCCTAATACTGTAAATGAATCCTTCTTCAAAATCAACACTCAGTGCATGAGAAACAGAGATAAGATGAGAAAGAGTCATAAATGTCACTCTGGAACAGTCCATTATTGGCGTTGTTGCTTGAATGCAAATGAGGAGGACAGAGGTGGCCTATAGTAGGGGGTGGGGGCGTGGCCAAGCTCTCCGCTCCGCTCTGTGACCCACTTCCGTGTTTTTGCACAGTGGGAGAGATGAGAAGCGTTCCATTGAAAAATAAACACATTTCCACAGAAAATAAAATTAAACCACTGCTGTTTCAGATATCCACAGGCTCAGATAAAGGACTTCCGAGCCTAGAAAAACTCGCAAGTTCCTCCAGGCAAATAAAAAAACACATTTCGCATTGCGTAGCTCCTCCGCAGTCCAAACTCTCTGGGCATGATTTACAGAGACGCTGAGTACAGACAGACGGGGGTGGAACTGCATTTGCATTTCTTTTTTCGAGCTGACGTCAATAAGGTGCCTTGTTCAAAATCGCCCGTTTGAGCTCTGATTTTTTCTAACGCAGAAAAGGATCGCAAATGCTCAGTTTAGACATTTCGCAACTTTTAACCATGTGTGGGGGGGGATAAACAGGGTAGGGGAGCTCACATTAACGTTAACAATATAACATTAACTAACAAAAACCTCAGAAAGTGAAAATTTCATGCCATGGGACCTTTAACACGTTAGAATGAGCGTCAGTCTTTTATTCATGCTAAGATCCTCAAAACCACACAATAAATATTAAATATTGTCTTATCGAGGAAGATTTTCAAAAAACTTGCAGTCAAAAGTTCTGCTCAAGGTAATTTGGGCCAATTCACCTGGAAGCCTGAGGGCCAAGGAAAATTTGTCTGAGGGCCGCATTTGGCCCAGGGACCATAGTTTGGACATGCCTGCCCTAGGGGTACGCGAGCACACTGCAGGGGGTACTCGGCAGTGTTGCTGGGAGATTTTTTTGAATTTTTTTATTCTAAAAGAGAGAAAATGCCTGAGAATTACATTTTCAAATTAAGGAGATGAAATAAAATGATTTTCATTTAATAATCTGTGTCACATTCTACTTTTGTAGAATTATCAACACGTATGACTGAGGGGTACTCGAGGTATGACCAAAAGGCTCAGGGGGTACACAAGACAAAAAAGGTTGGGAAACACTGCCTCTAAAGGGATAGTGCGTTTTTTTTTATGTTAATCTGTATGGGTTTCCTTCTAAAAGTTCTGTGTGTTGACACCGGCTTACCTCTGACAGTCTCAGCTGATCCCGGTTCGGCTCGCTTTCTGGAGCCCACGTAAGTAGGTCCGGTAACTTCCCTGGAACATGAAATAAAGCTTGTTTTTCTTCTCAAAACAAAACATTTGTCCTAAAGGTGATATATTTGCGTCCCAAACAGTTGTCCACGAAACATCCAGCAGTGAATTTAGCGATCGCGTATTGTGTCTGCCGACTCGTATCACGTTAGCTGTATTAGCCTGTTCACCTTTAGCGGAAGTGTACGGCAGATGCGGTCCGCCGCAAGGGGAAGTTTACAAGTGAACAGCCTAATAGAGCTAACGTGAGCGCAGTGATACGAGTCGGCAGACACAATACGCGATCGCTAAGTTCGCTGCTGGATGTTTCGTGGACAACTGTTTGGGATGCAAATATATCACCTTTAGGACAAATGTTTTGATTTGAGAAGAAAAACAAGCTTTATTTCATGTTCCAGGGAAGTTACCGGACCTACTTACGTGAGCTCCAGAAAGCGAGTCGAAGCGGGATCAGCTGAGAGTGTCAGAGGTAAGCCGGTGTCAACACACGGAACTTTTAGAAGGAAACCCATACAGATTAACATTAAAAACGCACTATCCCTTTAAGGATGGCCTGAGGGGAATCATCTCATTTTTGAGGAGGTCCTGACTGATCAGTATAGAACTATTTAAATCAATCCACACTATCAGAAAGAGATGTAGTGTTTGTGTTTATGTCACGTGAACTTTCTCTGTCAGACAGTTTTCGTGAGGGCAGGGAGGAGTGAGGAGGAGTGAGGAGGAGTGAGGAGGAGTGAGGAGGGAAGGAGGGAAGGAGGGAGCGGGAGAGGGCAAGGGCCTGTATCAGGGTCACTGACCGTCACAGTGGGTCCCGGGCACACAGGCTTTGCACGATGGCTCCTCCCACGTGCACTGTTGGTCTGAGAGCAGAGTGAAGCTCCGCCCCAAACAGCGCAGCGCCCCCAGCTGGCACACCCCCAGAGCGCGCTTCAACACACCCAGGTCAGCGCACAAGGGCAGGGACGGCCTGGACACACAACAGGAGAGTACTGAAGAAGTGTTCACTCAAACAGACCAACATTTAGTGCTTCTGGAGTTGTATTCTTTTGTATTCTGTAAATTCTGACACTTTTTCCAAACTATGCAATGTTGCACCTCTGCGTTTTTAAAGTCCATTCAGCTTCACCAGACTCACTCTTATAATTTTAGCCCTGTTTAAACTACTTTCCTGCTAACTGGACCAGCAGATGTACAAGGATTTGCATATATTAAAGGAAAAGTAACGTTTTTTACAATCTGAGCCTTATTTTGGTAATAAAACAAGTTGTTTTACTCACCCATAGCACTTTGGTGGAGCACTTCCAGAGATATTTTAGATTAGCGATTAGCGTTCTCGGGGCATAGAGCATGTAATATATGCCCCGAGTCAATGTTCCCCCTAATGTTTTATGTGTCTGAGCAAACACACTAACTCCCTGAGCGCTCCTTGGACCCCTGTGCGCGACATCCGACATGCACCCCCGGTAAACGCTGTTGCGAAAGAGCTGCACGTACTCCTCGCACACCGGTAGAAGTTTAATACGAGACACGTAATTTTGTTTTCCCCCGTATTCAGATGACCCCGCGGCTGAAAAAAAAAGCGGAACTCTTTCATCTCTGCGCTGCAGAGGTTTTCTTGTGCGCTGAGAATGTGCGAGCAGTGCGCAATTGCACAGGCGCGCAGCTTAGAGGGAACGTTGCCCCGAGTGGTCTCCAAATAACACAAACTTTAGCACTTTTCAAATCATAGAAGCTCAATGTCTTAGTCTACACTTTCGTTTGAGTCAAAAGTGGCCTGTAATCTGAGATTTATCCATAATTTACAGCTTTGCGTTTCATGTTTGGGTCCCGAGAGCTGAGAGCGAAATAAACTGTGACTCCGCACATGTGCACTGTCCTCCTCATCTACTCGAAATTATGGATAAATCTCGGATTACAGGCCACTTTTGACTCAAACGAAAGTGTAGACTAAGACATCGAGCTTCTATGATTTGAAAAGTGCTAAAGTTTGTGTTATTTGGAGACCGCTCGGGGCATACAGTATATTACATGCTCTATGCCCCGAGAACGCTAATCGCTAATTGCTAATCTAAAACATCTCTGGAAATGCTCCATATGACACCAAAGTGCTATGGGTGAGTAAAACAACTTGTTTTATTACCGAAATAAGGCTCAGATTGTAAAAAAAATAAAAAAATAAAGTTAATTCTCCTTTAAAAAGGTGTTCTTTTTCCACTTTCTTTCACATTCTAGAAAGATCTAATATATTCTAGCAGAGTTAAAAGGCCCTTCTCTTCTTCTGTATTAAAAGGTGGTACTCACGGGCACTGGGCAGGCA
>JAVJIX010000170.1:1445000-1470000 GCA_036785185.1 Paratrypauchen microcephalus
ATTAAATCCCACCCCTGTCTTCTAAAACATAAATGATCAATTAGCTTCCTTATCAGCTCAGTTGAAAGAAACACAAAAACAAAAAAAGGCAAATTCCATTCCTGTACAAAAAAAACAGAAAAGTGCCATTTGACGACTCATTCAAACTCGTCTCTCTGTATTCAGACCAGACCACGTCTTTATACAAGAACTTAAATTTGTGAATATTCTGGCAGAGCTTTTGCTGTAAATCCAGAACATTCCACATTTTTACCCCACACACAGTCACACAGAAACTTTTACAAGTGCTTCTAACATTCGGCAAAATGAAGTTTCATGATAAAAGAAGAAATTCAATTTGTCAACTGGACAAAGTTTGTTTGGTCGAAAACGTTTCGCCGCTCATCCGAGAGGCTTCGTCAGTTCTGGTTAGAGTGCTGGTAAGACGCTTGCTTATATCTTGCTGCAGGGAGGAGCTAACTAGCTAACTACTTTCCGAAACTATCTCATTGGTTTCTGTCTTTTGGTTCTCTAGATTAGCATACCTATTCATCCCTACACGCCTGTTTTTCACACCTCTGGCCCTGACCTGGCTAGCCCTATTGTTTCTTTTGTTTGTTTGATCTAGGTTTAAGAATGGAATTATAGATGGGAGACAAATAATGTCTGACTCCACCATTTCTGGCACACCCGTCTGTGTTGGTACATCCTCTTGTGAAGTGGCTGTTAGGATGTACCAACACAGACGGGCGTGCCAGAGTGGACCGTCACCTGCCGTACATCTTCACCTAGAAGCCACGGGCCATTCTTTTGAGGACAGTGAGGTTCAGATCTTAGCCAGGGAAAAGAACTGGTTTGAGAGGGGAGTTAAAGAGGCTATTTTTGTCAAAAAAGAGAATCCTTCTTTAAACAGAAATGGTGGAGTCAGACATTATTTGTCTCCCATCTATAATTCCATTCTTAAACCTAGATCAAACAAACAAAAGAAACAATAGGGCTAGCCAGGTCAGGGCCAGAGGTGTGAAAAACAGTCGTGTAGGGATGAATAGGTATGCTTATCTAGACGCCAGAGAAACAAAAGACAGAAACCAATAGGCGAGATCGTTTCGGAAAGTAGTTAGCTAGTTAGCTCCTCCCTGCAGCAAGATATAAGCAAGTGTCTTACCAGCACTTTAACCAGAACTGACGAAGCCTCCCGGATGAGCGGCGAAACGTTTTCGACCAAACAAACTTTGTCCAGTTGACAAATTGAATTTCTTCTTTTATCATGGATTCTACCTGGACGACTGAGGGACTCTTCACGCAAAATGAAGTTTCCATAACCTCTCAGATTATAAATGTTCTCTTTAAGAGCAAAACATTTTAGCAATTTTTTTGGCAATTGTTTATTAAATGCTTTAAAAAGCATAATCACTGTATAATATTTTATAAGCTCATTAAATTTTAATAACTTGATCATGAGTGTGTTCTAAGAAGCCGACCTTGTGAATGATCCGCACGGCCCTTTTTTGCAGAAGAAATAGTGGATTAATTGAACATTGATCATTATTACCCCAAACTTCAACACAGTATGTAAAATAGGGAAGAATCAATGAACAATATTATGATCAAAGTTATGCTTAGCTTTATTTATAACTGAGAGTCTTTTGGCTATTTTTGTTTTTATGTGTCTGATGTGGGCTTTCCATGATCATTTATTGCTCATAATTACCCATAGGAATTTATTTTATTTATTTGTTTATGGCCGTTGTATGGAGCTCCTGGTGTATGCAGAGTCGGCCTGCAGTGGGCTACAGAAGACATGTGCTGCCCATTGATTAGTCCACTAAAAAGCAGATGTGGCAAAAGCTGTGCAAACTATTACTACACCTGCAGGGGGAGCTCATGCAAAAACAACTATTTATGCAGATTAAAATCCTATAAAACAATGTATTTACATCAAGGCAAATTCAATTTAAAAATCACGAGATGACTTTTTACACATAAATACCAAAAAATACCAAATCCTCTGCTCTTGCTCTTTTCTGGTATGTTTTCATTTGCACAATACACTGACCAAAACCCACGAAAGCTCATTTACTCCTGTGGTTGTACAAGGCTGTCATGATAGCTAATTATGAAGCACAACAGACTGCAATAAATGATAATATGGAAACTACTTAATGCCACTGGCACAAAGCAGGAGAAATCCAGAGAACCAGGTTAGCTAATGTGCTAATGGAGCTAACGTGGGAAGTGAATTTCTCCTGTCTTATTTTAAATATACAGCCTCACTGAAAAGCCTGAGCTGCAACAGATGAACAGCAGAATTAACAAACTATGAGCTATAGAAGTTCTTTATACAGACCCCCCAGGATTTCATGGGCATTTTTTGTGATTGTTTCGGGCTAAAATGCCTGAATCTGCGTGAGTTTTTCCAAAAAGTTGTGATGAAAGTTGCGGTGCTTTTAAGGTTTTTGTTGCGGGAGGAAGTGAAAGTTGCGATAAATAGTTGTGATTTTCCCTTTTTGTAATTAAAATTGAGTAATATTTTGAATACTGAATTATTACTGACAAAGAATAATACAAAGACACAGAGATCACAGATATGGTCCTAAAACAACCTTAGCAACATCGAAAATAAATGACTACTAGGAGGGGAACTGTTTGGGTCTTTTGCTGTTATTTTTGTGGGCAAATGGCGCCGCAGACATGTTTCTTTGCCATTAGAAGCCGTGTCCCAATTCCCAGAGTGCACAGTTCGGAGCGTGGTTTGAAGGGCATGTGCGTCATTTCTTTTTTGTCCCACGCGCAGTTAACACGCGTTCACAGACCGCAGTCGTTTCCATGGAAATCGGGGCGTGGACCAAGTGCGTGAAAAAGCACGCTTCGCACACTCATATATCCCAGCATGCACCGCACGCTACTTCTTCTACGAGAGAAAATGGAGTCGGCGGCTGCTTCCCGTAGTTGCGAGACCTGTCGCATTTCGCAGACGGCCATGCGGTCCGCGGAGTGCACTCAGGGCTGAGCAAGTGTGCACCGCCTTGACTGCAGTCTGAGCCCCTTCAAATCACGCTCCGAACTGGGGACACGGCCGCAGTTTCGTTTCGTCACACGGAAGTAAGGCAGAAGGAAGTTGGTCGACGTGAGTTCAATATGTCGCCGATGATTGGTCAAAATTGGTAAAAATTGCAGGAAAGTTGGTCAAAATTGCAACACCGCCCTGAATTCACGGGGATTGGCTGAAGTTGCGTTGAAGTTGCAAATCGCAACATCGCGAATTCCTGGAGGGTCTGACTAATGTACTGAGTGTGTATAATCAGATGCATGAGTGTTTCTCACCAGATTGCTCTCCTATGACAGTCCCGCTCTCACAGGCAGCCCCCGACGTCCCAGGTCTGCACACACAGGTGCACTGAGCCCCTGAAAGGAGAGGGGCCCCATTGTTGTGACAGGGCTTGCAGTGACAGGGGTCTTGCTCAGAGAGGAACTGCTCCAGCGCCTGTCGGAGGTTGAGCTTCTTCAGGCCGGAACATGGCACCTCCTTCACCAGCTCGTACAGGGGCCTCAGCTGGACACAGAGTCAAGACAGTGAGAGCCACAATCTTTAGTTTGTCGAAATGGTGCAAAGGGAAGATGTCTGATGAAACAAAAGTTGGATTTCTCAGCTTGTTCTGCTGTTGTGACACTTCGACCAATCGGACTGGAGTATTCATTTGAACATCCTGAATGAGTAGAACTAAGTTGAGAGTGACACACCGCTCAATCTGCATGAGCTTGGTTATTTATAGCACTTTCTGGACATTAAAATGACAAACGATAAAAATGGTGTCATCTATGGAAATATGTTGAATCATGATCTAAGCACCAAAAACCTTGAATGATCAGCTTGGGAAGTGCATCAAGGCCAGTTGTGATGTGGGGGGCGGATTTATGGGGGCTGGTGCATTGTGTTCTGGGTGGCAGATCTGCTTGGACTGCTGCCCCGCGACCCAGAAATGGAGAAGCGGAAGAAGACCATCCATCTTCTTCCGCTTCTGATGGATCAGCTTGGGTCTTTTTAATGGACTTTAATCATTTGTTGTCAATGTTTGTCTCATCTATGTTCTCCAGTCTCATTATAAAAAACATATTAAAAAAAAAAAAACAACATCTGGATACTTTTGATTATTTTTCTCCATGTTACCATCACCTTTCATCAGCACCTCGGTATTGCTCCATCTCTCCCTTCTTCACCTCACCGGCCTGTCCACAATTATGTATCTAGCTCTGTATTCACTGCTCCTCGCTCATGTGTAGAAGACATAACTCCCATCACTCAGCGCTAGTTTGATTATTTGGTCCGCACAAGGCAATAAAATTGTTATGTAGCATATAGACTTCAGTGTCTTCCCCTTTCACATCTGCAAACCGACCAAAATTGGTCCAATTGACGAAAATATGCACCATAGGTAAATCCTCCAGCTTAGGTCCTGACCAAACCGAAGCAAGAAGATCATGGAGATGGTCCCCGGGCGCAGTAATGTGCTGCTCACTGCTCCTGATAACAGGATGGGTTAAATGCAGAACTGGAATTTCCCCACTGTGGGACTAATAAAGGCATAGCTTTATCAATGTTTATCTTCCGGTAGAAATAAGCTCCAATTTTGACTCACTATAGAGCAACACACTGGCACATTGGTACTTGCTCTGATCTTCGTATATTACATTCTCTGTATTGGCCATTGTTGGCAAAATATCCATTTTGAAAATGAGTCACGGCTGCATCTGGAGAATGATTATTGCACTGGAGTCGCCAAAGGCGTAGAGTGCGTCATTTCAGGCAGAGGAGATGCGATATTTTCATGGACATGGTCATGTCGACTATGAGATGAAGATTGTTCCAAAGACCCACAAGGTAGGCTATGTCCATGGCTTCTTCACTCACCACAAACAGGAAATGAAATAATTAGTATCCCCTCCCATGATGCATTTCGAATAGTTTGTTTGGATCTACTGTCTATGGTTTGTACCCGAGTTTGCATTCTCACCACAGGGACCGCACCACAGTTAAGTGGACCGAGATCACCTGTTTTTTGAGGTCTTGGTCAGCTTGATATAGTGTGGATCTGAGTACGATTGATGCTTTCACACCAACAAAAACCAACCGGACTAAGAGCTTAAGGTTCGAATGGAACTGCTGCCGGCGTGAAAGCACCTTTAGCGCTTGGTGCTGTACCTTTGGCTCGATGAGCGCGGGGAAGTCTTGCACAGAAGCTGCCCAGTTGTCGTAATGTTCTCCATTCCGTTCAGGAGTCGCCAGATCCAGAACCGACAGGGCCCCAATCAGGGACACATCTCCCCCAGCGATGTTCACCTTGATGGGCATGCTGCTGCGCTGGAACCCTGCACATAAGCATCCACACACCATGTTCACCATGTTCACTAGCTGCCAGTCAAATACAGCTTACAATGGAACATATTCTCCACTTACACTAGAAATATTGGTGATAAACTGTGCCAAAGCATCTGTATTTGTGACACCTGATTAATAATAAATGTATAATAGAGAATATGTGTAGAATCCCTCAGTCGTCCAGGTAGAATTCATGGCAAAATAGATGGCAATAGAGAATATATTCACATTAGAAATGGGCCAATACATGGCTTGGCTCATGTACATATTTGAATTTTCAGCATCTCGGCTGTAGGCAACACATCTCCAGACCATATCATGTTTGAGCCAGCAGCTGCCTGATACTCTGCATAAAAGTTCATTTGAACACTTGAGTCCAGTAGCGTACTGGACTGTTCTGCTTTCATCCAGTTTGTGATGTAATGGAGAAACACATCAGGTCCTGTTCTATGCTCTGTTACCTGTGTCACTTCTATCTGTACCTGACCTTGGCATTTCTCTGTACACAAGTCCAGGCTAAGAGCGCCCCCTTCTGGGAACAAAATGATTAAAATCAGCTGGATTCGGTACCATCAGAAACACATACAGTGGTACCTCACCTTACGAAATTAATTCGTTCCAGAAGTGGTTTCGTAACGTGAATTTTTCTTAAGTTGAGTAACTATTTCAATGGAAAAAGCCTGATTCGTTCCAAGGCCCCGTTCCAAGTTTTTTTTTTTTATAGTGTAACATTGTGTTCTGGGTCCTGATTGGCTAAGAGACTAGACCAGGACTAAACGTGGACTAAACCAGGACTAGACCAGGTGGATTAAAGTGCCGCGTGCAGGTCTATTTCCTGGTTTCTCACGAGTCACAGCTGAGGCGAACAGCAAGGAGGGGACCGCAGCGAGGAGGGGACCGCACGCAGTCTGAGCGCATGAACGAACGCAGGTAAGAGCCGCGGTGGTTTAATCCTGGTTTAGACCTGGTTCAGACCTGGTTCAAACCTGGTTTAATCCTGTTTTAGAGGAGGCACGGTTTGAGCACGGGTCTCGTGCTCGCAGCCCCGCGCCGGGTCATGCTGCGCTATCACACGTGTCCCCGCCGCGCACACTTCTCCACCCTCCCCCTTCTCCCCACACTTCACTATTAATACATTTTGTTGAAAATCTATGAAAGTTTGAGTGTTTAAACAGAGACAAATGTGAGAAAAGTTTAAATCCAGTCTGAGAAAAGCGTATAATGTGTGTGGCTGAGCGCGCGTTATTTGAATTTTTGAGATTTCGCGTTTCGTAACTTCAATTTTCTTTCATATCTAGAGACCAAAATTTAACGTGAAGGCGTTTCGTAACTTGAAATTTTCGTTTGTTGGGTCGTTCGTAAGGTGAGGTACCACTGTATCTGGGTTTGGGTTTTGCAGTAGTTGTGTGTTTGTCTTTTCTTGTGCCTTGGGGCTCGACCACCCTGTATGGAAACTTAAGATATTAAGTTGTACTTTATACAACACTGTTGTTTCTAAACTAGTTACTGATACTGACATACTGACCATATCAGTATGTCAGTATCTGTATCTGACTGATGACCACTTGGACCTAACATGAGGGCAGCCTGCTGCTCAGTCACTCACCGTCTTTGGAGGACAGAGCCTGGGTGAGCCGCTCACACGTCACCGTCACCTTCTTCCTGAACAGACGCCGCTTCACTTTTCTCCAACATCTCTGATACTCGATATCTGTGGTACCTGCCAAACACAAGGGGGACAGCACAGCGAAGTTATACTTAGAGCATGGATTTACAGTAGTCATAGTCATAGTTTGCTTTATTGTCAAAAAACCATATGTACATGTACATAGAGTAATTCGAAATTTCGTTTCTACTATGAGAGCTGCATATGAGCCGCCACTCTGCAAAACTTTCAGGTCGTTTTCACACCAGGAAAGTCCGATAGTTCACTTGCTTTGGTCCGGACCAAATGTTTTTTTATTTTTTTTATTTTGGTGCGTTTCACTTTCACACTGCAGTTTTTCCCCAAGCGAACTAACATCTATAAACAAAACCACGTGTGCTGAGGTCGCTCAGACATTGGACAAAAATGAGCCGTGTCCAAACGTCGTGTCCAAACCCGGAAGGAGGAGAATAACGGTGTTACGTGCTGTTTTCAGTCTAGCCTTAGTGATATGGTTTGCTCAGTTTTTACAGTTCTCACAAATGTTTGAGCAGCATCGTGAGGTTTACACTATTTTACAATCAATTTACAAACGACGAAGACACAGGACAAGACGACTACGGAGGACAGAACTCATGTGCGCATCAAGTTCTGACTCTTGCTCTTCACACAAAACGTAAGTAAGACTCGTAAGTTTAGTTTAGTTTCGTCAGCCTCGGTTTCCCATAATGCTCGACATACGACGGGAGCTCGTTAAGTACAAAAAGCCAACTTGTGTCGGATCGAGTCCGGTCTGCATTCTCACCTCAAACGAACCGCACCAGAGTTCGAATGGAACCTGACTGAGACCGAGCTTTTTAGGTGGTCTCGGTTCGCTTGTTTGCTCCGGATCGAGACTTTTGATTTTTATTCACCAGAACAAAAGGTCCGAATCAAAGGAGCAAATGTACTCTGGTTCGTTTTAAACGAACCAAACAAGGTGTGAAAACGACCTCAGACTGTCCACTAGAGAGAGACATTTTCTTGTTGCCTTCTTAGGTAAGGATGGACACAAACATTGCACAGACCTTGTACCAAACCAAGTTTGATCCTTGAATGCACCAGAGAGCTGTTCCACAAAAGTAGCTAACTTTATAAGCCTGCTATACTCTGATGAAATGTACAACCCTGAGCTGAGCCTAGTCTGGAACGGACCTGACTGGACTAAAAGTCTGACTTCACATGGCTGGATTCTGGGCCTTGCTTTTAAAACAAGACTAGAATCACCACCACAACAGAGATATGTAAAAAGCACTAAATAGAAGAAAAACATGAAGTGTGACTTGCTTATTACAGTGGAATTAAAGACTGAATCACATTTTTTTTGCTTCTAAAGTGTGTATATGTTTTTGGGTTTTTTGGCAAATTTAGTGCAAACTAGGTCCATTTGCAACTTTCTTATCAAAAATGTCTAAATCTAAGTGTGTGCCTCTGCAAAATGCCTCTAAGTGGTCTCTCCCATTTGCAGTAGTTGGTGACATCACACAGGACTGTCCTACTGCTCTATTTTAGTTTAGCAGCTCTATTTGAAATTTGGTTGTGGTTTAGGTCTTTAGTGCCACTTTAAACAGAACACTTTCTAAGTCTCGGCCCTGGAGTTTTCCATAGACTGTATCTGACATAGCTAACTCGCTAGCTGACACACTCCAAATATGTTGTTAGGTTCTTTAAGATTTTTTAAGTTGAGAGTTGAGAGGTTCAGAGTTGAGAGGTTCAGAGTTTGTTTTCATACCTGACAGTTTCGACTGCTCTACAGCCCGAGAAAAGGTCTGAAAAAAGAACCTAATAACATAAATGATCAGAAGACCAAATGAACCTCATTGGACTATGTTCATGGAGGTGATTTTGGCTTCTTTGACTTACACTGGAACATTGTGGCCCTTCTCTCTATTACTGCTGCTGTGTCATTTTGGTCTTAAAATAATCATATTTGCCAGCTCTATATGTTCTGGGTGGCTGTGGCCATACCTGCCTGTCAAAGCCTGATCCTGTCAGATCTCAGAAGCTCCAGGGCCTGGTTAGTACTTGGATGGGAGACACTGGGAATTCCAGGTGCCACAGGGGGGCGCCAGTCGCAAAAAACTGTCATTGTGTCCTTAGGCAAGACACTTCACCCACATTGCCTAGTATGAAGGTGCTGTGTGTTTGAGTGTTGGAGGTGGTTGGAGGGGCCGATGGCTCAGATTGGCAGCCTCGCTTCCGTCAGTCTGCCCCAGGGCAGCTGTGGCTACAGAAAGTATCTCACCACCACCAAGTGTGGAGTGAATGAACAATGAACTGTAAAGCGCTTTGGGTGTCAGGAAAGGCGCTATATAAATGCTATGAATTATTATTTTTATTTCAGCAATTTTGTTCGTTAAAATCCTATTCCTAATATGGGGCCTGACTCCAAATTCGTCCCTGTAACCACTGGCATTGTGAGCTTGATTTGACTGGAGCCAAATGCTATGGGTGACCTCACATTCGAGAGCACATAACTCCGATTTTAGCATCTTTGCACTGGCTCCCCGTTCGTTTTAGAGTTGATTTTAAAATTTTATTGTTTGTTTTTAAAGCTTTGAATGGACTGGCCCCGGATTACATCTCGGACCTCATCCAGATTTACACTCCCGCCCGCGCTCTGAGGTCCGAGGGCCAGCTCCAACTCGTGGTTCCTAAGACGAGACTTAAAACCAGAGGAGACAGAGCCTTTTCTGTGGCTGGACCAAAGCTGTGGAACGCTCTGCCTCCTCACATCAAAACAGCTCCCACTGTGGAGGGTTTTAAGTCTCGTCTTAAGAGCCACTTTTATTCTCTGGCTTTTAATCCCGCATGAGTTGTGTGGTCCTCTGTGTTTTTATTTTATTTTATTTTAATTTAATTTTAATTTAATTTTTTAAATTTTTTTTTTATTTTATTTTATTTTAATTTAATTTAATTTAATTTAATTTAATTTAATTTAATTTAATTTAATTTAATTTAATTTAATTTAATTTAATTTAATTTAATTTAATTTAATTTATTTTATTTTACTTTATCTTGTTTATTTATTTACTCCATGGTTCTGATTTGGTTTTACTGGTTTTATTATTATTATTATTAGTGAATCATTTATACGGTACCTGATGTTTTTTATTTTGTGTCACTAGTTTTTCTGTCTGTACAGCACTTTGGAAACTGTTTATGTTTATGAAATGTGCTATAGAAATCAAGTGGATTTGGATTTTGGATTTGGAGACTCGCTTAGTCCATTTCTCTATACAGTGTGTGGGTTTTCTTGCATGTCTGTTGCTCACTTGTAGACTCCATGGCGTGGCGGTCCAGCTGGAGCAGAGCACTGTACTGCCCTCCCACAGCCCCCTCAGACAGGTAGTGTGTGCCGTAGGTGTGCAGGAGCCGGCTGTAGGCGGCGTAGTCGTAGGTGAGAGGGAGGGAGGCCAGAGCGCGCCAGAAGCTCTCGGACAGAGTGAGGTATGCAGGGGCGGAGTTCTGGAAGTGTCCGAGCACCACACGGTTCTTCAGGATGATCACCCTGTGGGCCTGTGCACATTCACACAGCTCAGGTTAGTGCAGGCATGGGCAAACTACGGCCCGGGGGCCATATGCGGCCCGTTACGCTTTTTAATCCAGCCCGCCGAACTTGAAGAAATTATATTAATAAACCTTGTTAATGTTTTAATTTCCCTGCTGTTTTGCTCCACGTTTGTGCTTTACTCTCTGACCCCTCAGCCTCCTGTAAAGACGAGCGGAGCTAAGAAAAGAAAAGTGGACAGAGAATGTCCAGTGTTTAATAAGGAGTGGACAAGTAAATATTTTTTCACCGAATACTTATCAGCTGCTGTATGCCTGATATGCCAAGAGACTGTAGCGGTTTTTAAAGAATATAATATCAGCCGTCACTTTGCCACAAAACATGCTAACTATGCTAACAAGCAGTCAACGAAAGAACGAGAGAACCTGAAGGAGAACAGAACTTTCAGTGCTTTAAAATAGTGACTGTTGGTATTAAAAAAGCTGTATTTTATTAATAAAATTTTAGCTAAATACTGTGGAACATGAAAAGATGGACATTTTGTTGTAATGCTTTGTTAATTTTTAATTGAAATAAAGCACATGTTTTCTACATATCCCATGTTATTTTTTGCTCTTATGAGGTGGATTACCAAAACACTAAATCCAGCTGCTCCTGGTCCGGCCCTTCTGTCAAATTTTAGAACGCTTTGTGGCCCACGAGTCAAAAAGTTTGCCCACCCCTGGGTTAGTGTGTGCTCACTGGCCACTGTGGCTGAAACATATGGGGAAAACATTGAAAATATCCAAATATCTGATTTACCTGATAAACATTGCAATTGTGATCACATTTGTGGTTCATGTTCAAATAGTAGGATTCTGGTTCATATTTTAAAGGCTCTGGTAGAACTGACTCAATGACAAACAATTAAAAGAATCAAAAGTACTTTATATGTAGACTACGTTCATACCATGTAGACTACGTTCATACCATACCAACAACTCACCCCTGAACCAGGGCAGGCCTACAGTCAGATATGAACCAGGCATCTAAGCAGGCCTACAATCAGTCTATAGCCCTATTCGGACGGGATTAGTTTTCCAGGGGGATGTAGAGTCATGTGGGTTTATCACAGGACCTCTGTAATATAAATGACCCCATTCACACAGGACAAGAAATGTCTCTAATATTTATTTGACATGGGAGGAGTTTGTTTACGCTCTGACGTCACGTATTTGTTGTCGTGCACGTCATGATTAGCCTATGTGTAATATTAGCGAACTATGCAAATTATTGCCCATAATCAGGACTAATAGAGCAAACATGACCTAAAACAAGCAGAAGTTTCATGCCTCTGACGACTGATTTATCCCTCTTGGGCTTTTTCATTGGTCGATGTGTGTGTTTGTTTGAGAGTACCGGTAGATCATTTTGTTTGCCGGCAAAACAAAGCGCTTCAAGCTCCTCCGTGTTTGAAAATTGCGGTAAATTATTTCTTTAAAAGGATGTGACGAAATATTACATAGATCTTTACCGAGGGTCGCATTCGCACGGGATTAATATTACTTATGGTAATTACTCCAGACCGTTTTACAGAAGGTGAAACTCGCTGTAAATTTCACACACATACTCCGTTATGTTTACGGACATGGCGCGTTCAGACAGGACTAAATTCCCTGGTAATTATTACTGCACCCCATGTCACCCCATAAAACTAATCCCGTCCGAATAGGGCTTAAGCAGTTCTTGGGCACCTTGTTTTCAGACAGCTCGTGGTGGAAGGTCTGTTTGTAGTTGGTGAACAGGCCATTGGTCTGGACGTGCTTCATGTAGGACCAGGACGATTCATAGGACTCATCGCTCTCTTCATTGTTCACTGCCACCTGCACACACACACACACACACATACACACACACAAACACACACACACACATACACACACACACACACACACACACACACACACACGCACACACACACACACACACACACACACACACACACACACAAACCTGGAATCATTTCTAGGAAATCCAGTTGCACAGAAACTGAAGATAATAAGGTGTCTGGAAACAAAAGCATTTTATGTCTAATTTCACTGTTCCATTTTCACTGTAATTGTTGTTTTATGTGTTGTTTTATCCCCTTGTATTGTTTATGTCTTTTAATCCTTTGTAAAGTGTCCTTGAATGTCCACAAAGGCACTGATAAATAATTTAAATATTTTTCTTCTATGGGGTACGTTACCTTTTATTGCTTTGAAAATGCTAGATGAGCTGAAAACAATTTGTTAACATGTTTTATGTCACTTTCATTTTTGCTCTGAGGCCCTCTCCATTTGCTCTCCACGCTATATAATCAGAGTGCAATGAGAACACACTCAGCATTAATGAATCTACTGCACATCGCATCAGGTTTGTCAAGTTTTTGTGTACAGTTTTGTATCACATTTTTGTATATTTATGGAGAATTGTTGTGCTGGAGTATGGGTGACCGAGGCTTGTGGGCAGAATTGGACAGAATCTTACAGCTAACTCTAATGAGGATTCAAATAGGGAACCTTAGAGATTGCTAAATGACTCAAACATGCATGGATGACATCTAAAACCACTTCAGGTGGGGGATGTGGTGCTGGGGCACCTCCTCAGGAGCAGTGAGCACCACACCACACTCTGTGATCTTGTTGCTAGGCTTGGTCAGGATTTCACAATGTTATAATATAATATATTAACTAATAGGGGTGGCACAGTTCATGAAAAAACAACGAAACGTTCGATTTAGGGATGCAAATTATCAATTAATTCATTAATTGATAGTTGATTGACCTTATCGATCGATTAACGATTAACTGATAAGCGGCGTTTTTCACCTGAATTTGAGTGTTTCAATAGGGTCTTTAAGAATATAAGCTATAGTAACATAACACTGAGTCATAAATATATCATAGTATTATTATATTGTATATTCCTCAATTAATTATTCCTTAGTAAAAAGCAGACAAATGTATTGATGCTGAATAACAAAATACAGTAATCCCTCGCTCTATCGCGGTTCGCGGATGTTTAAAATGTATTTATTTATTTTTTAAATAGTGTAACATTTTTTTATAGTGTAACATTGTGTTCTGTCCTGATTGGCTAAGAGACTAGACCAGGACTAAACGTGGATTGGACCAGGTCTGGATCTGGACTGGACCTGGACTGGACCTGGACTGGACCGGGTCTGGACCTGGACTGAACCAGAATTGGGCCGCTGCGTGCCGCTGCTGGTTTCGCGCGGCTGGTTTGTGGCTCGGGGCCCGGGCCGCAGGCCGGCCGCGCGGGACCAGCAGCGGCATGTTGCGGCGCATTCCTGGGCGCCGCGGTTCGATCTCTCCTCGCGCGTACACCCGGGGCTGCTGAGCAGTGCCGTTGGCGCCTGCGGCCGGCTGTGAGTCGAGCGCAGCGCGGTGCGCGGTTGCCTTGTTTCGTGACCACGCGGTTAATTACAATTAATGCATTTTGTTCGACTAACGTTTTAATCGACAATTAATCGTTAATCGATTAATTGAACATCCCTAGTTCGATTCGCTTGTCACCACGAACCGTTTGGTGCGCACCTGACGGTTCTGTGCATGCGCAATGTATACTTGCCTCTGGCATTTTGTGAGAAAGATAATAATAATAATAATTCATTGCATTTATATAGCGCCTTTCATGACACCTTTACAGTTCATTGTTCATTCACTCCACACTCGGTGGTGGTAAGCTACTTTCTGTAGCCACAGCTGCCCCGGGGCAGACTGACGGAAGCGAGGCTGCCAATCTGCGCCATCGGCCCCTCCGACCACCTCCAACACTCACGCACACTCCACTTTCATACTAGGCAATGTGGGTGAAGTGTCTTGCCTAAGGACACAGCAACAGTTTTTTGCAACTGGCGCCCCCCTGTGGCACCTGGAATTCCCAGTGTCTCCCATCCAAGTACTAACCAGGCCCTGCCTTGCTTAGCTTCTGAGATCTGACGGGATCAGGCTTTGACAGGCAGGTATGGCCATGGCCAGATGAATGAGTGCGGTAAATAAAGTTAGATAGAAATGGCAAGTGAGAGTGGAGATAGTGGCAAGGACATAGAGGATGCACCTGTGTCATTTAAGTCCGGTGTCTGGGGAAAAGGAAAGTCACGGATACCCCCCTCCCACGCCGCCGCCAAAATGCGCTCTAATCAGAGGCATTGAGGAGGAGCTTATGCGCTATCAGGGAAGCTAACAGAAGGAGACAGCGTGAAAAGTCGGTAAGTGAGGCACGGACAGATGTTTTATAAAGTTTAACCTGCCCTGTGATACACGTTACACGTGCTCGCTCGCGCACACGCTCTACCGGTGTGCAGGCCGCACTCCGGTAGAAGTTTAAAGATCCCATGACATGGTACTTCTTGATGCTTTTATATGGCTCCTTAATGGTTCCCTAATACTGTAAATGAATCCTTCTTCAAAATCAACACTCAGTGCATGAGAAACAGAGATAAGATGAGAAAGTCATAAATGTCACTCTGGAACACTCCATTATGGGCGTTGTTGCTTGAATGCAAATGAGGAGGACAGAGATGGCCTATAGTAGGGGGTGGGGGCGTGGCCAAACTCTCCGCTCCGCTCTGTGACCCACTTCTGTGTTTTTGCACGGAGGGAAAGATGAGAAGCGTTCCATTGAAAAATAAACACATTTCCACAGAAAATAAAATTAAACCACTGCTGTTTCAGATGTCCACAGGCTCAGATAAAGGACTTCCGAGCCTAGAAACACTCGCAAGTTCCTCCAGGCAAATAAAAAAACGTATTTCGCATTGCGTAGCTCCTCCGCAGTCCAAACTCTCTGGGCGTGATTTACAGAGACGCTGAGTACAGACAGACGGGGGTGGAACTGCATTTGCATTTCTTTTTTTCGAGCTGACGTCAATAAGTTTCCTTGTTCAAAATCGCCCGTTTGAGCTCTGATTTTTTCTAATGCAGAAAAGGATCGCAAATGCTCAGTTTAGACATTTCGCAACTTTTAACCATGGGGGGGGGGGCTAAACAGGGTAGGGGAGCTCACATTAACGTTCAAAAACCTCAGAAAGTGAAAATTTCATGCCATGGGACCTTTAATACGAGACACGTTCTTTTGTTTCTGTTTCTTCAGTATCTAGTGGTTGGGTTTTTTCAGCAGCAGGTGACATAGTTACTGCCCCCAGATCGGAGAGATGGTTCCAATAATGGGCTTAAAGTCATGTCAGATTCAGATTGTGTGATTATTACATTGTATTAAGATTTTATATTACATTAGATTATTATATAATCTTATAACCTTTTAATGTTATATCCTGTTATTGTGGATTATTAAGATAAATGGATATAAAGTGTATTTTGAAAGAAACCAATAAGAACCGTACAGAACCGAAAACCGTGACCCTTAAACCGTGATATGAACCGAACCGTGAATTTTGTGAACTATGCCACCCCTATTAACTAATATAAACTCTGGACTAAACTGTCGTAGTCAGATGTGGTCAGATCCAGGTGCACATGTGTTCTGGCCCTCACCTGCAGGTTGTAGTTGAGCACATTATGGGGCAGTCTGTAGCGTGTTCCTCCCAGTGTGCTGTACACTGTCCTGCACTGTCCTCCAAAGCTCCTCGTGTTTATCACTGAGGCCTTCAGCTCTGCACTCAGGATGTTGTATCTGTTTTACACACACACACACACACACGAAGGAGGGGAAATCAGGCAAACAACACTCAGCTGTGTATTAAAATCTTCTTTCCTTCTAAAGGGGTTAACTATTATTGTAACTGTATTATTTTTTCACTGTAAATGGCAATACTTATCTAAAGACAGATTAATAATATCTTAAATATGCCTAAAAGTATGGTCCAAAGTCTGCAATTTCAAATACAGTGGTACCTCACCTTACGAAATTAATTCGTGGAAAGTGGTTTCATAACGTGAATTTTTCATAAGTTGAGTAGCTATTTCAATGGAAAAGGCCTGATCCGTTCCAAGGTTTTTTTTATAGTGTAACTTTTTTTTATAGTGTAACATTTGTGTCCTTGCGTCCTGATTGGAATAAACCAGGTCTAGACCAGAACTAAACCAGGTCTAAACCTGGACTGGACCTGAACTAAATCAGGATTATCCCGGGACATGGCAGTGCCGTTGGAGGAGCGTGGTGCTCGTGTCTCCGCGCTCCTTGTGCGTTCCGCGCTAGAGCTAAGAGGCCGAGAAAGACGCTCTTTCAGCGGGAATAAGAGCGGGGCGGGGCGGGCTCTGGTTCTATGTGACCTCCAGAGCCGGGGCGCCGACACTGTGAGCTAACAGGCCGAGAAAGGTGCTCTATCGGTATATATATCGGATATGTGACTTCCAGGTCTAGACCAGGTCTAAACCAGGTCTAGACCAGGTCTAAACCAGGACCGGATCAGGTCCAGACCCAGACCAAACCGGGACCAGACCAGGATTAAATCACCCCCCTCGTGGGCCCGCGGCCCCGAGGGGGAGGCACGGCCCGGGCGCCGCAGCTCCATCCCGCGCCGTGTCGACGTCGCTTTTTGATCCTTCGATGTCGGCTCTTCCTGTCATTGTGAAGCAGAATTCACCAAGCGTTGGATTGTTCACTCACTAATAGAGAACGTGAGCTGGGTTTAGACCGTCGTGAGACAGGTGAGTTTTACCACACTGATGATGTGTTGTTGATAATAATCCTGTGTCTCTGCTCCCCTCGCACGTTCGGCGCTATATTGAGCCGTGTCCCCCCCACGCTTCACTATCAACACATTCTGTTGAAAATCTATGAAAGTTTTGAGTATTTGAACAAGAGAGAAATGCGAGAAAAGCCCAACTCCAGTCTGAGAAAAGCGTAGAATGTGTGTGGTGAGGCATTTACAGCCCTAAAACATGTAGAACAATTGCAAAATACAAAGTTGTCCTACCTCGTGGACCTCTCCCACCGTGGGCCACCTCTGGAACCTAACCCCGTGTGTGTTGATAAAGTGTGTTTACGTTTCGGGGCGTGCATCTGAGCGCGCATTAATTACATTTTTGAGATTTCGCGTTTCGTATCTTGAATTTTCTTTCGTATCTAGAGACCAAAATTTGACGTGAAGGCGTTTCGTAACTTGGATTTTTCGTATGTAGGGTCTTTCGTAAGGTGAGGTACCACTGTAATTTGAAATATGTACAGAGGTGTGGGCGGGGATAGGGGCCACAAATGCAGGAAAATGCAGGATTACTCAATATTTCTCGTTGTCACACATCTGTCTCAGGCTGAGGCATAGCTGGGGAAAGTGTGTTTAAGCATAGATCTGCATAGAGCACTGACCCTCTGCCGGTGAGGTCAGAGTTGGGAGGGGTCTGGAGGGTGTCACAGATGTAGTGGGTGCTCTCACAGTGAGCCTCGTCCAGCCCGTCCTCACAGTCCTGGTCTCCATTACACAGCAGGGCGGCGCTGATGCACTGACCTAAAACACAACAACACAGATTCAGGTCAAATGGTGGTGTGGTGGAGTGCGTGGGCAGTAGCTCAATCATTACCTGAGGAGCAGCGGAAACGCCCTCCACATCCATCCTGTAGGGGGCACTGTTTGTGAGAGGAGCAGGGCTGCACATCAAAGGATACCCCGGAACACAGAGCTCCTCCAAACTGAGCAAACACCTGGATATGACGAGTGCGCACCTGCAACACAAATACAGTGGTACCTCACCTTACGAAAGACCCAACAAACGAAAATTTCAAGTTACGAAACGCCTTCACGGTAAATTTTGGTCTCTAGATACGAAAGAAAATTCAAGTTACGAAACGCAAAATCTCAAAAATTCAAATAATGCGCGCTCAGCCACACACATTATAGCTTTTCTCAGACTGAATTTAAACTTTTCTCACATTTGTCTCTCATTTAAACACTCAAACTTTCATAGATTTTCAACAAAATTATTAATAGTGAAGTGTGGGGGGAAGGGGGAGGGGGGAGAAGACTGCGCTCTGACACGTGTGATAGTGCAGCATGACCCGGCGCGGGGCTGCCAGCAGGTCTAGACCTGGACTAAACCAGGACTGGACCAGGACTAAACCTGGACTAAACCTGGACTAAACCTGGACTAAACCAGGACTAGACCAGGACTAGACCAGGACTAGACCAGGTGGATTAAAGCGCCGCATGCGGGTCTATTTCCTGGTTTCGTTTCGAGTCACGGCTGAGGCGAGCAGCGAGAAGGACCGCACGCAGTCTGAGCGCATGAACGAACGCAGGCAAGAGCCGCGGTGGTCTAGACAACTTGGTCTAGACCACCTGGTCTAGACCACCTGGCGGTCCCCTTCGCTGCTCGCCTCAGCCGTGACTCGAAACGAAACCAGGAAATAGACCCGCGCGCGGCGCTTTAATCCACCTGGTTTAGTCCTGGTTTAGTCCAGGTTTAGTCCAGGTTTAGTCCAGGTTTAGACCTTGGTCTAGACCTGGTATAGTCCACGTTTAGTCCTGGGTCTACAGTCTCTACGCAGAACACAATGTTACACTATAAAAAAAAGTTACACTATAAAAAAAAAACTTGGATCGGGGCCTTGGAACGAATCAGGCTTTTTCCATTGAAATAGCTACTCAACTTACGAAAAATTCACGTTACGAAACCACTTCTGGAACGAATTAATTTCGTAAGGTGAGGTACCACTGTACTTTATCATTCTATGGAGTATGTGACTTACTGCATCCCATATGTGTCATTTATAGTTCTGATGCCTTCAGTGATATTCTGTGTAAATACGCAATCACAGGCATAAAGAAGAAAGATTATTATTATTATTATTATTATTTATCCTTTATTTATCCTTGTAGAAAAATGATCCTCTGCATTTCACTCATCCTTTCAGGAGCAGTGGGCAGCACATAAAGGCACCCGGGGACCCATCTCCATGATCTTACTGCTTAGGCTTGGTCAGGACCTCAGCTGGAGGATTTTACCTGGAGCATGTTTTTGGGTTGAGAGGCCGAAGGAAAACTACCCAGACGTGGAAAGAACATGCAAACTCCACACAGAAAGGCCCGGGCAACTATAGGGATCAAACCGGGAATCTTCTTGCTGTGAGGCGTGAGGCCACTCAGCCACCATGCCACCTTTTCTAATTTCATTTTTATTTATTTTTGTTATTATTTTATGAAAAACTGTGTCAAAGGTGTCAAGTGTGTCAAGTGACTAAGCACATATATTAACTTACTATGTTTTTCACACTAGCCCCATACGACAAATCAAATGTTTCCAACAATAGAAGCTATTTGTTCATGTAGGTCATTCCAAAAACTGTGTACCCCTGAGACTTATCAACAAATAAGTGCAAGCAGAATGTGTTGAATTTGTCTAATCTTTCCAAAAGTAAAGTGTGTCTGTTCCTGTAACATCATATACAGTGTGTGTGTGGAGGACTAGGACTGACCTTAGTGCTGGAGCAGGGGTCACACTCTGACCACGGCCCATAGTTGGACCAGCGGCAGTTTACAGGCTGCTCCCCCCTGTAAGACAGCAGCATGTGGAGATTACTGAGCTATACACTAGGTAGTCTTAACGAGTTAACGCAAAACAATTTTAACGCCGTTATTTTTTTAACGCTAGATTAAAGGTCCCATGGCATGAAATTTTCACTTTCTGAGGTTTTTGAACGTTAACGTGAGCTCCCCTACCCTGTTTAGCCCCCCCCCCCCCCCATGGTTAAAAGTTGCGAAATGTCTAAACTGAGCATTTGCGATCCTTTTCTGCGTTAGAAAAAAATGCAGTTCCACCCCCCGTCTGGATCTCCACCCCCTGTCTCTGGAAATCACAGCCATAGAGTTTGGACTGCAGAGAAGCTACGCAATGCGAAATGCGTTTTTTTATTTGCCTGGAGGCACGTGCGAGTGTTTCTAGGCTCGGAAGTCCTTTATCTGAGCCTCTGGACCTCTGAAACAGCAGTGGTTTAATTTTATTTTCTGTGGAAATGTGTTTATTTTTCAATGGAACGCTTCTCATCTCTTTCTCCGCGCAAAAACGCGGAAATGGGTCAGAGCGGACAGGCACAGCTGAGAGCGGAGAGTTTGGCCACGCCCCCACCCTCTACTATAGGCCATCTCTTTTCTCCTCATTTGCATTCAAGCAACAACTCCCATAATGGAGTGTTCAGAGAGAGGAAAATGACTTTTTCTCATCTTATCTCTGTTTCTCATGCACTGAGTGTTGATTTTGAAGAAGGATTCATTTACAGTATTAGGGAACCATTAAGGAGCCATATAAAAGCATCAACAAGTACCATGTCATGGGATCTTTAAAAATATGAAGGCACTCCAATAAGCCACCCACTGGCATTAGAATTAAAGGGCCCTTACTATCTGATCTCTGTTCTAATCTAGTTTCCTCATCACAAACAGACCTGGAGTTGTGTCTAGAATCATTTGGATAATTCAGATCCAGAATTGCCAATCTCTACTGAACTAAAAATAAAAGGAGCTCTTAAAACAAGGTGGAAAGGAGCTTTTTGCGCTTTGGAGATGTAGACAGACAGCTCCAGGCATGTTCTTGAGGAGGTCACATTTTAACATGGCTTAAAACTCACAAGAGTTCATTTTGGGTCATATAGGACTCGGGGTGTGCAAAATAATCGTCATGACAATGCATCACAATACTAACTTTCACAATATACTGCATCGATTCTTGATGCCAAAAATCAATAATTATTAACTAATAATTTATTTATTTATTATTAATAAATAAAAAAAAAAAATATATAAATCCTCTGCACTTTTTTCTTTGTGAAAGGGTATTGTTTGTTATGATGGGAGCTACCTCCAAAATGGCAAATGTTTGAACATCATTTTTTGTTTTAGAAAAAATCCTCTGCACTTTTTTTGTTATTGGTTTGGTTTATTTGTTTTTGTTATTCAATAAATTCAGTTCTGAATTGAGTTGCTCAGAGTTCTGTATCAATTGAAGACACGACCCAGATACACAGCCACTGATATTTAAGTTATCCTCTTTTTTTTGGTACATTTTCACTGAAGTATGTCGAATATATTGCAATGCATCGCAATAATTCAAGTATCGTGATGCATCGTGATAGTATCGTATCGTGGCATATGAATCGTGATTCGAATTGAATCGTGACTTCTTTGCCAATACCCACCCTTATATAGGAGCTATTTTAACAAACGTTGTGTCTATAGATATTTTCAAATGCAAACAGTTGTGTGTGACCTACCAAACAGGAGAGATAAGGAAGAGCCACAGGGACAGGACTGCTGCAGAGTCCAGCTGTCAAAGTCATAACAACAATAAACAGCATAGTAACACAGCCATGACAGTCACACAACGCATTCAGATTTAAATAACTACAAAGAATGATTACACACAAATAATAATGGCCAAGACAAAGCACTGCTGTAGCCTATTCATGATGAGTATTTTCACCAAATATTTTGTCTTCATTGGTGGGCCAGTCTTTTGGTGCCATTCAATTTGAGACTATTTTTAACAGTTAAGTGAGTAATATTTACAGGAATTCATCAAATACGTAAATGAATGATTCCAAAGTCATAAAGTCTATGCTGACATTAAAAACACTGGATTTGTTGTGTTCTTACCTTCATCTTGTTTATTCCCTGGTCGCTCTTACTGTTGTGGTCTGACTGCAGTCTGTTCTTATAAACCCCAGCTGGGCCAGTATTGCACAAGCACAGTAGCACAGTGCCCCAGGACTTTTGGAGCTTTCCTAATCCAGATGCAGACTCTGTGTCAGGGACCTCCCACTGTTCCCTCCCGCTCACACATCCAGAGCATTGAGCAACAGCAGAACCGGTCAACAGGCACTATGACAAACGTCCTGTTCTGCTAACACGAGAGAAAGGAAACATTTGCACTGAGGGAATGAATGCCAGCAGTTGGACCATTAAGTAATGTGTGTTTTTTATTAGATGAGTCACAGTGTACAAAGAACTTTAAGGACTTTTCATTAAGTTCAAGTTCAAAGTTTATTGTCAATTCGTCATACAAAGAATCAAAATTATGTTTCTCATTATCCCATGCGTAATCAATAAATAATAAATAGTAAATAGTACAAAATCCCGAATCCCGCTCTTGACGGATTGACCATGTGTGATCCCAGCTCCCACAGAAGAATGCTGCTGTTGTGTCCTTGGGCAAGACACTTAACCCCACCTCGCCCCCAGTATCTGCGGACACTGGTAGCCAGTGTTGTACCTGAACGTGTTCACTGAACGATAGTTCACGAACGCGCTATCTCTTTAAGGCAAATTAACGTTTTTTTACAATCTGAGCCTTCTGTCGGCAATAAAACAAGTAGTTTTACTCACCCATAGCATTTTTCTGTCAATTGGAGCAGTATCGCAGAACTTATGTTGAGCCGTTCTGTTCTAGTAATGATCCCGTATCCGTTAACATGGTGCTGTATCATTTGCTCGGGGCATTACTTTGCGGTGTCCAAATAACACAAACTTTAGCACTTTTCAAATCATAGAAACCCGATGTCTTAATGAAAGATTTCGTTTGAAGCAAAAGTGGCCTGTAATCCGAGATTTAGCCATAGTTTCGAGTAGATGAGGACGCCAGTGCGCATGCGCGGACTGCTCAAGGGACCCAAACATGAAACGCAAAGCTGAAAACTATGGATAAATCTCGGATTACAGGCCACTTTTGCTTCAAACGAAATCTTTCATTAAGACATCGGGCTTCTATGATTTGAAAAGTGCTAAAGTTTGTGTTATTTGGAGACCGCAAAGTAATGCCCCGAGTACAAATGCTAACGGATACGCTACAACATAACTTTCTTCAAACAGCTCCAAATGACACGAACGTGATATGGGTGAGTCAAACGACTTGTTTTATTACCGAAAGAAGGCTCAGATTGTAAAATAACGTTACTTTTCCTTTAACTTCGTTCAATAGGGTCTCAGATTTCTGTAGTGTTCCAGGTGAAACCCCGCGGGAAAACATTTAATTTGGCAACAACACCAGCGTCGCATCGCCACATGCGTCATCGAAGCAAGACAGAATAAAAAAGGCAGCGTGGAGACATGGAGACGACTGTAGCAGGAGCAGCAAGGATTCGTCATATGAACATTACAAAGAGCTCTATGACAAGGTCGGTGAGGAAGGGAATAACCTCACATTTATGTGCAAACTTTGCCCGCCGACTTTCAAGAAGAAAATCCGCACTTCAGTCACACCAACAGCAAACTTAAAACGACACATTGAACTGAAGCCTTTCAAGGTTTATGAAAGCATGTTCGAAGTCAAAAGACGTCAAGACAGATCCTCTACCCAAATCCCATTGACTGCATTCAGTAGCGGCTCCGTTGTCATCTCTCAGCCACAGCTGGACAATCTCGTGCTGCAGTTTATTGTAGGAGACCCTGGTTGGATAAGGATCCAAAATTGGATATGAAGATGGAATCTAACACATGGTTTGATTGTTAAAACTGATATATTAATTGCTGTCTATGGTTCTGTACGATAGTGGGGCTGTGGCAGACTAGGGAGGACGAGATCTGAAGGGAAACACAAACTGAATTGAAACACCTGAGTTGTGGAAATCTGTCTGGCTCTGGATAACATCTCGGATAATGGATGTGGAACTGTGTGGAACAGCGGCTCAGTCTGCTTTCATTCATCATACGTGCCAGCGGGAGGATTGTGAGTCGCACAGTCCTGCTTGGTGGCATGAAGTTGGGGTGACTGGCAGAAACCAGGGTTCTGGCAAATTGTCTGTTCGTCTGGGTTCTAAAAATGTATTGGTTATGCTAAATTTCCCGGTGTAATTAATTGTCCTGAAATTGTGATTAAACTGGACTTTGTTTTGACTACATCTTCTGCACAAACACAGGTCACAGCTGGGGCCTTATCTACACAGCACTCTACAAAAGAAAACAACACATTCCATTCGGCTCACACTGACATTTTTATGTAAAACACTCTGCCCTGTCTATTTAGTAAGTCTGCCTCTGCGTCAGTTTCCGATCAATTATTGATTTCCAATCTGATCCCCCCACCCCACCCTTCCTTCTGTTGCCAAAGAAAAAGATCACCGTATGTTTACCTCTCCAATTGTTTTTTTTGTAAAATTGTCTGCATCTTTTTTTTTTTCTACTCTGTTGTAACCAAGTTGGCGCCGCGAATGGCCGCCCTGGTGCTCGGAGTGTCTGTCCGCTCCAGGTATCGAAGCAAGTTCCTAATGTTGTGAACCTGTTCACTCATATGGCAATAAAAACCTTCCTGATTCCTGATTCCTGTATGGGGTTTGGCAATGATATTGAAAAATAATTGCTCGCAGCAATGTATTGGAAAAAAACAGAACTATGAACAGGGCTCTCAAGTCTCACGCATTGAGAGTGTGACACACTAAACCAGGACTGACCATAGGTGAGAGGAGGAATGTAGATCGACGGTAAATCGAGAGCTTCGCCTTTCGGCTCAGCTCCCTCTTCACC
>JAVJIX010000170.1:1475000-1485000 GCA_036785185.1 Paratrypauchen microcephalus
GAAAAAAGAGCATGCATCAAAAATTAAGATAAATAATAATAAGTATGTACAATCAACTAAAAAAAACACAACACTGTAAGGTTAAAGGCACAGGAACGCTGCACAATAAATGTCTTTGATTCTGAGCAGTGAAGAAACAGCAGTTAAAGTGATGTTTAAAGATTTGTGATCTTTCCTTTTTTATTTTTATCTTTAAAGATCTTTAAAGATTTGTGATCTTTCCTTTTATATTTTATTTATTTATTTATTTATTTATTTATTCCAAAAATACAATGTAATATACAATGGCATGAACAATAACAATACTCGAGGCTTAAGAGTTCATATTCATAGGGCTCAGCCTGTGCAATTTCAGCATTATACAAATATATAGAAATTATCAATAAGCTACATTTACAATTTATATTTCAAATTCCATACAAATTGCTTTTGTTTTCATGGCTTTTGGATTTGTGCAATACTTTAGCAAGTTTATATAGGACAGACCCAGGCACCCGACTCTGACAGGCACACGCGAAAGGTTGCTTGGAATTAAGAAAATAAAACCTACTTTCAAAATTGTACATAAGGCATTTGTACTGATGATCATCTGTGGGACGTGCTTCACATCTCCAACTCAAACATGCAACCTTTGATGCACTTGTTAAAGCTCAATAGAGGCAGATTTCTCTCACTGATCAAGAAAAAAAACAAAAACAAAAAAACACTAAAACATGCTAACTTTGACTTTTTCTATACAGTTTGGCAGTTGGACAAAAATGTTGTGACATATCTTGTATTATATTATTTGGCAAACAAGGACATTGTGGTGTCTTAATACAAAGTTAATAATAATAATAATAATTCATTGGATTTATATAGCGCCTTTCATGCCACTCAAAGCGCTTTACAGTTCATTGTTCATTCACTCCACACTTGGTGGTGGTAAGCTACTTTCTGTAGCCACAGCTGCCCTGGGGCAGACTGACGGAAGCGAGGCTGCCAATCAGCGCCATCGGCCCCTCCGACCATCTCCAACACTCACGCACACTCCACTTTCATACTAAAGTTAAGAAAGTTAAACTCAGAAAGCATTGTGCCTGAAAAGGAGTTACAAATGTATCATTGTTTTGAAATATTTTACTGAATAAATTCAGTTTTTGTAAAACCTCACTCTCTCATTACTTAATAACACAGAACTTACCAAAGATCAAACAACAAAGTTCAAAGTCAGCTTTATTGTCAATTCCGCCAAATGTGTTCAACATACAGTGAATCGAAATGTCATTTCTGTCTGGCCAGGTAGTGCAAAAAGACAGAGTACAAAATACAATATAAAGACGAAACAAAACAAAAATCTAAGACAAAAATCTAAAATCTAGAATCTAAAATCTAGAATCTGAAAGCAGTGCAACAGAATAAATAAATACCTATTTACAGATGTCCAGCTTCTGTAAACAATGCCATTTACTGATTTCAACGTAGAAATACTATAGATTAATAACCAGAGTAAACTTCAAACTTTTGGCCCGGCCCTCCCCAATATTTTCTGCTTCTCAAATACAACATTTTTTTGTTATTTTTTTTTTTTGCAGGAATACCTTTCTCAAAGAAATGTCATTCTAAAAGATTTGAGTATGAGCATTCCCAAAACACATGGGTGATTTTTTTGTTCTTCAACGCTGTGACAAAATGAGCAGAGATGATCTATGTTTAAGCAAAATTTTGAAATTACAGCAGCATTAACAGGGTAACATCTATGTAGGATTTTCAGTTACAAAATATTTTCTGCCTCGTGGATCTAAGTTCCTATGTTCCCACACCTTATAACTTGTTCCCACACCTTATAACTCGTTCCCACACCTTGTTATTTTATTTATTCACCTATGTCACTTCCAGGGCTCCGTAAAGTTCTGCCTGCGAATAACGTGGAGCGTCACAGTTTACGTGACGGACAGCGGAAGTGGCGGTGAACGTCACGCACTGGCTTTGGCTCATCACGTTTAGCGATCGGACTTGCACAAACCACCGCAAACCACCACCGATTCCCGGCTCAGTCCCACCGGAGAGAGACCAACAGCTGTGGGCTCAGCGTGAGCTCAGACACCGCGGCACCCCGAACACCAGCCCGGGAGGAGTGCATCTAGACGGCCCTAGTTTGATCCAACCGCGCGGTGCTTAACCAACATCTGTTTTTACAAAGTCGCCTCTATCAGCGGCGCTTGAGGCAAAAGGTGAGGTAAAAGGAGAAGATCGTGGTCTTCTCGAACTTCGATAGTTGCTTTTAAATGTGTAAAGTAGTTTAGATCGCCTGGCAAGTCTCCTGTTTGTGAAAGTAACTTCTCTCCACAGAATCCAGTGGCACAGCAGTTCTGGAGCACACGTGTCACTTTGTTTACGAACTTTACTAACACACAGAAGGGGAAAAAAAATGAAAGAAATAAAGTGAACATGTTGTATTCCATCACACAGGACACACGATTCGACTTGTGCATTTTCATGTACAAAGGAGGAACTGAGTACAAAAGCGTCTAAAGTATCTTGCCCAAACAAAGTAGTGGTCAAAAAATATAGTTATTTATTACTATAGTACTACTAATTATCAAAATATCGTTGCTGTAGACTTGACAAACGTTTAAAATTAAATGTATTAACGTGTTTGTCGATAGTTTGGTGTTTTTATAAGGAAGACGAATAAAGAGAAAGCTGTGCCACTCTTGGCTTTTAAATATAGCTAACATGCTAGCTAGTTTTAAGGAGCTAGTGAAATACACCCACATTCAAACGTTAGATCGTAGAAACCTATGCCACTATAACATTAGTGTGACATATACGAACACGACTCTTAATGATACGACATTTTTCAAAATGGACTTGTGTGTTTCAGTGAATTTTGGAGAAACTCTCGCTAGTTGTAGCCGTTAGCCTGTTAGCATGACTCAGTGGATTTGCAGAGCGAGCTGGCCCCGGGGCTGCGGAGCGCCACAAACTTTTCATTTGGAGCCCATTGTTTCAACAGTTTCGGGTGTACACGCTTTAACCTGCTTTATTGTTAATTGTAGGTACTGTATTAGTGTGACTCATGTGTTCCAAGTTGAATTCGAATCTGGTTGGACTACACTGGTGATGAAAGTGTTCTACCCTGGGAACTAAATGGACACCAACAGAACACATGATGACTTTGTTATTTTAACTCCTGTGCGAAAGGCTCACTGCTCTACAGAGCCTTTATTATCTTATTTTCAAGCTATGTTTTAATGTAGTTTCCTCATCACAAGCAATGCCTGGAGTTGTGTTCCGTTGTCCTGTGGTAATAATGCAGGAAGTGCTCTGCTGTGTGTTCAGAATCATTTGGATCATTTTAGTTTTAAATTGCCAATCTTAACTCAACAAAAGGTTAAATGTAGCCGTTAACTTAAACTACAGCTTCATGACATCACAAAGTGGAACGGCGCATTTTGAGCCTTGGAGATGTAGACAGACTAATAATAAAGGATTACTCAAACCTATGAATGACATGGCTAAAAGCTCACAAGAATCAGTTTTGCATAATATAGGACTTTTTTAAGTATTGTTATATTTAGTTAAATCATCAAACATTTTCAAGTAGGTTACTTGCATTTAATTGACTAGTCATTTGTCAAAAAAGAAAAACATTATAGACCAAACCCAGTTTTAGGACTAAAATCTTGTATAAACTTTATGTTCATCTTTTCAGTTCAACAATTTTGTGAATTATGATGTATTGTGGACATTATGGCTGACCCATTTGTAATGAAGGAACTGGATATGGTTTAGCTGTAACTATTTTCAGTACATGTATGAATCAGACATCAGCGTGACTGGACTGACTAATGGCCTCCTCTATGTGTCTCCCCTCAGGACGACCCAGTGAAGGCATCGCTATGGCACAGGAGACCAATCAGAGCCCAGTCCCCATGCTGTGTGCCACCGGCTGTGGTTTCTATGGCAACCCCAGGACCAACGGCATGTGTTCTGTGTGTCACAAGGAGCATCTGTCCAGGCAGAACTCCACAGGTATGCTCCATGTCTGCCCCTGTGGACAGCTTCCTGTGTTGCTACTCTCGTCTTATTGCCCATTAACACTGAAGTGAATATGGCTAATTGGGGCCAAGCAGCGCTAAGCTGCGAGGCACCTATAGTGTTTCTACTGATTCTTATTATAAAATATTCTTCCGCCTCTGGGAGTCTATGGCAACCCCTAGAACCGTCTGGTAAAAAGTTGTGAAATTTTGCATGCACATTCCAGCCAGTCTCGTCATTACCCACAGCCCCCACCCCCAACCCTCTAGCGCCACCAGCAGGTCAAAGTTGCAGGAATTTTCAGGTACATTTCTGCGTGTAACTTTTGAACCGTATGTCCAATATTCAAAAACTTGGTATCCCTGGACTCCTTGGGCCAAGCTGAATCCAACACACCCTATGAAGATTTTCTGCCATTTAGAATTTTATGAAACACTCAAAATGCTTCTCCTCCCTCAATTTTGGACCAATTTTGCTCAAATTTAGTACATGGCATCTTTGGACTGAGCCTCATCAGAAACATTGCTGGATTTTTGATATCTCTTATCATTTTGTCGTGACAGCCAATCAAACACGTCTGTCCAAAAGCCGATGCCTCCGATACTGACCTTTCACGCACGTTGCTAGGCAACGCCCTGATCAAAGATCTTTGATCTTTATGTACCTTTGATCTGATATAGCTGCAAGCAGCGATAGGCTCAGATCAAAGGTACATGAAGATCAAAGCTCTTTGATCTTGCACCGAAGGCGCATGTAGGCCTCACCATGTATTATTAAAGTTCCTGCAACTTTGACCTTAACAGGGTTTAACACGGTCTGTTAGCCAGGCTTCCTATGAAGGGTTCCCAAGATATGAGCTCACTTCGGCTAGATCAAAGACACATCAAAGACAGACGGTTCTAGGGGCCATAGACTCCCGTCCTAACAGTCGCCAAACAGGAAGTGAGCTCATATCTCGGGATCCCTTCATAGGATTATTTCCCCACAAAAAATTACAGGGCTCCAGCTCAAACCCTCTAGCGCCACTAACAGGTCAAAATTTGAGGGACATTTCTGCTTGTAACTTTTGAACCGTAAGTCCGATTTTCAAAAATTAGTATCTCTGGGATCCTTGGGTGAAGACTGATCCAACGCACATCATCAAATTAGGCTGGGTCACTGCTTGGCCCCACATTGCTGCTTGCAGCTATATTTGATAGTTATCATTGCACATCTATGTTTACGTTTTTGTGCTTTTTAAACGGCAGACATTGCAGATGTTGTGTTGTATTAAAAATATTCCTCTGTGTTGTGTGTGTCAGGAGTCAGCTCAGAGGTGTCTGCGATACAGAGGCTAGAGGAGACGCTGAACTCTGCTGCTGCTGCTGCTGTGGCTGCAGCTGAGGAGGCTGCTGAAAGCGCCGCCAAGACGAACCTCTTCAGGTACATCTTGCTTTACAGTGGGCACTATTTTGTAGTGTGACCAAAATGTAGACCTGTTTATGTCAAGGAAATATAACCACCCCCCTCGCTGGGTGAGTGTTTCTTACTAGATATAGTCGGCCTCAAGTGGGAGGTTGAGTGTTGCATAGTCAGATATAGTCAGCCTCACCTCCACGCACAGCTTGGGCTCTGGAACCCAACTCCTTGAGCCGGCGGGGATCTGGTTTGAGGACCACAGGATCTCATCTCTGCTGTTTGCAGATGATGTTGTCCTGATGGCTTCATCGAACCGGTACCTCTAGTGTGCACTGGGGCGGTTTGCAGCCGAGTGTGAAACAGCTGGGATGAGGATCAGCTCCTCCAAATCCGAGGCCATGGTTCCCGACCGGAAAAAGGTGGCTTGCCCTCCTCCGGTGGGTGGAGAGTCCTTGCCTCAAGTGGAGTTCAAGTAGCTCGAGGTCTTGTTCACGTGTGAGGGGAGGATGGAGGCCTCGGAGAAGACCCAGGACATGCTGGAGGGACTATGTCTCTTGGCTGGCCTGGGAATGCCTTGGGGTTTCCCCAGAGGAGCTGGAGGAAGCATCCGGGGTGAAGGAAGTCTGGGAGTCCCTGCTTAGACAGTTGCCCCCGTGACCCAGCCCCAGTTAAAGGAGAATTAACGTTTTTTACAATCTGAGCCTTATTTCGGTAATAAAACAAGTTGTTTTACTCACCCATAGCACTTTGGTGTCATATGGAGCATTTCCAGAGATTTTTTAGATTAGCGATAGCCGTAGCGCTAATATATGCCCCGAGTGGTCTCCAAATAACAGAAACTTTAGCACTTTTCAAATAATAGAAACTTGATGTCTTAGTCTACACTTTAGTTTGAGTCAAAAGTGGCCTGTAATCCGAGATTTTTGCCATAGTTTTGAGTAGATGAGGAGGACAGTGCGCATGTGCAGAGTCACAGTTTATTTCACTCTCAGCTCCCGGGACCCAAACATGAAACGCAAAGATGTAAATTATGGATAAATCTCGGATTACAGGCCACTTTTGACTCAAACGAGAGTGTAGACTAAGACATTGAGCTTCTATGATTTGAAAAGTGCTAAAGTTTGTGTTATTTGGAGACTGCTCGGGGCATATATTAGCGCTACGGCTATCGTTAATCTAAAACATCTCTGGAAGTGCTCCATATGACCCTAAAGTGCTATGGGTGAGTAAAACAACTTGTTTTATTACCGAAATAAGGCTTGGATTGTAAAAAAACATTAATTCTCCTTTAAGCAGAAGAAAATGGATGGATGGCTGAATATAACCACAGATATATGGAACTTCTCATCTATTCAAGAGTCGAATACTAAAGTGGTTAACAGAGTTTTCAAGTGGGTGCACATCTAAAAACATGTCTAATATTTTCTTGGTGGTTTCTTGCCCTGTGTAGTTCTGGGATCTGGGAGATTCACATCACAGAACCTTCAAATGTAGTTATGCATTTAGATTGAATGAAAAAATCTCGTAGAAATAGGGCTGTGTCTGAGTTTGGATTCCCCCTGTAAACATGGTGAGCACATGTGTGGTGACTGTTGGAGTGACTGGGTGTATGTGTCTTCCACAGCAGTGTGTCTGAGCCCAGTGCGGTCACACAGCAGATGACAGAGATGAGCCTACAGTGTGAGGAGCCCGGTGCTGCCGATGTGCTCCTCTGCTCTGGTGAGGCGCAGCTTCCCCAGGCGGCTCCGGAGGACCCCACATTACCCCCACCCAAACCCAGGAAGAACCGCTGCTTCATGTGCCGCAAGAAGCTGGGCCTCACAGGTATTTCTTAGTAACCTGCTAGCACACATGAACATTTGCTTTTTAAAGGCAAATTACGTTTTTTTTCAAAAAACGTTTTTTTTTACAATCTGAGCCTTCTTTCGGCAATAAAACAAGTAGTTTTACTCACCCATAGCATTTTTCTGTCAATTGGAGCAGTATCGCAGAACTTATGTTGAGCCGTTCTGTTCTAGTAATGATCCCGTATCCTTAACATGGTGCTGTATCATATGCTCGGGGCATTACTTTGCGGTGTCCAAATAACACAAACTTTAGCACTTTTCAAATCATAGAAGCCCGATGTCTTAATGTAAGATTTCGTTTGAAGCAAAAGTGGCCTGTAATCCGAGATTTATCCATAGTTTCGAGTAGATGAGGATGCCAGTGCGCATGCGCGGACTGTGCTCTCAGCTCCCGGGACCCAAACATGAAACGCAAAGCTGAAAACTATGGATAAATCTCGGATTACAGGCCACTTTTGCTTCAAACGAAATCTTTCATTAAGACATCGGGCCTCTATGATTTGAAAAGTGCTAAAGTTTGTGTTATTTGGACACCGCAAAGTAATGCCCCGAATACAAATGCTAACGGATACGCTACAACATAACTTTCTTCAAACAGCTCCAAATGACACGAACGTGATATGGGTGAGTCAAACGACTTGTTTTATTACCGAAAGAAGGCTCAGATTGTAAAATAACGTTACTTTTCCTTTAAATGTTTGCTTTATAAATCCATATTTATTATTGTCTACATATTGTGTCACAAAACAATATGTAAAAAAGTAAACAATTATTAACTCTATTGTGTGGCCAGTTAGGCGCACGCTCCAATGCTAGCAGGCCCTCTCACGCTCTTATGTCTAGGGTTTGACTGTCGCTGTGGGCAACAGTTCTGTGGACTGCACCGGTACTCGGACAAGCACCGCTGCCCGTACGACTACAGGACAGAGGCGGCCGAAAAGATCCGCAAAGAGAACCCTGTGGTGGTGGCAGACAAGCTCCAGAGAATATGAAGTGTACCCTCCTCCTGCTCTTCAATCACACTCCATCCTTACACAGAATCACTTGGTGGCACGGTTATTGTTTCATTTGACTCACTTTTAGGTAGATCCGTGGTTTAATTTTTAAGCGTTGGATTTTATGGTAAACTCGAGGAGTGGGCAGACAGTGGGCGTTCTGAGTAAGATGGCCGGGTGTGGAGAAAAGCCTATCGTAAGCTGGTCTCAAATGGTCTCTGACAATTTTTGAATGAGGCCCACTTTTTGTCGGTTGCAAATGTTTTTTTTTATTAATTCCTTGCTGCTTGAGACTGTTGCTGCTTGCTCTCTGCTGGCTACAGAAGCAAAATGGATGTGTTCCCTGCTCAGGTCCTGGAGATGGACTCCAATCACCACTCTGCTGGGGAGGAGACTGGCACGCTTTCGTTGGACTGCTATTACTACACGTCCCACTGGGTTTTCATTAGCTAACATTATTTCAAACCAGAGTGAAGAATCATAACATTTGGATGTCAATGTTTTGCCCCGTTTTAAGTTCAAGTTGTGTGAAAAGCAGATGTTAAAGTTTTATGTTTAATATTTAAAGTCGCATTGCATAACCTTTTGCGTTGCCAATGGAGCTCGGTAGTCCCACCTACTTCAGCTGCTTTAAGTCCAAAAAGCACATTTAAAACGGAAGATTCAGTGAAATGCTAAATATTTAAGCCTTAAATACTTACTAGTTGAGATTTAAAATGTTTAATATTACAGTTCTTTTCACAAAATCTGTTGGGGAAAAAGGAAGGGTGGGTGGTCACTGTTGAGCTCCATTACAAGGAGATAACTTTAATGCTGTGCTGTATTAAGGGAATAACTAACATCTCCATAGAGACGAGCAAGTGCTACGTGCTCTAAACTAGAAAAGTTATACAGTGCACCTTTAACATAACTCCTGCATTAGGGTGCACAACTTGCTTTGCTCAAATTAAGAAGTAGTTTATTGTACTACGGATTTGTATTGTGATTATAGCCTAGTTATGATTATAGTTAGAGCACATTTGAGTTTCACACTAACGGTCTATTTTTGTCAGTGTCCAGTTACATTGATATTGTGTGAGAGAGAGAGTGTGAGAGTGTGTGTGTGAGTGTGTGTGTGTGTGTGTGTGTGTGAGTGAAGAGTGTGTGTGAGAGTGTCAAGAGTGTGTGTGTGTGTGTGTGAGTGTGTCAAGAGTGTGTGTGAGTGTGTCAAGAGTGTGTGTGTGTGTGTGTCAAGAGTGTGTGTGAGTGTGTCAAGAGTGTGTGTGAGTGTGTCAAGAGTGTGTGTGTGTGAGTGTGTCAAGAGTGTGTGTGTGTGTGTGAGTGTGTCAAGAGTGTGTGTGTGTGTGTGAGTGTGTCAAGAGTGTGTGTGAGTGTGTCAAGAGTGTGTGTGTGAGTGTGTGTGAGAGTGTCGGAGTGTCAGAGTGTGTGTAGGTGAACAGTTTGTGTAGAGTGTGTGAGTGTGTGTGTGAGTGAGTGTGTGTGTGAGTGTGTGTGTGTGTGTGAGTGTCTGTGAGTGTCAGAGTGAGTGTAGGTGAACAGTTTGTGTGAGTGTGTGTGTGTGAGTGTGTGTGTGTGTGTGTGTGTGTGTGAGTGTCTGTGAGTGTGAGTGAGTGTAGGTGAAGAGTTTGTGTAGAGGGACATGATGCTCGTAGGTGGTGCCTTGTGGTTGCATGACAGGTGGGGACTGGTCATTTGAATATGCACACTGCATTTAGTTTTTTGTTTTTCTTTTAGTTT
>JAVJIX010000170.1:1490000-1512500 GCA_036785185.1 Paratrypauchen microcephalus
TGATTTAGGTTTGAGAATGGAATTGTATATGGGAGACAAATTATGTCTGACTCCCCCATTCCTGTTTAAAGAAGGATTCTCTTTCTTGACAAAAAATAGCCTCTTTAACTCCCCTCTCAAACCAGTTCTTTTCTCTGGCCAAGATCTGAACCTCACTGTCCTCAAAGGAGTGGCCCGTGGCTTTTAGGTGAAGATGTACGGCAATCTGAGGTCCACTCTGGCTCTCTCGTCTGTGTTGGTACATCCTCTAGTGAAGTGGCTGTTTTGTTTCTCCAGTGTAGCGCTCACTGCAGTCTTCACTACACTGAATGGAGTAGACCACATTGCTTTGTTTGTGGGTCGGTGTTTTGTGCTTTGGGTGGACCAGTTTCTGTCTTAAAGTGTTTGTGGGATGGGATTCATGTTGTCTGAAAATCCTCTGTAGTTTCTGAGAAACGCTGGCCAGGTAAGGAATGGTTACACCCTTTCTTCTGGCTTCTGGTTCTCTGTTGTCTTGTTTCTTGTCCTTGTCTCTCTTAGTTTTGTTGATAGTCCACCAGCGTCTGACCAGAACTGAAGAAACAGCTTGGATGAGCTGCAATACGTATTCGACCAAATACACTTTTGTCCAGTTGACAAATAGACCCCTTTACAGTTAGTAAACAGATGTGACGTCAGCGGCATGTGCGCGCATTGTTGACCCAGAATCAACCATGGTGGACCATAGCGGAGTATTTGAACGACAGGGAGAGCTACATTCAAGAGCTCACGTTGAGCAACAGGGTTCGACTACCAGATCCTTATGCGATCACAGAGTGGCAGTACGACCGCATAAAGTGGCCAGATTTACAGTGGCCAGATATCCACTGTTATTTAGTGGAGAAGCCCAGCGTGTATACAAGAGAGAAAGTGCGCGCATACAAATCCATGGATGCCTACCAGTTTGCTGTGTGTGGCCATGTACAGGAGGTAAAATACCACGATATCGATGGGGAGTTTTGCGTGTTGGCATCTGATGTTCTCCCCAGTCAAAGACAAGGCCACAAGACGACCATGTACAATGCTTGGGCTATCATCAACAAGCGCGAGAACTACGTTCAGACCGCCAACTGCACTTGCGTTGCGAGGTAAGTAACATACTACGACTTAATTCACGAGTCACAGATGTGATCTCAGTCATGTCAAATGCCATTTATGATGGTCATGCGAAAACTTATCATGCATTTTAACAAAGTTATTCGTGTTCGTTTACATCTGTCTGCCGTAGAGGTTACCCGGTTAATATGTCTGTGAGCTTTGCGGTGTCCTGTGCTTGCTAGTTAATCAGCATGATTAAACATCATTGAACACCTGGGAAAATTACCCTAAACAAGCAGCAGGTGTTCACTTGTGTGTATGTCAGTTGAATAATATGAACTATCATTTATTCCATCTGTTTCTCTTTATTTCACGTTGAGTTCTTCTCTTCTCTTCTATATCTTCGCTGGGGGTTTTATGGCGGCGGTGGCTTTTTTTGAGTCAGCACTGCGCGCGCATTCAGTGATGACGTAGCTTTTGCCATGGATTCTACCTGGACACTGAGGGATTCTACACACGTGTCAGTTACAGTTCAACTCCTGAACAGCAAGCGGCGCTATCGTACGTCCTGCGCATGCGCGGCACTCACACTTCTGACGTGGACTGTTTATGTTCTGCCTGTCCGGCTCCAGTGCGGCTCCGGCTCCACACGGTTTTCTCTCAGAGGAGATCTTAATCTTCAGTCTAACTTTAGAAGACACGGTCCCGTCTGTCCGGTGTGCCCTGTCCGACAGCAAACACACACACACATCACACTGCGGACACGACAGCGCCAGAGCCGGGATGGAAATGAGCTAGCGCGGCTAGCTCTGGAGCCGAGGCTACAGCTGATCCGCAGTGTTCTGTGAGTTCTGCTGTTTCCTGGTTTAAAGTCTGTGACAGGCCCGTGGACAGGGTCATGGACTGGCTCTGCTGCTGAACAGAGGACATAGGTGTATGCACCGAGGTCGTTCTTGTAGCTGTTGGTGAACATAGTTGATTTACCAGAGTGTCTGATAGTCTGACAGGAGGCTAATCAGTACAGGATTCAGTCTGAGCTTTACTGTAAATGTGAGTTAGCTGAAGACTAAACCAGGTCTAAATTAGGACTAAAGCCAATCTATTTCTGGTCTTAGACACACTTAAACATAGACAAACTTTATTGATCCACAAGGGATATTGTTTGGGCACGGTAGCTCACTCATCAAATATAATATATAAGATCTAACAGAGGGTAAAAAGGAAAGAAAGGGAAAAAAAGTAGATGGAAATGAAGAAAAAAAAATATATATATATATATATATAGATGGAATAGCAATCAAAGAGCAGTGTCAGTCCAGTCTAATCTACAACAAAATAATTTGACACTAGAACTAAACCAAATCTAAATGAGGATTAATGTAGGTCTAATGAAGCAAAGCAAATCTACTTCAACATAATTCAGTGTATGATTAAAGCATTCCGTGACAGCACCTCTGGTCCGAAGGTTCTGAGTCACCTGAAGATGGAAAAGCTCTATGTGAATGTGCCTATTTCCTGTGTGTTGTCTGGTGCTGGTTCTAAACTGGGACTAAACCAGGTCTAAACTATGAAGAAAATCAGGTCTAAACTAGGACTACACCAGGTCTAAACTAGGACTACACCAGGTCTAAACTAGGACTACACCAGGTCTAAACTGGGACTAAACCAGGTCTAAACTGGGACTAAACCAGGTCTAAACTAGGACTACACCAGGTCTAAACTAGGACTACACCAGGTCTAAACTAGGACCTTTTTTTTGTATAGGTTTAATTTAGGACTAAAGTAGTAAGTAAGGTAGCTGGGCGGGATGACCAAAAATTTATATCAGGGTATTTTTCAAAATTATATCGGTGTCACGCTATTTGACATTTTTTTGTTTTTTTTCCCCATGTACTAAGTGGTACCATGTCTTTGGCTAAGTGGATACTAATAGCGTTGGTAATATTAGAGCGGCCATAGGCAGTGCGGGTCGGCAGAAACACCTCGAGCTGCATTAGACTGAGCACAGGAGCCCCCCAGGGCTGTGTGCTCAGTCCGATGCTCTTCAGTCTGCTGGCCCACGACTGCACACGGACCTTCAGCACAATCACATTGTGAAGTTTACGGATGATACGACTGTGGTGGGTCTCATCTTTAATAACGATCACTGCGTGCACATGGACGAGTGTAATCCGATTGCAAATGGATTGGGATCATATCGGATTCATGTGCACAGGCTAAGGATCGTATAGAAAGAAAGCTATGCCTTTATTAGTCCCACAGTGGGGAAATTCCACCTCTGCATTTAACCCATCCTGTTATTAGGAGCAGTGGGCAGCACATTACTGCGCCCGGGGACCATCTCCATGATCTTCCCGCTTCGGCCTGGTCAGGACCTCAGCTGGAGGATTTACCTATGGTGCATGTTTTGGGTTGGTGGGGGAAACCGGAGTGCCCGGAGGAAACCCACCCAGACACGGGGAGAACATGGCCGACGCCGTCATAAGTAGCGATTGTTCCCGGAAAAGTCAGACGAAATCATGGCTGCGAAGAAAGAATGCACAACACGTACACCAATGCTGCTCCGTCAAATTCCTTGAGCGCCATCTTTGTATACCGCCACGTAGTTTGTTGTGTTTTTATTGAGTAGCCATCACCCGGAAGTAGTTGGACCAAGTAGTTGCGCCACATAGCGTAGGTATTCGGTATGAAGCGGTATACTGCCTAGCTCTAAAGTTTTTATTTATATAGCACTTTTCACAAACATATGTCACAAAGACGCTTTACAGATCATTATTCATTCACTCATACCAAATTGTGTTGACCCTGTGCTGTGTTGCCTTGCAGGACAGTGATGGTGCAGTGGACTGTGGTCTGAGGCACAGATGGAGGACAAGTACAGCAGTAATGTTCTGTCAGGAGGGAAGCTGGGCATGGTGGAGGCATCAGACTCCAGGTACCTGCTCTACAGCTGTCTATAGCCTTATGGAATTACACTCATGGGGAACAACAATAGGGTTGATTGGTATAACAAAAATCATTGTTGTGTTTCAGACTGACGAGGTACTTGGTGCTGCTGGTGCTCTCCAAGGTGCTGAAAGCTCTGGGGATCTTCGAGGCGTATGACATCCTCAAAGTGGTGCACATTATCCACTTCATCTTCATCCTCAAACTGGGGTGAGTATGAGCTGTGTGTCACTCTCCGGCCTGTTACACTGAGCAGGCCCACAGCAGTCCCCACTCCTCCATCACAATGCCTCACTCTCAGCCTCTCAGGCCACATGTCATGTGACTGTGACATATCCATATGTCATTGTCTAGTTACCAGTATTATGCTAATGCTTAGGTCTTCCATTTGAGGATACTTACCCTTTTTGTCCTTCTAAAGTTTAAAATGAAACTATCCTTAAAGGTCCCATGGCATGAAATTTTCACTTTCTGAGGTTTTTGTTACGTTAATGTGAGCTCCCCTACCCTGTTTAGGGCCCCCAATGGCTAAAAGTTGCGAAATGTCTAAACTGAGCATTTGCGGTCCTTTTCTGCGTTTGAAAAAAACACAGCTCAAACGGGCAATTCTGGACAAGGCACCTTATTGACGTCAGATCGAAAAAAGAAATGCAAATGCAGTTCCACCACCGTCTGGATCTCCACCTCCTGTCTCTGGAAATCACGCCCAGAGAGTTTGGACTGCGGAGGAGCTACGCAATGCGAAATGCGTTTTTTTATTTGCCTGGAGGCACATGCGAGTGTTTCTAGGCTCGGAAGTCCTTTACCCGACTCTCTGGACCTCTGAAACAGCAGTGGTTTAATTTTATTTTCTGTGAAAATGTGTTTTTTTCACTCAAATGGCTCTCCTTTCTGTCTTCGTGCTTCAAACGTGGAAGTTGGGAGACAGCGCAGAGCAGCGCTCCAGCGGCATTCAAGCAAGAACGCCCAGAATGAGTTGTTCAGAGTGAATTTGTGATCATGTCTGTGTAAATGGGTCTTTCTCATGCACTGAGTGTTGATTTTGAAGAAGGATTCATTTACAGTATTAGGGAACCATTAAGGCACCATATAAAAGCATCAAGAAGTACCATGTCATGGGACCTTTAAAGGCCTTGGCCTGTACTCAGTAATTCTCAAACAGCGACATGATTTACATTTGAGTTGTTAAAATGGTTCACATTTTACTAGTGTGTTGTGATTTCAGGAGTGCTGTGATCTTGCTGTTGCTTCAAAAGCCCTTCTCTTCTGGAAAGTCCATCTCAAAGCGGCAGGTAGGTCCCGCAGAGTCCATGTACACTGTGTCCCCAATGTGTCCTGACTGCAGTGTGTCCTATTGTAGTGGATAAAGCTGGTCAAACACGCCGTCTTCAGCTGCATCGTGTCTCTCCTGGGCTTCTTTGGCCTCACGCTCTGTGGACCTCTCAGGTACTCGCCCAAAACTCTCACATTACTCCTGAACATACAACTGCACATGTCTGTGTTCTGTGCATGGAGGGATGCAAGGAGCAATCCACTTTCGTTTTTCGCACTCACTTTTCATTTCGTTTCACTTTTGTTTTTGGTACTCTTGAGTCCTCCCTTCCTTTGCTCTCCGTGCTAACTCACTCACCCTTCACAACACAATCAGCATGCAACCTGCTAATGAAACTACTGCACATATCATCAAGTTTGGCAAGTTGTAGCATATTGTTTTGTGTCATGCTTTTGTATATTTATGAAAAGTTGTTGTGTGGGAGCATAGGTGATGTAGGCTTGTGGGCGGAGCTTTGTACAGGATCATATTCCTAACTATAAGGAGGGTTCGAATAAGGCCTGGGAGAGCGCGCAAATTACAAAACATGTATGGATGACATCAAAAACCTCTTTAGGCATGTTTTTGATGTGGGAATATTTTCAAATGTCCCACAAAAACCGTAAGATGAAATCGGTGTAGTAACCTTGTTGTTGTTGTGCAGGACGCTACTGCTGCTGGAGCACAGTGATGTGGTGGTCATTGCTCTGCTGGGGGTCCTGTTCACCAGCTCTGGAGGAGGGCCCTCAAAGGTAAGTGTACGGCACTGTCAGGCTTGTGTTTGGCCTGATCTGAGGAGGAGCTGCTCAGAGGAGGAGCTGCTGCTGATTTGTCTCTGCTCCTTTCAGACACGAGGAGCCGCGTTCTTCATTATTGCCGTCATCTGTCTCCTGCTATTTGACAACGATGACCTCATGGCCAAGATGGCGGAGCACCGTATCCTTCCACTGCTTATCACAAAATACAACAGTTTCTGGAAAAAGTCCCTTTAATCTCTGCTGCACAACAGTGTTATAACGATACTAACATAGTATCCATAGTATCATAATGTGCTATTACGATACTAAGGAATAGACTAGATACTCAATACTTATTCTGATACCACAATGATTTAAAAAAAAAAAAAAAGCGCAGCTGTCTGTGCGGTTAACATGAAGTTACAACACTCGCGAGCGCTGTTGTCAGCACTAAAACAGTTTATCCCCATGTGATAAAATAAGTTATGATGCTAAATGAACATTAGTGAGCGGGATACATCTTAATGACCCGTTTGAGTTAAACGCAGATGAGTGCGTAAATGACGAGAAGAAATGTCTCAAACTTCAGTAGTCGGACATCCACTCATACCTGATAGATACACCTATCCCCGCCCCCCAGGAGAGCCTGAAATCTGTTGAAATCCTACAAGACGCAGACATGATCCCAGACACTGGGATCTTATCAACACAGCATCTGCTGTGTTAAAGGTCCCATGCCATGAAATTTTCACTTTCTGACGTTTTTGAACATTAATGTGAGCTCCCCTACCCTGTTTAGCCCCCCCCCCATGGCTAAAAGTTGCGAAATGTGTAAACTGAGCATTTGCGATCCTTTTCTGCGTTTGAAAAAAAGACAGCCCAAACGGGCGATTCTGAACAAGGAAACTTTCTGACGTCACACTCGGGGAAAAATGCAAATGCAGTTCCACCCCCCGTCTGGATGTCTACCCATCGTCTCTGGAAATCACCGCCAGAGAGCTTGGACCGCGAAGGAGCTACGCAATGCAAGATGCGTTTTTTTATTTGCCTGGAGGCACGTGAGAGTGTTTCCATTCTCGAATGTCCTTTATCCGAGCCTCCTAACCTCTGAAACAGCAGTGGTTTAATTTTATTTTCTGTGGAAATGTGTTTATTTTTCAATGGAAATCGTCTCATATCTTCCTCTGCACTTAAACGCGGAAGTGGGGCCAGCGCACATCGCACCGCTAAAGAGGAAAGAGCGGAGAATTTGGCCGCACCCCCACCCGCTGCACTGGCCTGTCTCTGTCCTCCTCATTTGCATTCCAGCAACAACGCCCAGAATCAAGTGTTTCAGAGAGATATTTTTGACTCTGACTGTGTTCATGAGGCTCTCTCATGCACTGAGTGTTGATTTTGAAGAAGGATTCGTTTACAGTATTAGGGAACCATTAAGGAGCCATATAAAAGCATCAGGAAGTACCATGTCATGGGATCTTTAATAAACAAATAATCAGTCCATATATGAGCCGCATTGTTTTAAAAGCTGCAGGGTTCAAAAGTGTGAGGAAAAAAGTAGCGGCGTCCAGAAATTACGGTAGTTACATGTGAATGCAGAGAGAGTATATTCTCCTTAACTGTGGCCAGCCGAGGGTCACCACGACAGCGCGCTCACCCACTTCCTCCACACTGCTATCGCCTTCCTGGGAGTTGCTGACCACAAGGTATCCCCCCCCTCCCCTGCCTGCCCTGGTCACCTGTGTCTGTACTAGTTGTAGCGGTCCCTCAGATTCAATCAATAGGCAGAGAGCTTCGACGGGTGCCGATATTTTATTAAGCACATTAATTAGCACCTAGCGCCGTGAAAACTACACGGGAATGAAAAAACAGAAAAACACGAATACTTAACAGAGAAATCAAATTATACTAACATAAATCCTGACTAAAATTGTCCACATTTACTTATATACATATATAAAACAAGCAAGTACCTGTGTTGAAAGAAAAATTTCATCAGGAAACATGTGCGTTTTTACGTAGATCTAACCAACTCTGAGAGCAGCGCAATACTTCGGGAAATGTGGCTGAACTGGTAAGGCTAGGGCGCCATTTACTGGACTAACTGACATTTACACTAGTGCTACTGTTGTCGTGATACTAAAATGGTTTCATTCATAGGAATAGATTCTCAAGACCAATTCCCGTACCACAATGACAAAAAAACACTTTTTCTTTAGACAATAGAATGTCATTTTCAACATTAAATCATAGTACTATAATAGTTATGATAGTGTATAATAGTGTAATCCTTCAGTGGTCCAGGTAGGTTCCATACTAGTCCCTGGTGCAGTCCGTTGGATCTGAGCGTGTCTCTTCTCTGTTCTCAGGGAGGGGTGATGCTGCTCGTGGCCTCTCTCTGCCTGAAGGTGGCGTTCCACACGGCGTCCAGGAAGCTGTCTGTGGAAATGGGCGGGGCTAAGCGTCTGTACGCCCTGGACAACCTGGTGTCGTCTGCAGTGCTGCTGCCCTGGGTCCTAGTGCTTTTGGCCACCACTGAGGTTAGCCACACAGCACGCCCTCTGTGGAACACTTTCTTTTACAGTTTGCAACTACTCATTCACCAATGTTAAATAGAAATACAAAGTCTAATTAAATCTTGTTTTATTATTCAACCTTTATTTAATGTAATAGATCTCCTAGTATGTTTTTTCAGGGCTAATGCAGATATAGATTTTTTTCCCCATGCTTTTGAACAAAATGTGTCAGAGCTAGAGATGTCAACAATTAATCGACTTACGATTAATTGTCGATCAAGACGTTGGTCGAACAAAATGCATTAATTGTAACTAATCGCTAATCGCGGACACGCGCACCCGTGGTCACGAAACAAGGCAAAGTGCCGCAATTCTGGTTTAGACCTGGTCTAGTCCTGGGCAGGGCGCGGCACTGCCTGCGCGTACACCGGGGCTGAGAGCACGAGATCGAACCGCGGCGCCCGGACTGCGTACTCTCAGCCCGAGCCACAAACCAGCCGCACGAAACCAGCAGAGAGCGGCACGTGGTGGTTTAATCCTGGTTTAGTCCAGGTCCAGTCCAGGTTTAGACCTGGTTTAGTTCTGGTCTAGACCTGGTTTAGTCCACGTTTAGTCCTGGTCTAGTCTCTTAGCCAATCAGGACGCAGAACACAATGTTACACTATAAAAAAATTGAAAAAAATAAATAAAAAATCCGCGAAACAGCGAGGCCGCGAACAGTGAACCGCGATAGAGCGAGGGATTACTGTATTTTGTTATTCAGCATCAATACATTTGTCTGCTTTTTACTAAGGAATAATTAATTGAGGAATATACAATATAATAATACTATGATATATTTTTGACTCAGTGTTATGTTACTATAGCTTATATTCTTAAAGACCCTATTGAAACACTAAAATTCAGGTGAAAAACGCCGCTTATCAATTAATCGTAAGTTGATTGATAAGGTCAATCAACTATGGATTAATGAATTAATCAATAATTTGCATCCCTAGTATTGATATATATTATAGTATCAGGTTTTGATACTTATGACATCCCTACCCTCTCAGTGTACCCCCTTTAAAGCCTGTCTTGTGTCTTTCAGAGTAAGGTAGAGTCGTGGGGGTCTCTGCTGCTGCCCCTGCTCATGGTGGTTGTGTGTGTGATGATCATGGAGTTCTACGTGGAGGCGGTTTGCAGCGCTAAGATGGAGGCTCCCCGTGTGGCTCGTTGTGGCTCTGTGGCTCTCGTGCTCTCTGCTCTTGTCTTGGCTCACTTCTGGACACACCCCCTGACTGACCAGCTCATGAACCTGAGAAGAGGTCCTGCCCAGAGCACAGAGCATGTGCTGTCAGGAGGGGTCATCGTCAGCGCCACCTTCTTCATCCTGGGTCAGACCAAACCTTTTTCCATGCTATGGAGCCCATTCCAATGAGCCATTGCTACTGCCACTAATGCAGATGTTTTGTGCAAAATCAGCTGTTCAGAGCTTTTAACCATGTTATAGATGTTATAGTTTCCCCTTCTGATTAACTCACACTCAGTTGTATTCAGTGATCTTTATTCACCTTTATTCAAGACATTGCTCCTTGTTTTCACTACCAGTGGTACACGCCCACTGTGACATACGCACTTCCTTCTCCAGTTTTATTTTCTTAAAGGAGAAGTAACGTTTTTTACAATCTGAGGCTTATTTCGGTAATAAAACAAGTTGTTTTACTCACCCATAGCACTTTGGTGTCATATGGAGCACTTCTAGAGATGTTTTAGATTTGCGATAGCCGTAGCGTGAGTTCTAACCGTAGCTTGGGGCATATAATATATGCCCCAAGCATGTAATATATGCCCCGTGCGGTCTCCAAATAACACAAACATTAGCACTTTTCAAATCATAGAAGCTCAATGTCTTAGTCTACGATTTCATTTGAGTCAAAAGTGGCCTGTAATCTGAGATTTATCCATAATTTACAGCTTTGCGTTTCATGTTTGGGTCCCGGGAGCGGAGAGTGAAATAAACTGTGACTCCGCACATGCGCACTGGCGTCCTCATCTACTCGAAACTATGGCTAAATCGTGGATTACAGGCCACTTTTGACCAAACGAAATCGTAGACTAAGACATCGAGCTTCTATGATTTGAAAAGTGCTAAAGTTTGTGTTATTTGGAGTCCGCACGGGGCATATATTACATGCTCGGGGCATATATTATAAGCCCCGAGCTACGGCTAGAACTCGCACTAGGCTAACGCAAATCTAAATCATCTCTGGAAGTGCTCCATATGACACCAAAGTGATATGGGTGAGTAAAACAACTTGTTTTATTACCGAAATAAGGCTCAGATTGTAAAAAAAAAAGTTACTTCTCCTTTTAATCTGTGACACACGTAGGATTCAGCAATGTGGTGTAGTCATTTTGGTACACATCAGTGGACTTGTTTCTTTTATTAAGATGTTTTTGATGAATATTATGATTTAAAATTATAACATAATGATCCACAGGTGACACAAGCACAATATGTCGTATTTAAGGTTATGTTTTGCACTTATAAAACCTTTGCAGTTCACTTCAAATCAATAAAGTAAGAAAAAGACAATGTTTGTGGGAAAATAAAGTGATGGAAATAAATGCAGAAGGAGGTCATGAATGTGTGCTTTAAAAATCCTGTGTAATCCATAATGTTTAAGAGCGTGTGTGTGTGTGTGTGCGCAGCCTCCAGTATCCTGGCATCTCCATCACGGTGTGGGCAGAAGGGCACTCTGGTGGGCTACTCTCCGGAGGGCACCCCTCTCTATAACTTCATGGGCGACGCGCTGCAGCAGACCTCACAGTCCCTGCCCCGCTTCATCAAAGACTCTCTCAAACAGATCCTGGAGGAGTATGACTCCAGACAGATCTTCTACTTCCTCTGCCTTAACCTGGTACTCACACTGTTCATAACCTTTGCCCCAACCTAGTACTCACACTGTTTATAGAGCCTTTAACATCACATGTCATCAGAATGTTCAAAATTGTGTAATGGAGGTGACTGGAAGCACAAAGTGACAAAGTGTTATTGTCTAGCCTCAACATTATATTTGAGCTTCAGGAAAAGTATAATATTGTTTAAAAAAAAGTGTAATATGTTCAATTGTGTATTAGGGATGGGCATAATTAATCGATTAACCGATAATTGATCATTAAGAATTTCACCGAGCAAGTTCATTTTCGTCGACAAACCGATAAAAACAAAAAACCAAAAACAGTCGCCTCAGTTGGCGCACCTCAGTTGATATATGCAAGCTTCCGTAGGTCAATCGCCGAAACATGAAGAGGTCGCGGCGAAGTGTTGTGTGGGACCACTTTAATTTAGAAAATGACCAAGCGCACTGCAAGCACTGCAATGCAGCATACAAATATACCTCATCGACAACACACATGATTTATCATTTGAACATCGCGCATCCAAGTCTGGTAAAAGAAGGTGGCGGCGGTTCATCATCTCTATCACAGGCTAGCCTGGACTCTGCGCTAGCACGGACCAGGAGGAGCTGCAGTGCTCAACGAGCAGAGAAGGTCACCGAATTGAAGTGAAGATGATCAAAATAGACATGCTCCCCATCAGTGCCGTGGAGGGCAAAGGTTTTCACGACTTAATAAAATATTGCTGCAGATACGGCTGGGTTGTGTGGAGGAGGTAGGACAGAGACAGCGGGCTAGCAGCAGTTAGCTCGGATCCCAAAGCGGCTAACTCCGAGCGCGCTAGCAGAGGCTGCAGGATGCGTGTCGCCTCGCTTTAATCCACCTCTACGCATGTTGATTTGCAGATTTACTTTCCCGTGGAGAAGCGCCTGTTCCCACAGCCTCGACAGACATGGTAAAAGCGACACACATGAGTGAATGGTTGTCTTCTTAATACAAAATATGTTCACGATTAACCGATTATTACTCATTAATTCTCCCGACGATCGATGAAGAAAACTTCACCGAATGCCCATCCCTAATGTGTATATTATACGTCTTGTATGCAGTCCCACAGTGGCCAGTGGGACTGCATGGAGCTCTCTAACAAACATTTCAGGCAAATATACTGAGCAGTGAGCAAAGCTGTCCAGCCCTGAACAGAACACTGCACAGAGCCAGTTGTGTGACTCCAGCTGTTATTCTACCGCAGATCCTTCATCCTCACCGTTATCAGAGTGTATAACTCCACTGTATAGTCCAGACGTGCAATATTTTTCTATACTCTCTTATTTACTTATTTTATTATTATTACTATTTGTCTGCATGCACTTCCTGTTCAAACTTTTCTTTGCACTAAACTATCTGGAGCTAATGTGGCAAGTGAATTTCTCCTGTGTGAGATCAATAAAGTCTTATCTTATCTTACTCAGGCATTCACGTTTGTGGAGTTGTTCTACGGCGCATGGACCAACAGTCTGGGCCTGATCTCTGATGGCTTCCACATGCTTTTTGACTGCTCTGCTCTGGTGCTCGGGCTCTTTGCTGCCCTGATGACGCGCTGGAAGGCCACACGCATCTTCTCCTATGGGTGAGCCCTTTCCTCCGCTCTCTTTTTACCCTCCTCCCCTTCTCCTTCCCTCCTCCTCTGTCCATCTCCTCCTCCTCTTTTCCCCTCCTCCTTCCCTCTTCTGTCTCTGAGAAGATGCAAAGGTTGTGACCGGTGCATGTGTTCCCAGGTACGGTCGTGTGGAGATCTTGTCCGGCTTCATAAACGGCCTATTCCTGATGGTCATAGCCTTCTTTGTGTTTGTGGAGTCAGTCACTCGCCTTTTAGACCCACCCAATATCAACACGGACATGCTCACTGTGAGTACAGCACGCCCACACAACCTACTCACACAAACCACCCAACCAATCCAACCAACCTGCCCACACAACTCACCTCTGGTTCTAACCCTGTGTGTGTGTGTAGCCCGTGTCAGTGGGGGGGCTGCTGGTCAACCTGGTGGGCATCTGTGCCTTCAGCCACGCTCACAGTCATGGAGGGAAGAGCTGCTCGTCACATGACCATGGCCACTCCCACAGCGAACACGGCCATGGGCACGGGGGACACGGGCACGGAGGGCACGGACATGGAGGGCACGGACATGGAGGACACGGCCATGGAAGTCACAGCCACGGAGGGCATGGGAACTCACACGGCTCCGGAGGAGGCATGAACGCCAACATGAGAGGTGGGTTTGTCCAGGATTATAATAATAATAAATACAGGCCAGTTGTGTTGTGGCACACAAACTGTTCTCTTTTTGGGCAGCGTTATTTTGTCCCATCATAATTTTATGTATGTCTTAACTTTTAACCAGTTGGGGGCGCTAACGTGCATTTTTGAAGATGTGCCCACATTTGAGGTTGTGGCTGTTTTAAAAGTTTCAAATGAAAATATGGCAGAATTAGATTTGTACATAGAATTACATTATGACATTTGTCACTTAATTAATCCAAGATGGTGAATTTTGGTTTGGGAGGGGCTGTGGTCACAATATATTTTTTGGTCCTTTTCCCATGATGCATCTGTGTACCAAATTTGGTTTAGCGACGCCAAAGTTTTTGTCTGGATGTCACATTAGCAATGGCAGAGTTTGGGCCTGTTGTCATGGCAACATGATGGTGACAGGTGCAGAGGGACAGGAGCAGAGGGACAGGTGCAGAGGGACAGGTGCAGAGGGACAGGTGCAGAGGGACAGGAGCAGAGGGACAGGAGCAGAGGGACAGGAGCAGAGGGACAGGTGCAGAGGGACAGGTGCAGAGGGACAGGAGCAGAGGGACAGGAGCAGAGGGACAGGAGCAGAGGGACAGGAGCAGCGGGACAGGAGCAGAGGGACAGGAGCAGAGGGACAGGAGCAGAGGGACAGGAGCAGCGGGACAGGAGCAGAGGGACAGGAGCAGCGGGACAGGAGCAGAGGGACAGGAGCAGAGGGACAGGAGCAGCGGGACAGGAGCAGAGGGACAGGAGCAGAGGGACAGGAGCAGAGGGACAGGTGCAGAGGGACAGGAGCAGCGGGACAGGAGCAGAGGGACAGGAGCAGACGGACAGGAGCAGAGACGACAGGAGCAGAGGGACAGGAGCAGACAGGTGCAGGAAAATTTGCCTTCGGCGCCGGGTCACGTGCTTGGTCCAATATGGCTGACTTCCTGTTGGTCACCTAGCAACGGTGTATTATACTTTTTTGTTCCTATTCCCATGATGCATCTGTGTACCAAATTTGGTTTGGCTACGACAAAGTTTTTGCCGGGCGTCCCATTGGCGAGGACAGATGTTGCGCCATAGGTGGAATGTATTTTGATTTTCCAGGGGGCGCTGTCGAGCCATTTTTAAAGATTTTTTTAATACAGATTATTTGTAAATTCCTTTTTTGGCATTCTTGAATTTTGTGCAAAATTTCGTGAGTTTTTGTCGGTGGGAAGTACCACTGTCAATGACGAGTGCGTATTTGCGACCGGTGCCCCACTGAACTATATGATACTGCACACTGTCGCCCACAGATTGTTCCAATATAATGAAAGACATCATTATTTTTCATGTGAGCTACAATAACATGGATCATGTTTTTTGTAGTCAACGTGTAGAAACTGTGACTTTGACCGTTGAACGCTGCTCTGATCCTTCTTCTGAGGTGAACCTAACATTTAATAAAAAGTCCAAAACAACCAGCCTCCAGTGAAAGTTTGAATTCCACTTTGATCAAAGGGACATGTTCATGAAGAGGCTCCTGTGTGCCCAGTCTATTCTGTTTAGGGTGTGTTAAATAACTAGGGCATTCAGCACATTTTCATGATTACAAAGCACATGAATACAAAGGAATTCTGATATGGCAACTGTTTTATCACTAACCCTGACTCATGTTTCGGTGCTGTCTCCCAGGGGTGTACCTCCATGTCCTGGCTGATACTCTGGGCAGCGTGGGCGTCATCATCTCCACCATCCTGATTCGTCAGTTCGGCTGGCTCATCGCAGACCCCATCTGCTCGCTCTTTATTGCCACGCTCATCTTCATCAGTGTGCTGCCTCTGCTCAAAGATGCCTGTGAGGTACTGCTGCTACGGACGCCCCACGAGCACGAGAAGGAGCTCAGCACCGCTCTGGAGAAGGTACACTCAGGGACTTGAGAACTGTCATACAAGTGTGGAACATATTAACTCATTCACTGCCAGCCTGTTTTCAAAATCTAACCCCTTAGAGTGCCAGAGATTTAGAGCATTTTCACTGATTTTACAAGACTCACAGAATACTGAGTTCTTTGACTATATAAACATGGCACACATCAAAATAAAGCGTTGACTCTCTTCTTTCACCTGGAAAAAAAATTATGTTTCTAACCTTTTCGGTTCTCAAATAACTGATAGTAGAACATAGGGAAGTTTCAGCAAAAACACTGGTTTTTGAGCAAGAAATTGAGAAAACGAGCATTTTATTCAAAGAAGGATTTCGAGCAGATCAGTGACTTTGACATCAATATTTATCGATTTAGTGACACCTCAAACATCTAAAATAACAGAAAGAGATTTTTGATGACAAAGTACATTTTTTATTTACAAATATAAGAATATAAGGCTCTGTGAATTGAAAATTCGTTCAAATCAATAGTGCCAAGAAATGTTTACAGGATATAATAATATCTTTTCATATAAAATAGAACTTTGTTGAGGCTTTGTCTGAGGCCCAGAGTACAGATCCATAATAAAAACTAATATACACACACACACACGCACACACGCACACACACACACACATATAACTTCATTCATTACAATTACCACACAGCAGCATCACTGCTCCAAGTCAGTAAACTTCTTCTTTGGCGCTGTCGTAGTTCTGATCAGAGTTCTTGCTCCGCGCAGCGCACACATGACACGCCCCCTCCTCGGGCACAGCAGATCTCTGCTCAGACCTCGCTGCTTGATCCGGCTTGTCTCTGCGATCCTCTGATCCAGGATCCTGGGTCCCAAGAGCGATCAGATCGCTCCATAGGCGCTGATCAACAGTTATCTGCTTTTCCGGGTTTTCTGGCCTCGCCATCTTACACACATCTATACACACACTGCACTCCTCCTTTCTTCCACGGCTCTGATCGGCAAATAATGATACAAGATCGCCATCTACAGGTTGAGAGGTGTGAATTACACCTTAAAAGTTGCTCTAGGCCGTAACCTAGCAACCCCTGCTGAAAAAAGCAATTGACGTCTATAGACGTCACGGCAGTCAACGTTTGGATTCGAGGGGACGTCAATAGACGTCACCGGCAGTGAGTTAATATGTCCACACTTGTGCCTGGTAGTGTGTGCTCCTCCTCAGCATTAGTGAGCTCGGTTACACTGTCCTTTCAGGTAGAGAAGACGGAGGGTGTGATCTCCTATAGAGACGCTCACTTCTGGAGACACTCTGCCAGCGTCATGGCTGGGACCATCCACCTGCAGGTGCTGCCCGACGTCGTGGAGCAGCGTATCGTTCAGCAGGTGCACAGCCACATCCTCTGTTTTTAGATACACTTCTGTTTGTGCAAACACTGGCCTCTGTGTGAACGAGTAACACCAGCCACAGTTAGACGTTAAATGGAGTCTGAACTTAAACCAAACCATCAGGATGTCCCCACTCTCTGTTGTCCAGAGGTGTGTCATTGACTTAGAAACTGGAAACCATTAGACTGTATAAATGGACATAGCTAGCCCACTAGACACTGCTTTCCAAAAAGTGAGCATGGGGGCACTTCTGGCTCCATCAACTCTGGTTTCAATTCATCTGCTATTGGAAAACGATCACCCCTCTCTCTAAATGCTGCTGTCAGGCTCATCATTTTGATCTTAAAATGTTTGTTTTGACCCGCAGGTCAGGTTCAAAATTTGCAATCACAACGCACAGTATGAAATACCTACCGGCTGCTAAATGAGCTGAGATATGTGAATGTTGTTGAGATTTTTCCCATCCAAGTTCTGTTGAAGACTGGTGATCCACAATCACCTTCTTTCCTTTGATAATTACGGTCTGTTCTGCCTGTCCCTAAATCACGATATGAACATTAATGTTAAAGGTCCCATGACATGGTACTTCTTGATGCTTTTATATGGCTCCTTAATGGTTCCCTAATACTGTAAATGAATCCTTCTTCAAAATCAACACTCAGTGCATGAGAAACAGAAATAAGATGAGAAAGAGTGATTTTTCTCTCTGAACACTCCATTATGGGCGTTGTTGCTTGAATGCAAATGAGGAGAAAAGAGATGGCCTATAGTAGAGGGTGGGGGCGTGGCCAAACGCTCAGCTCTCAGCTGATCCATTTCCTTGTTTTTGCACGGGGGGAGAGATTTGAAGCGTTCCATTGAAAAATAAACACATTTCCACAGAAAATAAAATGAAACCACTGCTGTTCAAAGGTCCAGAGGCTCAGATAAAGGACTTCCGAGCCTAGAAACACTCGGACGTGCCTCCAGGCAAATAAAAAAACGCATTTCGCATTGCGTAGCTCCTCCGCAGTCCAAACTCTCTGGGCGTGATTTACAGAGATGCTGAGTACAGACAGACGGGGGTGGAACTGCATTTGCATTTCTTTTTTCGATCTGACGTCAACAAGTTTCCTTGTTCAAAATCGCCCGTTTGAGCTCTGATTTTTTGTAACGCAGAAAAGGATCGCAAATGCTCAGTTTAGACATTTCGCAAACAGGGTAGGGGAGCTCACATTAACGTTCAAAAACCTCAGAAAGTGAAAATTTCATGCCATGGGACCTTTAATATCGTTTTTGACAATAAAGCTGAATTTGAACTTTGAACAATCAGGTCTTTCCCCAAGGTTGCTTCTGCTAACATTAGCAACAGGTTTGATTGACAGCGTTGCTAGCACCTGCTCCCTGCTAAACTAATTTACTTTCAACAGCTTTACTCTGGATTTGTTTTCGGTTGCTATACGACTATTAGTGATCAGAATTGGGCCAAAGGCTGACGTCACACTCACTTAGTCCACTTCTTTATACATTCTGTGCTGGAGATGTGTCTGTTGCTATTGTTAGAGATGATGTGTGCCACTAGAATAGGTGTAGGTCGATTGCAGATCTTATTTATCAGATTACATAACAAATAATGGACTTTTGTGAATGTCTGCATTGATTCTTTTCAGTCAAAACACATGATTTGTGTTCTACGAGCTGCGCACGATTTCTTTCATTGTACTTTTGACTCTGTAGCCTGTAGTCAAACCCTAGTCTAGCATCTGAGTAGGCTCCTTTGTGTAGAATGACATCAGGATTCGATGCACCTTTGACAGAATTAAACATTTCCATTCTCATTCTTCTCTCAGGGCTCTAAAACAGGGATGGGGGCAGATCTGTATATGTGTGCACAGTGGTCTCATCAGGTTGGATCGGGTTTAAAGGGACAGTGTGTAAGATTTTTACCTGTTAATTACTGAAATTGAAGATACCCATTCAAAAATACATTGTTTTCCAAGCCTTTACACTTCCATCATGAAATCAAAGTATTCTTTTGGACTTAGATATAGTCACATAAAAGGGGGATCTTCCCCATATAGAGGCAGCCATTTTGAATACGAGAGCCACAGAAGGACATTTGGGCTCATCCTTCGCCTCGGCTCCTGCTAACAGCTGCTTAGCCGCGCTGCGTTTGGGAGTGAAGGACAGAAGGAGAGAAGGGGAAGGGGAGGGGGAAGGGGGGAGCCTGTGTAAAGAAGCATGCTGCCGGATCACACATCGTAATGGATACAACACGTATTTTGGACTAAATTGTTTTACTGGATTTTATTCGCTGGATCCTTATGGACAGATTGAGACCAAGTTTATGATGAAATACAGAGTTTGACCTGTGCAAAGCCTTCAAAGGTAAGCTAAGTAAGCTAAGTTTTGTGCTTTTCCGTATAAAAGCCCCATGTGCTCGGGGAGTGATTGTTTTGCAGGGAAATGAATTGCATAGTCAAAAAGAGGAGACTGTAAGGTTTCATTTGATGTGTAGATTGTCATGAATCATGATCGGGATTGTGTGTTTTCATGCGAAAAAAAAAAAAAAAAGTGAACGGGGGACCGCGCTTTATGTATACAGCGGTGCGCGGTTCGTGCGCGGGCACGCGAGATTTCGGCGCTACGTCGCGTCCGGGTGACCCTCGAGGTCTGCCATAGCCAAAAGAGGAAGTGGAATAGCTAGTAACCACCTATGCGCCACGAATCCTACACACTGTCCCTTTAAGGGATGCATCTCTGAGTGGCAGCACTTCAGACTCCTCCACACAGAGACTTGTAGCACAGATATTCTGACAGAAAACATAAATGTAATGCTGCTCTGTGCTGCAGGTCACCTCCATACTGAAGGATGCAGGAGTGAACAACCTGTCGGTGCAGGTGGAGAAGGAGGCGTACTTCCAGCACATGTCCGGCCTCAGCACGGGCTTCCAGGACGTGCTCCACCTCACGCAGCAGAGGGGCGCCATCACACAGCTGCACGACGGGACCTGCATCATGTGACCTGTGTGACGGGTAGACATCCAGAGACCTTCTGTTGCTAAATGTACTGCTACATTTCCACAGATGTTTCACTTTTAGAATCCTGAATAGTGAATGCTAATGCTTTAGCCTTTAGCATTAAACATTTTTTTGATATGTGCAAACGACGGCTCCTGATACCAGGATCATGTGACCCAAACATGGACCAAATGGGACTTCTCCCCTTGTTTTATTCTGTACAGTGTGTGAATGTTTTGATAAACGGAATTCTATTTCATGTTTTGTTTTTAATGTGGATTATTTTAATTATATAGAGATCTCTCTTATCTATAATATTCTATATTATCTACACCTCATTCAATGCATTTTCTTTACTTTAATGACTATTTACATTGTAGATTCTGACTGAAGGCATCTAGACTATAAATGAACACATGTGGAATTACTTAACAAAAAAGTGTTAAATATCTCTAAATAAGTCTTATATTTTAGATTCCTCTAAATATCCACCCTTTGCTTTTTTGATAGTGCTGAAAACCCTTGGTGTTCTCAGTGAGCTTCATGAGGTAGTCCCTTGAAATGGTTTTCATTGCACAGGTGTGCCTTGTCAGAGTTACTTAGAGGAATTTCTTTCCTTATTAATTGGGTTGGGTCCATCAGTTGTGTTGTGCAGAAGTCACGTTCATACACAGTCGACAGCCCAACTGCACGACTGTTAGAACTGGTTTTATGGCAAGAACAACTCAGCTGAGTAAAGAGAAACAAGTGGCCGTCATTACTTTAAGAAGTGACTCACACAGGAGAAATTCTTCTCTGCATTTAACCCATCCTGTTATCAGGAGCAGTGGGCAGCACATTACTGCGCCCGGGGACCATCTCCATGATCTTCTTGCTTCGGTTTGGTCAGGACCTCAGCTGGAGGATTTTACCTGGAGCATGTTTGGGTTGATGGGGGAAACCGGAGTGCCCGGAGGAAACCCACCCAGACACAGGGAGAACATGCAAACTCCACACAGAAAGGCTCGGGGGACCCGACTCTTACGGCCGTACCAACGGGCAGAAATGGTCAGTCAGTCCGGAAAATTGTGAAATCTTTGAATGTTTCCCCAAGTGCAGTCACAAAGACCATCAAGCACTACAATGAAACTGGCTCATGTGAGGACCGCCCCGGGAAAGGAAGACCAAGAGTCACCTCAGATTAGAGAGCAGATAAATGCCACACAGAGCTCTAGCAGCAGACACATCTCTACAACTGTTAAGAGGAGACTGATCAGGCCTTCATGGTCAAAGAGCCACGAGGAAACCACTTCTAAGGAGAGGCAACAAGCAGAAGAGATCTGATTGGGCCAAGGAACACAAGGAATGGACATTAGACTAGTGGAAATCTGCTTTGGTCTGATGAGTCCAAATTTGAGATCTTTGGTTCCAACCGCCATGTCTTTTTGTGACACAGAAAGCTGAAAGCTTTTGTCTTTTTGCATCGAGTCAGTTTGTCACGCTGCCGTCGTCAACGTCTCACCGACTCATCGATGTCAAGCTCACATGCAGCAGCTCTATTTCCTTCTTCGACAGCCAGATCAATTGCCTTTACCTTAAAAGCTGCATCATATTCATTTCATTGTGTGTTTTCCATGAGGAGGGTGTGTGCATGAAGCACAAAATAACTTCAAAACACAATCAAACTAGCATCTTCCTCAGAGTGTCGAGTCTTCACCTGTTTGTCTCACTCTTGTGCCGTCACTTCAAGCTCTACTGCGCATGTCTCCTGCAGAAAGAGCTGTTCTGTTGGGGATCATGTCTGTGTCTGGGATCACGTCAGTATCTCGTAGGATTTCGCAGATTTCAGGCTCTCCCGGGGGGGCGGGGATAGGTGTATAGATCAGGTATGAGTGGATGTCCGACTACTGAAGTTTCAGACGTTTCTTCTTGTCATTTACTCACTCATCTGCATTTAACGCGTACGGCTCATTAAGCCGTATCCCACTCGCTAATGTTCATTTAGCATCAGAACTTATTTTAGCACATCGTGATAAACTGTTTTTGTGCGGACACCTGCACTCGCGAGTGTTGTAACTTCATGGTAAATGGAGAAATTCAGGTTGCCAACTGGACAAAAGTTTCTTTGGTCAAATACGTTTTGCAACTGCTTCTTCAGTTCTGGTCAGACGCTGGTGGACACTGCCTTACTGTACGTCTGTTTGAAGAGAGGACGACTGCCACACCTATTTCTGCTGTGAAACGTATTCGACCAAATCAACTTTTGTCCACTTGGCAACCTGAATTTCTCCTTTTGCCATGGATTCCACCTGGACGACTGAGGGATTCATAGTTTTGAGAATTTACACCAGTCAAATATTTAGACACTTATCATTTGTAAACAGGACAGACCCTTAAAGCTGCTGCACAGGCTCTTGTAGAATCATGTAAAAACCACCCGAGTCGAGGAGACAAATCTTTATACACATCTAATATCTACAGATTACATTCTTCACCATTCACCACAATGTCTCCA
>JAVJIX010000170.1:1517500-1520000 GCA_036785185.1 Paratrypauchen microcephalus
AGAGTGGATAAAAGAGGAATAAAGAAGGAAACAAAAGAAGGAATTTCTAAGGCTTGTAGCTTCCCTAACTGACGTCCTGCACGACGTCCTTATGTGCGACATGACGTCCTTATGTGCTACACAACGTGACGTCCTTGTTGACGTCCGTACGTGTCGTATAGTGGTGAGTATCCCCGCCTGTCATGCGGGAGACCGGGCTTCGTGGCTCCTGACGGGAATCCACCCTACTTGCTACGTGACGGTCAAAAGACTGTGTAGCTTCTGTGGCCCGAGGCGTCCTAATACCTCGCCAATTATTGGCTCGAGGTAACCCCCTGGCCACCACACCGCGGCTTCTATCTTCTTACATGTGCGCTACGTCCAACCTACGTCCGAATTTAACTGAAGCTAGATCAAAGATGAAAGATCAAAGAATAAAGTAGATCAAAGCAGAGCATAACAACCAATAGAAAAATAGATATAACATCGAATAACATAGAAAATGGCTCTAACAAACACTTTAAACAGAGACTAAACAAACTAAACTCAAGCACATGAGTTTAGTTTGAGCTGCTAAACCCGGAGGACTAAAGGAAGCGTGAGGAGGCCTGAGCTCTGGAGGTATAAGGAGCAGTGTGATTGTCTAACAGGTTTCCACACTTCAGACTCCACCCGTGCAGGCCGCTGTTAATACCTGAACTCACATGCGTGCCAGGACATGCCTATTTTTCTGCAACTTTCACCACAATACTACAAATGGACCAGGTTTGCATGAAAACTGCCAAAAAACACAAAAACAGTAGATAGTGCTAAGTAAACACACAGGTTAGTAGCACACTTTAATATTGGCACCTTTTTCTGAAGCTATTGTAAAAAAAATAATTTGATTTTTGTATTTCTCCTGACAGAGAAGACGTTGAACTTTGTGTCACACACAGGCCCAGTAATATAAAAGATCTGAATCATAAACCAAGCCCACAAATCTGTGATCTGACAGTTCCACTGCAAACTCCACCTGAGCCCTCGGACCCGGCTCAGCTCAGGTTCAACTACAGATGTCAACATTCTCTGTGGGTGTGATGCTAACTGTAGGCATTACTGTCAGAAGCAATTTAATGCAATCTGACAAGCTGACTCCAACTGAACTACCCCCCCCCCAGTGTAATGTCACAGTATCAGTATCAGGTTTCAGATGACATCACCACATTCTATAGGCCAATAATAAATACAGATGGAAGAGCCAAAATTAAAGGAAAAGTAACGTTATTTTACAATCTGAGCCTTCTTTCGGTAATAAAACAAGTCGTTTGACTCACCCATATCACGTTCGTGTCATTTGGAGCTGTTTGAAGAAAGTTATGTTGTGGCGTTTCTGTTAGCATTTGTATTCGGGGCATTACTTTGCGGTCTCCAAATAACAAACTTTAGCACTTTTCAAATCATAGAAGCCCCGATGTCTTAATGAAAAATTTCGTTTGAAGCAAAAGTGGCCTGTAATCTGAGGTTTATACATAGTTTTCAGCTTTGCGTTTCCTATTTGGGTCCCGGGAGCTGAGAGCACAGTCCGCACATGCGCACTGGCGTCCTCATCTACTCGAAACTATGGATAAATCTCGGATTACAGGCCACTTTTGACTCAAACGAAATTTTTCATTAACACATCGGGCTTCTATGATTTGAAAAGTGCTAAAGTTTGTGTTATTTGGACACCGCAAAGTAATGCCCCGAGCATATGATACGAGCCCCATGTTAATGGATACGGGTTCATTACTAGAACAGAACGGCTCAACATAAGTTCTGCGATACTGCTCCAATTGACAGAAAAATGATATGGGTGAGTAAAACTACTTGTTTTATTGCCGAAAGAAGGCTCAGATTGTAAAATAACGTTACTTTGCCTTTAACATTGTTAAAATGCAGATTTTTTAAATGTAATAGAACAAGGTTTTGGGTCATTCAGCTCTAAAAACTGCCAAAATGGATTCTAGAATACACTGGTCCCTCGCTCTATCGCGGTTCACTTTTCGTGGCCTCGCTGTTTCGCCGATTTTTTAAATTAATTTTTTTATTTATTTCAATTTTTTTCTCGTGTCTGAACATTGTGTTGTGCGTCCCGATTGTCTTCTCCTCCGTGTCTGCTGTACAGTACAGAATGTGTTCAGTTTGACACATTTATATAGATGTTATAGAGGGGGGACCCGGGGGGGCTCCGGGGGGGACCCGGGGGGGACCAGGGGGGGCTCCGGGAGTCTCGCTGGATGCACGAGGAGCCGAGACATGAGTCACTGGATCTGTAGGAAGTCCAGACCGGGACTAAGACATGAGGACCAGACTGGGACCAGACCGGGACCAGAGCAAGACTAGACCGTGACCAGACCGGGATTAGACCGGAACTAGACCAGGACTAAACCAGGTCTAAACCTGGACTAAACCAGGACTAAACCAGGCCTAAACCTGGATTAATTCACCTTTGTTGAAAATCGATGAAAGTTTGAGTGTTTAAACAAGAGAGAAATGTGAG